>CAOLHI010000345.1:600000-1127044 GCA_948474755.1 Ctenosaura bakeri | reverse complement strand
GCCAGCTGTGTCCTAATTAACGAACCCTTCCCATATAAGCACTGCCCGAGGCCTGGGCTCTCCCTTTACCTCCTGCACTAGCTGCCCTAAGTACTGCCTTTTCATGCTTCTGGGGTGTGGTTGCTGGGAAGTGACCTGTCTGGATCCTAGGGCAAGGACATGACAACCAAGTCTGTAGGGAAGCAAGCAGAATTCTTGTAATGAAATAGAAAAGGCTACATAATAAATGTCACTTACAGAAAAAACAAGGGTCTTCCAAACAGATTTATTCTGCACCCACATGTACAAAATGGAACAAGAACATTGGTGTTGTATTCACTCTAGGTCTAGGTCAGACATAGGCAATTATGTGACCAGTGGACTATGCGTCATCTCATATTCCCTTCTGTTTAGTGGTGGATGATGGCTTCCATTGTCAGTAGGAAGGTCAATCTGCTCTGAGTTTTAATCTGAACTTTAAAGAAAAGGTCCAAAGTGCCGAATCAGTTTTGGGATAGAACTCAGCACCTTGGATAGCTCCTTTAAATTCAGGCATAGGCTGGCTTCCTTTCAGGGATATACATGTGCATGTTTCTCTGATGTGTGCATATCTCTTACATTTAGATCTTTATTAGTGCACTACTGCACTAGGCTGAGCAATTCAGGATTGTGGTCTGGGACTGGAGAAGACTCACTGCCCGTTGGCATGAAAACTACCAGTCACCACTTCTGTTTTTCTTGAATTTGGTGTATCAAAATATTCTGGAATTTAACTTTAAAACGGGGCACTTGGGGACTGTGAACCTTCTTTATAAATCAAATCAAATCACACTCCCAGAATTGCAGTTTGATACAAAAACAAGTTGCACACTCCTGTATGCCTTGTTTTTGAGTGAAATCATAGGGGAAGGTTCCCACCATTGCTGCACTATAAATATTGGCTGGTGTGGAAGGTGAGGTTTGAGTGCAACCTTCTGCTGGATTCAGGGGAAGCCAAAGTAGTGAAACCTGTGCACCAGAGGTTGCCCACTTGTCTGGGTAGCTGCACAATGCAATCATATCCATGTTTACCCAGAAGTAAGATTCACTGTTAGAAAGGCAGCTGAGTACAGTGGTTTGAATGTTGAACTATGACTCTGGAAACCAGGGCCTGAATCAGCCATGGAAACCATTGAGTGACCTTAGACAAGTCACACACTCTCAGCCTGCTCAGAAGCAGGCAAGGGCAAACACTATCTGAGAAAATCTTGCAAAGAAAATTCTGTTAAAACCCCACCTTAGAGTCATCATGAATCAGAAAGTGCTTGAAGGCACACAACAACAGAAACCCAGTGTTAGAATGATGCTTCCTTTGTAGTAAATATGTTTAGGATACAGCATTAATATCTCTTCAGCTGGCTTCTGTTCATGTTTACTTGAAAATAAGTTCCATGATTTAAAACTGCATATTCAGTCAGTCATTTATATTGCATCCTGTATCACAAGACCTGAGGCTGGGATAGTGTTAGCAAAGCACCTTAAAACAATTCAGAAAAAAACAAAACAATTTAATACAGGCAGCCCTGTACTGTGGATGCAGGATATCCACAAAAGTGGGAAAATCGCAAATATCAAAACCTGTCTGTCTGTCTGTCTGTCTGTCTATCTGTCTGTCGGAAGGGGGGCAAGACATGGTGAGGACAAGAGACACCCAAAATCCAAACAGGGTCGAAGAAATAATGTAACTGTTCTTCTCTCTGTAAGATGGAAATTATGTTTGTAATGGAATGAAATAAACAATTTCAGCTGGAAGATTTAAGCATGAAAGTGGGGGGAGTATTTTCCAGATAAACTTTCAATAACAATTATACAAAAAAACAAAAACAAAATCCAAACAGGGTCACCCGTCTCCCTTCTTGGATGTGTGTGGGGGCATCGGGAGAGGGTTTGTGATGCTGAGAAACTGGACTGCAAACTGTTCTTAGATGGCCAGGCAGCTGCTGGTGGAGGACCAGAGGTTTTTTTTTTAAGGGCTGCACAGCTTGATCAAAGCTTCTGAGAGGGAAGGTTCCTTTGGAGAAGAAATGGCTGAGGTGAGGTTCAGGGGTTGGAGAAACTTGCAAATAATCAAATCCACAGAAGTCAAACCCACAAATGTGGAGAGCTAACTCCATGTACAAAACCTCTACAGTTTAGTCAAACCAAGATCTTTGGTCTCTGAGCAATGCTTTACCTCGACACTGAAATTAAGTCAATATCTGGCCTTCAAGGAATTGCAGCTTTAGTCATGTGTTCCACAACCCCTTTAATCCAGGGCTCTTAGACCTGGTACCAATTTAGTTTAGGACACTTGGAGTCAAACCAGATGATATACTCAGCATACTTTGCAGAGATGTTCTCTCTGGTAATTAAAGATATCTGCTCCTCATAGTATGTTGTTTTCCTCACCCATGCATCTTGCATTTAGTATACTTTCTTTTGTGATTTGTCACTGGATGATAAACATTGGGCTTAATTTGCAAATCTGATTACTGAGGTACATATCTCTAAGGAAATCATAGGGAAAATAGAATCATAGAAATATAGAGTTGGAAGAAACCACAGGGGCCATCCAGTCCAACCCCCTGCCATGCAGGAACACCCTCAAAGCACTCCCGACAGATGGCCATCCAGCCTCTGCTTATGTAGGAATATGAATTCCTCTTAACATCTACTTTGATCTTCAAGAGAATTTTGAATCTTCTTTCATAAATTTTCACTTAATGAAAGAAGTGCAAAAAGGAAAACATATTATACAATCCTTTTAAATTGGTTCTATTAGTTCATGAAGGGTGCAAGAAAGAAGAACCATATATTTCTTCCCACTATTGCTGGTGATGTTGGAGACTGCAAGCACATCAATAAACAGAGGACAAATTCCCAATTAATGACTAACAGGGGTTGTTGGTTTCCATTCTAAATTATCTATAAGACTTTGAAAGGTATTAGCAACATGGAAATTCAGGCACACTAAAGAGGAAAAAGTAAATATATTGGACTGGGAGTGTTATTATCGTACTGATTTCTTGTAATGCCCAGTCTGCAGGAGCATTATAGGTGAAGAAACGATTGGAAAGATCTGCCAATCCAAGTCCTACAAAGAATAGCCTTAGCATCCCAAGATCTGACTGTAATCAGGCTGTAATTTGTAATCAGTGACAAAGAAATGTCATCTCTTTGGAGGTTTCTGAGTGATATGGAGGCAGGGGGTTCTTTGGAATTCACCAGGGAATAACTGAGACATTCACTTGGTGGGCACCCACCAAGTGAAGGCTAGCATCCTGCTAGTGACATATGCAAGTTTCCTCTATCCCTTTGCATGTTCTTTTTTGTGTACTGTGGAAGCTGGTATTCCCTTCTTCCTTCTGCAGTACCCAAAGTCCCCCTGACTTACTCAACAGCCTCAGAAGCCCACACAAAACCACTCCATTCCTTATGTGGTGTGGGTATGATCAGAGAAGCTCTAGCTATGTCCTTATAGCCAGTGTGAAATGTGAAATGATTACAGGAGTGCTAAGACCACCAGAGGACACCAGTGGTTATTAGTGCTGATGTAACTATTTCAAGGATGGCTACAGGGACATAGTCAGATACTTTTCCAAGCTGCCTGTTCCTACAAAGAGTAGAATTGCTGTGCTAAGGGGAGGGGAATCAGAGGGTATAGGGTAAGTTACACAACCACAATTGCCTTGCACTGCATTGTATAGCAGTGCATTGCTTTGCATTAGCTGGAATCTTGTTGGTGTCTTACACAAGTGTTAAGTTCTGCTATGTAAGCAGTTGGATATTTTTGTCATTGTACATGGAGATACATTGTTCATAGATGCCAAATGCACATGGATGTACATTATGCTGCACATGCATCCACATTTGATTGTGTATCTATTATGCTAGTCCAGTTGTGCGATATCGCTACTCAACACAGGGTTAACTCTGCATGCAGAGATCTATGCTACACAGCCCCAACATAGGATGTCAGTTATTATTACAAGTATTGTTTGAAGCATTTTTGCACCACTTTTTAGCTGAAAACTTTCCAAAATGGCTTCTAGATTAAGAAAAGAAAGGCTAGTGTGATGTACTGGCTAGCTTTGAGTTCAAATAATTAGGCCTTAGAGGTTTCAAAGCTTTACTCAGGAACATGAAAGCAGTAACAGCACACCTTGGCACTGCCAGGACTAAAGACACGGTGAATTTGCAGTACCTTATAAGCTGTAACATTTCAAATTCATGCATGCTAGTATTCCATTTGATTTGATATCCCATTTGATTTGATTTAATAATCATAATAACTCTTTTCTCAGGCTCTTCCATTCCCTCCCATTTTCTCATTCAGTCTATTAATAATTTGACCTTGCAGCCAAGTCTGTCTGCCTGCACCTATACCCTTATCATAATTTGTTACAATAACATTTCCCAGCACACTCTTTCCAGCCAATCTCATCATCCCCTCCCATCACAGTAAAGCCCACTAAAGCATCAAAGCAAGGTGACTATCTAAAAGCTAGGCAGAGAAAGCAAAGCCAACCTGACAACTGGGCTAGCTCCCCCCACTGCATCCTTCCAACAGAAAGCAAAGATATTTAAGTTCAGCGGACATAAATTACTGTGGCAAGGCTTTTAGCGAGGGACACTATATAGTAGTGACACTTAGCAGGCATGTCAAGATTTTCAAAGAGAAAGTTCATGAATTATAAACAGGGATCACAATCCTGTATGCCTCAGAGTAGTGTAGTAGTTCTGCATGTAGACTTGCACTAGGCTGAGCCATATACCACCCTCCCTGGGCTTACTGTACAGCCTCTGAAGCCCCCACTCCACCCCCTGCTTCCAGCTATTCCACATCTCATGAGCAATGGGCAGGAATGGAGAAATATCTGACTATGTCCCTATAACCAGACACAAAATGATTGCATCAGTGCTCAGATGTATTGGATTTCTCTGAACTTCTCAACACTGCCATAATCATGTCCAGACACTAACCTAAAGGCACCAGATCAGGTCTGATCCTGGAAGTTAAGTAGGGCCAACCTTGATTAGTACTTGGATGGGAGACTGCCAATGAATACCAGGTGCTGTAGGCTAGAAACTGCTAAAACCACCTCTTAGTTTTCCTCGCCTAAGAAAACCCTATGAAACCCATGGGATCACCATAAGACAACAGGCAACTTGGAGGCACCTTCACATACACACACATATGGGGAAACAGTCAGATGCTTCTCTGATCCTGCCCATTCTCCACAAGAGGCAGAACAGTCGTGGAAGGGACTCTTCAGAAGCTGTTCTGTAAGTTGGAGTAGGGGCTTTGGGCACAGTAGAATATGCAGGCGTTAATGAAATTGCCTAACAGGATGCCAGCAAGAATTAAAGAACCAGCATAGTGTAGTGGTTTTGAGCATTGGACTAGGGCTCTGGAGTCTAGAGTTCAAATCCCTGATCAACCACAGAAACCCACTGGGTGACCTTGGGCAAGTCACACTGTCTATCAGCCTCAGAGAAAGACAAAGGCAAACTTCTGAACAAATTTTGCAAGAAAACCTCATGATTTTACCCCAGCAGGCTTTTGAGAACTGAAGATTTTTAAATGAAGAGATTTTAAGAGGTTGTTATATTGTTTTAATTGTACTTTTTAAAAACCACTTTTAAGCATATTAATTGTATGGTTTAAATTATTCTTAGTGTTATTAAAAGTCTGGTTCTATTTTAACGCTTATCTTTTGCATTTTTAACTACTTTATCTGTAAACTTCTTTGAGTCCCAGCTTTGGGGTTGTGGAGATGATGATGACGATGATGATGATGCCAATTGTGATATCTGAATAGTGCAGTGAGACTTTTTAAGTACTGGCCCAAGTTGTGGGAAGGTAGCACACTTTCCCATTTTAGGGAAGATCAAAAGTGAGATAAGAGAGATGCTGTTTTCACACTAGTCTTTCAAATGATTTTACAGTGAAGACAATCACTTTTGGGGAATACAGTGCAAGTGATATTTTTAAGAATAACACATTCAAACATGTGATCTCTCCCATCACAAACTCCCACCCATTCGATTAAGTGACTTCAGCTACCTGTATCACAACAGGGATTTGGTGAGAGGTTTCAGGCTCTGAGAAAGCAATATTCAGGTAGACATCAGGTGTAAAATTTCGTATTTTAGAAATGAAGGACATATTCTCATGTCTCATTCCCAAAGGACACTAGTTTGCAACAGCAGGAACTTTGCAGTTGCAGATATACAAAAGGAACAAGAGCAGATTCTATCCCAAAAAGTAAACGAGCAAAAAACCATACTGAGCTGCAGTTTTCCCCAAATGTAAGGCAGGTTGGAAACCAACTGTTGTGACAATGATACAGGTGATAACAGGAGAGATCTCACTGCTAGAATGAATTACAGCAGAGTGAGAATGCAGTAGCTGTGACCACTGCAGATATATGGGCTGCTAACTCATTCACAGATAGGAATCACTAAGATTTTTATCTTTGCTTACCATTTGTCATCAGTTCAGTACATAAGTCCATTCCTCACCCATTGACTCATTAGTTGCCCCTTGATTCCATGTCTCCAACACCATCCACTTGCAACTTGCAAAGGCTCACATCATGACTATAGAGCAGGTTAAATGAATGAATGTAGGTCTTTAGACCTAAAGCTATCTCCAGTTAAGAGTGGTCTTACAGTTTGGTTATTTTAGTTCAGCAATGGGCAGCTTTCAAGTGTCCAGTACTATGTCTAGCCTGCACTCACACACTTGGATCTTAGTGCACTTCACTAACCTCATATGTGATTTACAATGTTAGACTACCATCATCATGTTTCCTTGTTAAAAACAAACCTATAACTGAAAACAAAAGATGGGATACAACTCCCTACCACAACCAAACTACTGATGTCATGGGAGATATCTCTTAGAGTTAATTGTAATTAGTTCATCAATTGATATGCTTTTGGAAAACTGATTTTTTTTTTAAAAAATGAAAAGCAGCTTTAAAGGCTGCAATCTGAGGTGTAGAAATGGTAGGGAAAGGGATGCTAAACCCTTTTCCCACAGGTCATTTGTTTGCTCAAGATCACCTTTTCCTCAAGTTGCTTTTCTACTTGTTTGAAGAAAAAATGAAGGGTTATTTTACAGTGTCTACCTGTTCTCCCTACACAGAGAGAAATAGCTTATTATGTGTGAACAAATGTCAGAAAAAAAAATGTCAGCCTTTTGAAGAACTGTTTTGTTACCATGCAGACCAAAAAGGACACACAGGTCTTGTGGGGGGCGGCGGCGGGAATTAGATATAAAAATGCACTTTAAAGTGTTTTCTCCTTTTCAAAGCTGTATCAAAAGCTGGTGGCATTTTTTTATCTCCAGTATAGAATTACTTTCATCTGGCTGTCCATCTGAAGCATTTGCACCTAGACAGACATAGTAAGAACCTGGTCTTTCTCTCTCCCCTCTTCTCTCTCCTCATCTCTTATTCCTTGTTTGTTTTATTTCAAATTTACATTATATGACTGAAGGCAGCAAATGTCATGCTACTTACTCAGTTCTGGAATTGCATAAGTTGCAATTGCATAAATTCTGGAATTGCAGTTCTATGCAATTCTGGAAACTCTTCTGGCCAAAGGGAGAGACATAAACACTTTAAAGAAATCAGTGAAATACATGCATTATTATTAATAAAGAAGCTAATAATGAGCTAGTGTGATGCAGTGGTTTGAGTGTTGGACTAGGACTCTGGGAGAGAGGTGGACTGGAAGCTCCCTGAGGCAGAGACTTGTGTGTGGTTTGTTGATGCAATAAGGCACCCAATAAGTTAGCCAATTGTTGACCACCATGCATTACAGCTGATGGTTGAACACAACAAGGAAAGCTTGAAAGGTAGGTAGAAGCAGGCAGGAAAGCCCTATACTGCCCAAACCCTCCATTGCTCTAACAGTAAATGGGAGAAGGCTTGACTGAGCAGGATTTTCCAACTACAAAGGGCAGTTGAGGCAGGAAAAGAACTGGAATGAGGAAACCAGCAATGGATTGAGAGAATGGACAAACCATAGTGGACAGACCATAAGGGTAAACCAAACCGCACGGGTTTTTTTGTTTGTTTGTTGTTTTGTTTTGTTTTTTGTGGAAGACCACTATTAAATTCCTGGAGGACCTGAAGAGTTTTTTTTCCCCCAAACTCAAATCCCCGGAGAAACTGGATCACAAAACTGGGAAAATCCGAATGACTGTTGCTCAGGAATTCCATAGATTAGTGCGAATTAGAATCCCAATTTTGTCTGCCCTGGGAAGGAAATAGATCCACCCATTTTCCATTTTTTCACGCCTCTCTGTGTTCTTAGATATTATCAGAATCTACTTTAACTGATCGCCCAAAGGTATCTTGACTCATCCCTGATCACTGTTCTTCCCAACCAAAACCTGGCGCCACGTTGCTGTGCGTTCTGCACACAATCAAGAAAGCGTGGTCGCTCTCCAGTCCGCACTCAGAACAGCTAATAAGAAACGGGTCAGACGAGTTTCTCACTCCCACTCTAGACATGATGGGCGTCTAGTTAGAGGAAGATAAACTCAGGCTCCCTAAAGGCACCAGATCCCGTTTGATACGGGAAGCTAAGCGACGTCAGATTTGGTTAGTACTTGGATGGGAGACGGCCAACGAATACCAAGTGCTGTAGGCTGTATTTCTCAGGAAGAAATTTGTCGAACCACCTCGCCTAGGAAAACTTTATGAAGTTCATGGAGTCTTCATGAGTCGACAGGGGACTTGAAGACACCTTGTGGTAAGGTGCCTGGAAGGTGCACGTCTCCTTTATGGCTTCGTTGTCGTCGCGGAACTGGCTTCTGCGGCAGCTTTTCCCAACCTTGGGTCGCCGGAAGGGTTGGACCACAACTCCCATCATCCCCAGCCAGCCGGAGAATGACAGGAGTTGTAGTCCATCCGCTTGCCGAGTGAGGAAGGCTGCCAGAGCCTCCGTCCTGCTCCATTCTTGGACAACGAAACTGCGTGGGAAATCACCTCCTTTCTTTTCATTTCTTGACCCATTTTTCCAGGCTCCGAAGACGAGCGGTTTCAAAGGCTGCTCTCGTTATTCCCTCCGAAGCTCCACTGCAGTTATACCGCCGGCCTGGGACACTTTTAAGCCGAGTAGCTGAAAAAACGGTCCCGTTCTTCTCTCGCCCAGACCGGCAGCTGCGGCCGGATTCCAACACACCCAGCCTCTTTGTGCAAAGCTCTTTCTTCTGGCATTTCTGGCGGCCGCTCCTTTGAGACCCGCCAGCAGGTGGGAAACGAACCCACCGCCACCTTCTTCCCCCGCCTGCCCTTTGACTCCGTGGGGTGAGACTGATGTCCCAGCGCCCCCGTCAATGAAGCGGTTCTCCCCCGAAATGGCGCGTCCGAAACCCTGCAGGCTTTGGCCCCAAAGGCGGATTGGTTCCCCCCCCCTTGTGAGCGGACTCTGGACAAGGAAAGAGGAAAACACAGCACAAAACACTCGCGAAATCCCCCTCAAAAAAACACTCTTAATTATTAATGTATTAATTAATTTATTAGAACTCTTAATTTTTGCACCAGACTGTTATAGTGCTATTATTCCACTTTCAACATCCTATGGAATCCTGGGGTTTGCCGTTTAGGGAGAGGCCTAAACTATGGAAACCCCAGGATTCCATAGGCTGTTGAAAGTGGAATAATAGCACTATAACAGTCTAGCGCGCAAATGGTAGAAACAGCAAGCTTTCTCTCCCTAGAGGCCCCGGAATTAGGGTTTGGTGGGATTCAACGTTGGCAGGACTGTTGTTTTGAATTTGGTCTGTTAGCAGAGGGAGGACAGATTACTTTTTCCCATCCACTGTCATTCGAACAGTCTTAAACATGAAGACTCTTACAAGTTCAATGTGTGCTCAGGAGTACCTTTCATGTGCTCGGTGTAGCTCATTCGCAAGTAATTCGTGACTTTGTTTTTCCCGGGTGGGTTTAGCACAGTCTCTGTCTTACTAGTTCTGAGCACTTGCTCATTTCGTACGTTTCCAATTAATGATTTCAGAGAACACCCAATTAGGTAGGTCCAGCTTTGCCGAACCATTGGGAGGGGGCTTAGACCCCTGCACTTCAGTTTTAGGTGATCTGAAGCCCCCCTTTCCCTCCTTCTTTTTGGGGTCATGGTCTCTAGTCCTTGGGGGAAGAGGGAAAAGGGGACGGCTGCAGATCCCCTAAGAGTTGGACTACGACTCTGGAGACCACGGTTGGAATCTCCCACTCAGACACGGAAACCCACTGGGTGACCGTGGGCGTCAGACTCTCTCAGCCTCCGAGGAAGGCAAAAGCAAATCCATTCTGAACAAATCTTTGTCAAGAAAACCTCGCGACCTTGGGCGCGTCACACACACTCAGCTCCAGAAAACCCCGTGATAGGATCGCCTTAAGGTCGCAATAAGTCGGAGAGGGCTTGAAGGCGCACAACAGCGGCAAGATGTTTGCCATGCAGCATAACGCAACAAAGAACGAAAAACACGCTCCGGTGACCCCTTTCTTACGTCCACCAAAAGGCACAGAACTACATGGCGCTAACTCACATCAGGCAAGGATGTCAAAACCAAACCAAAGGCATCAGGTACCAAGAAGGAAAACAAACAAAGAAATAAACACAAAATTCCAGGAAATTAAATACTACACAGGTTGCACAGGCAGCGGGAGAGGGCCTAATTCTTTTACTCGAAGCTTAAACACACACACACACAAACTTTATTTTCTCGTTTATCCTTAGGAGATGGCAATGGCTAAGGATCCGAAGGCAAATCCCAGAAGCCCGTTGTCACTGAATTGACCTGAAGTTGCCCCGCTCTCTCTTTCCAATTCACACTCCAATCGATGCTTCGATTAGCTGGGGTTCCGGTGGAATCGATCGAGCCCTGTGGAAGCCGCCGTTCCACGCGACTGGATCCCCTCCTGGCCACACACACACACACACACACGGCTCTTGTTGCGCGCCAAACCGCAGTGCCTCTTTGCGAATCCCCTGGCCTTGGCTGGGGCTGCGGTGTTTCCGAGAAAAACCCGCGATCGAACCACTTGTTAACAGGCTTCCAGGAAGGCCTACCAAGCAGCCCTTCCTTGACAAAGCGCGTGTCTTGGGCCATTCTGCACTAGACTGTTATAGTGCTATTAGTCCACTTTCCACATCCTATGAAATCGTGGGGTTTGCAGTTTAGGGAGGGGCCGGCCCCTCCCTAAACTGCAAACCCCAGGATTCCATAGGATGTGGAAAGCGGAATAATAGCACTATAACAGTCTAGTGCGGAAATGGCCCAGGTCGAAGAACGTGTTTCTAAGCGAAACTCTTTCAAGTGAAGGTGAAACGTACTTCAAGGCCTGTTGAATCCCACGGAGAGATTGCTTCCTACATGTGAAAAAAAACTACGTCTCTCGAACAACAAATTTCCCTCCTCTCAAAAACCTTTTTCCTGGATCTCAGTTTCAAAGACAGAGCCGCTTAAATAGACACGGTTGCCACCTATCCTGGGAAAATACGAAAATATGCTTTGGAGGATCATTAAAGTCCCTCGGTGCCGGACACGTTATTCAGAACAAAGCCCCGATTATGTGTTCAATCAAACTGCGGGATGACACGCAAAAGCAGCCCGTGGCCCTGAGAGACACGCGCCCCGGGCTTGCCGTTTTCCCGGAGGAAAATCCCGCTTCGATGCACCTCCGCTTTTCTTAGGCTGATACGAGGTCTGAGCAGATCCCAGCGCGATTTGAACCCTTGGGTGGGAAAGGAGACAGATTCCTTCCATGCACATATTCATAGGCTGAAGTCCAGCCCATTGAAATCAATAGGATTTCAGTCGCCAGTAGGCATGCCTTCCACGAGGATGACCTTCTTTGTAATTAGTGTGGTCGTGGCATAGTTCGCTAACGCTCCAACTGGTGCAACATTTTGCACAACTCCGTTGGGCATTTCGGAGAAAGAGGTCGTGTAATCCAAACGCGCCAGGATCGTCTGGAAACACGTCTCCATGGGTGATACAGCTGTTTTGTTTTGTTTTCCCTCTGGGTTCTCTTATCACCGAAAGACTGACCTCGGTCCTCCTTAAAAATATTTATTAAAATCAATAATAGCAACAGGAAGATGCCCGAAATCGTTCGTGAGAAACCCGTGTTTTGGAAAACGAAGATTGGCGTTTCACTAGGAAGCTCCACTGGAAGTGTTTTCTGACATTATTCCATCAATTCAATTTTATTTTTAAAGGCTTGTGAAGCTGTAGATCAAGTGAGGCAAGTCTAATCCTAAACCGGGTCTTTGGAACTAAGTTGCCTTTATTTACATTTACAGACTTGCAACCGGGAACGGGTACCGTCAGTTTATTTAAACATCTGTTTCAACACACATACACGTACACAGATCGTTGTGTGTGTGTGTGAGAGAGAGCATCTCGTTCGGATAAATAGATAAACAGACAGACTGATCTGTCTGTCTATCCCCCTATCTGTCCGCATGGTCCAGCTGGCAGCTTCACCTTTCCAGTAGGGAACGTTTCGGCTGCAATTCGATGCAAAATTACCTGGGAGTAACCCTGGACTGCTCGGCCATTGAAACCTACCTTGGGCGCGTCACACACTCTCAGCCCCAGAATACCCCGTGATAGATCCTCCTTAGGGTCGCCATTAATTGGAAACTATTTGAAGGTACACAACAACAACGACAACAAGTGCCATTGTTGGCAATGGGGCTTAATCCTGACTAAACATGCCTAGAACCGTACGGTTGCATAGCTGCAAAACTGATAAAGAAAAGCATTTTTTCCCTATATATAAAAATGACTCCCAAATATCACTTCTTCTGTTATGGTTGTTGTGGACAACGACTAGCAATATCTCTGCTTTGTGGCTAGTAACGCCGGTTGGAAGGCTTCTCGGACTAGTTGTAATTTTTTTCTTTTTTCGTTTAAATGTTTTCTTTCACGCTGGCTCCAAATGCTTGTGGGACGTTCACAGAAAAGTGCAGAAAGAGGTCCAAGAAAAGAAGCGGGCAGGGAGAGCTGAGCGCCCCTCGAAGGGCAGCCCCAACGACCACCACCTGGCAACCTCCCTGCATCATTCTCTCTCTCTCTCTCTCTCGTCGGGGCGGGGGGACAAGAGCCCGCGACTTAATCCATGGGGGACAAATAAAAAAAGATCGGCCCTTGGAGGAATTTTTACAAGACAAGACCGATGCCGATCAGAAGGCGCCGAGGGCCGCGCCAGCCGCCGGGCTAATTACCGGCATCGGAGGACTCACAGAGCAGGAAGACCCACGGCGAAGTCCCACCTCCCACCCGCATCCTCGGGGAGGAAAACACCCCGGATAGGTAGCTACCTTTTCTGAGGCCGGGGGCAGGGGGTGTTCGGTGCAACATAAAGACGTTCCCCCTCCTCTTCTTCTGCAGCCCGGCTCACTTGAGATTTGAAAGGCCTCCGTTGGTCTTTGCCCAAGGCCATTTCCGCACTAGGCTGTTATAGTGCAATTATTCCACTTTCAACATCCTATGGAATCCTGGGGTTTGTAGTTTAGGAGGGGCTTTTAGAATCTCAACCCCTTTGGCCTGCAGACCCCAGGACTCCATAGGATGTTGAAAGTGGAATAATTGCACTATAACAACCCAGTGCGGAAACGGCCTTAGGAGGGGGAAAGAGGGCATCCTGTTGAGAGTCAGCGCGGGCTCCCTGCTCATAAAGCCAGCGCAGAATTTCCAGCGACATAACACGCGTGGGCCCCCCAGTCGCTCGTCAACTTAGGGCGACCCCGTGAATTTCCTAATACAGATGCTGCTTCTTTATTTATTGCCGCCTCCCTAAAAACCGGCGGGGGAGGGAGGGAAAAGCTTAAGCCTAACTAAACTCCCATTCAACGGGATTTATTTAGTCCTTCGAAAGATAAATCAGCGGGTAAATTTACAGTCATTTAAAGCACCTTGACTTTATAATGGGACCTTCCTCGGCTGTTGCTCGCCCTCCTCCCCCCTCCTATTTTCCACACCAGCCCCGCCCCCGCCCCGCCCGCCCTTCCATGACGTCGATGCAAAAAGCGGGAGATGGAAATGCCAACCCGTCGGCCAATCGGGGGCCGCCTGGGGAGAGGAGCGGGCCAATCCGGGAGCGCGGCCGGCGGGTGGCTCCGAGGTTATCCGTGCATCTGGAGCCCGGCTGCGGGAACTCCGCGCGCGCCGAGTCCATTTCGCCCGGGAGGAAACTCTGCTTGGAGCGAAGGCGAGGGGAAGGAAGGGATGCAATTGGGAGGAGGAGGAGGAGGAGGAGGAAGGAAGAGGGAGGAATAAAAGCCGGCGGGAAGGGGGGGCGGAGGGAGACTTCGGGACCTCCTCGTCCGCCCCGCCGATTTTTTTTTCCGAGAGGATTTCCAGCCGGGGCGCCACGGAACACCTCGCTGCACAAATAAATAAGAGGGGGACGTTCGCGCGATGGAAGTCCGCACCGGCCGAGATTTATGATTGCACGCTCCTCGCGCCCGCCTTTCCCGCCGCCTCCTCCTCCTCCGTCCCGGCCTGAAAACTTCCCGCCCTGCCCGGAGCCGCTGCCGGGGGCTGGCCTGTGAGGCAGAAGCCCCGAGGAGGGCCCGCCGGCGCCGCCTCCGCCCGCAGACCGAACTTTCTTGGCGCCCGCCGCCCGGCTTCTCCTTCCCGCCGCCGGACCGCGGAGTCCCCGGTGCTTCCCCGTTCCCGCCTCGCCGCCCCCCTGGATGCTCCCCAATGTTAGCCGTGGGGCAGATGGAGGCTAACCGCCAGCAGGGCGCCTTCGTCCTGAGCAGCGCGCCGCTGGCCGCGCTCCACAACATGGCCGAGATGAAGAGCTCCCTCTTCCCCTACGCCCTCCAGGGCCCCGCCGCCTTCAAGGCGCCCGGCGGCGGCGGGGGAGGGGGCGGCGGCCTGGGCGCCCAGCTCCCCCTCGGCACCCCGCACGGCATCAGCGACATCCTGGGCCGGCCCGCCGCCGCCGCCGCCGCCGCCGCCGCGGGCAACCTCCTCACCGGCCTGCCCCGGCTCAACGGACTGGCCGCCGCCGCCGCCGCGGGGATGTACTTCAACCCGGCGGCGGCCGCCGTCTCCCGGTACCCGAAGCCCCTGGCCGAGCTGCCCGGGCGGCCGCCCATCTTCTGGCCCGGCGTGATGCAGGGCTCGCCCTGGAGGGACCCGCGCCTCGGCTGCCCCGGTAAGGCGGGGGGGCGGCGGGAGGGACAGGGGGACGGGCGGAACGCCGGGTCCGGGAAAGGGGCGAGGGGGCTTTCCGCCGTGGGGGCTTCCGTGCGCGGGGGGGGGCTGAGGAGTTTTCCTTGGCCAAGGCCATTTCCGCACGAGCCTGTTGTAGCGCGATGATTCCACTTTCAACCTCCTCTGGAATCCTGGGGTTTGCAGTTTCGGGAGGGGCCGTCCGGCCCCTCCCGAAACTGCAAACCCCAGGATTCCAGAGGAGGTTGAAAGTGGAATCATCGCGCTACAACAGGCTCGTGCGGAAATGAGCCAAGTCTGCCGTGGGCGTCCGGAAGAGCGGTCGTGAGGGGGCCTCCCTGCCCACCAAAGCGGCCGCCGAATAAAACGGGAGAGGCTTTTTTCGACGTTTTATTTTTGAGGGAGTTACTCCACTACTTCTCAATTATTGCGAAAGAGACGCCACGGGGTTGAGGAAATATCCGCACACCCACGCACACCCAAATACTTAACTTCGTAGCTATTCCTTAGGACGGGAGAGAAGCGCACTCTGTACATGCTCCATGATCCTCCCCTTTATATTATTTCACCGGGCTCCGCACTGAGAGTCGACACTGTCCGCAGGCCTCTGGTTAAATAGGGGAAGAAGCCAGGAGTTTTAACGGGGACCCCCTAAATCGAGGGGCTTTCTTTGAGGTTTGTCGACGGTGGGTGGTCGCTGTTTCCTCTCCTGTGGCGGAGAGGGTCTCTCAGTTCCGGACCAAAGAGGGACGCCTCCTTCCTCTTGGGCAAAAGGGATCTGGTGGAAGTTTGTTTTTCTTCCTCCTCGCCCCCCCCCCGCGCACGAAAGCTCTTGATCTGCGATCCGGGTCTCCGAAGAGCTCTTTCTTCTGGCCCGTGTCTGCCCGTGCCTGGCGGGGAGCGCGCCGATGCCGCAACAGGATGCCACTGTTGCCCGGGGGACGAAACGGGCGGGTTTTCTTCCTCCGATTCCCGGAGGAAACGGGGAAAGGAGCCCGTTTTGCCTTCAGGTTGTTGGAAGGGCCGCTCCCCCCCTCGTCCGGGCCCGGAGACCCTTGAGCTTTTTGCAGACTAAAGGGCGCGAGGGAAGGGGAGACCTTCTCGCTCCGAAAAGAAAGAGCCCCGAGTCAGGCACGTGCTCCTCCTCGATTCAGCCGCTCTTTATCAGGGAAGGAGGAGGAGAAGCTGTGCAATTTAGTGCGCTGTTTCACGATGCCGGTCCCCGCGAAGGAAGAGAAGAGGAAGATCGCCCCCCTCTACCCACCCCTTAGGAATCCTGGCGTTTGTTTCTGTTCCCGGGAGCTTAACGGGGCGCCTTCCTCTCCCTCCTCCCTGTTTTCAGCCCAGGCTGGGATGGTTTTGGACAAAGACGGCAAGAAGAAACACTCGCGACCCACTTTCTCCGGGCAGCAGATTTTCGCCTTGGAGAAAACCTTCGAGCAAACGAAGTACTTGGCCGGACCCGAACGAGCCCGCCTGGCGTATTCGCTGGGAATGACGGAGAGTCAAGTCAAGGTAAGGGTGGTCTCCTCGGGGGACGGGGCTGCTCCCTCTACGGGACCCCAAAAAGAGTCTGAGAAGGAGGGCGTGGGTGGAGGAGGAAGACGTCTCCTCTCACACACACACACCCCAAAAGAGCGGGGCTGCCTTTCCGATCGAGAGTTTAGGGCGCCCCAAGGTCTAACCCTAGAATACATTCAGGCTGGTACTGGCCGTTTCCGCACTAGGCTGTTATAGCGCGATGGTTCCGCTTTCAACATCCTCTGGAATCCTGGGGTTTGCAGTTTCGGGAGGGGCCGCCCGGCCCCTCCCGAAACTGCAAACCCCAGGATTCCAGAGGATGTTGAAAGTGGAATCATCGCGCTATAACAGCCTAGTGCGGAAATGGCTTAAAACGCTATGTCCCGTGAAACACAATGGAATTTACACCGGAGTAGATTGGGGTAGGATCGCGCTGCTTGTAAGCCGGTTTAGTCCCGAGTTGTGCTCTTTTCAGTGGGACTTAAACCCCGACCCTGTGCGTGTTTACTTACGAGTAGGCGCCACGGAATGCAATTCCGTGGAAATGCCTTTGCACGACGTAGCAACTTTTCTTAGAAGTAAACGTGGCTTCCAAGCAGTCCGGTTTACCAGGCTCCAGTAAGAAAATCCTTCGGCTGTTCTCAACTGCCTCTAGATTTTTCCCCTCTAACGTCAGGGAATCCGTACAGACTTCAGAAAGTTTGGGCTCCACTCCTGTATTCACTTTAAAAGAGCACGGGCCGCATTTAAGTCAAGGAGACTTAGTTCTGAGTAGAGAGGTAAAGGTTTGCCCAGCTGGAGTTTGTTGTATTTTTTAACATTTTGTGTTTTGTATACTAAATTGAAACCACTAACTGAGACTCATGATGGTGATGAAAAAATAAGGGGCAATGTCACGAACAATTTTAAACTAATTTGTTTTAATTTTAACCACCTTATTTCTCACTCTAAATCTCCTTCTAATATTATTCTCCCAGGAATCATTAGAAGCCTGATACGAAATAAATTTACACTCCAATAAAATCCACTTTTCCAGTGGGCCTATTTACTAAAAAAAAATCTTTAAAATTTCCTCTCTAAATTAATTGTGTCACTTTCGTTAATCTTAACAATAAGAAAGAAAGATGTGAAGATGGAGAAGAATTTGTATTTCTTAACATTACCACCTTTGCCATTTTTATTCCTTCCTTGTAAAAATGCAGAGGATTTAGATAAAAAAAATAATAACAAAAATAAAAAGACCTATTAAAATAGGTAGAATTGTTAGCTGAACAATATTTGCCTATATTACTGAAACATATCTGTTGCTTTTTGAATTCATTGTGGATTTTCTTCAGTGTCATTCGAAGTTTTAAATGTAATGCCAGTGGCAATTATAGTTAATAAAAATAGTTGATAAAAATAGACCTAGGAGGTTGCAGTAAGGAGTTATAATCTATTTCACACACACACAAAGACCCCACGAGCCATAATGGGATAGTTTACAGTCCCAAACAATATTTCCCCTCATTTTTTATCAAAGGAGGATCCAACGAAATCCAGAGTTAAATCCGGAGTTCCCATTGATTTCAACTTTGCTTCCCAGGGCTGGATTTTGCCTTAATAAGAGTGGTTTGTCTACTCCGTTCTCGATTGTCTTGTGGTGAAGACAGGAGAAATGAATCTTGGACGTCGCTTTCCCTTCTCGTGTTGTAAAAGGATCTATTAATGCAGACAAACGCAGATGCCTCCCGGTGCTTTCGATGAGGTCTAGAGATTCGTTTTCTGCACAACACATCTATATCGCTGAAGCTCCAGCCGGGTACATATTTGCTCCGGAATAGGCTCCGTTGGGCTGAGGAGGTTTTAGGGCTGAACCCCAATCGAGTCATACTTAAAATAGCCCCATTGGAATCAATGGAACTGAAGTTAATCATGATGAAAATTGGTCTGGGTAAAATCGGGGTTCCAGGCATGAATTCCGCCCCCACTTCCCTTTTCAGGCAAGATTTAACGAGACCTCAAAAACTGTGGTCGGAACTTATCTCGCCTGTAACGCTGACGGGTCACACGTTCTTTGATCGTTAAGGCTAACTGACTGGAGCAGGATGAATTCCCCCATGCCGTTATTAGAACTGGAGTGGGAAGGAAAAAGGATGCCCTTCTAAAGCACGTAATGTTTTTTCCCCCCTGTGAACCTGGGCTGAGCCTGTTAAGAGCTTGATTTCTGGTAGTTCGATTAACGTGTTTATTTTGAAGCAGGTCTTATTGGAGTTCGTGAAAGTTCAGTTTTGCTCTGGGGGGATGATAACCTCCCAGCTCGGGTCGCTGGGAACGCTGTTGAACCCAAGCGAATTTACGCGGATGGGGGTCTATTTAGAAAGGGTTTAAAGGGCGCCTGCCTGAAAGCAGGTTCGCTGGGCTTCCGGCTGGGAGGGTGAACGTGTGAGTAGTGCGAGGTGGCGGGCAGAGGCGGACACGGATGTGTTGGTGCGCGTTGGATGAAGGCTCTATGCCGGTGGACAGGAGTTATATTGTTGCTACGATTCTTTCACTGGTGTGATACTATAGATGGAGGGATTTGGGGACAGGATTTCGGAGTTGAGTTTTCACGGAAACGGAGTCCTATTGGGTAGCCCCGTGGGCTGCGTGCGGGATGGACTCATAGTGGCAAGGGAGGCGCGTGCGAATGTGTCCGACACGTATCTTTGGCCACATGAGGACAGCGTTGAATGAGATAAACCTCGCGCACCCACTATTAATATTGGGAGCATTAAAAGCCTGATGGCGAACAATTTAGAGCGAGGGGAAACCCTTTTCCTAATACTCCAACCAGAGCACCCGCACACACCTCATTGGACACGATGAGGTTTACTTTGGAGTAGGTGTGCCTGGGAGTGCGCTGTCCTAGTTTGAAACGCACCTACTGGTGAGTCAGTCTCAGGAGCCTCCAAACATGCAGAGTGGGTTGCTGTTTAGTCCCCCGAAAGTAATGGGGCTTACTCTCGAGTAGGGGTTGCCTAAAAAGTCGGCCGCTAAGCCTGCAGACCCAGTTCAGAGTCATCAAGGGGTAGATCTGGTCTCCTTTTGCAGTTCCCTGCGAGTAACGCTGGCCAGTTCCGAGAACGCTTCCGAATCGGTGCCGGTTTTGACAAAGCCTAACTGTCCAGAGTTCATGGTGTGCCTGTCCTTCAAGTCACCTATTTATGGCTACCCTATGAATTGCAGAGGGTTTTCTTAGGCAAGAAATCCTCAGAGACGGCTTCGCCACTTCCACCCCCTGGAATATAGCACCTGGCTTTCATGGTCGGTCTCCCATCCAAGTACTAACCGGGGTTGACCCTGTTTAGATTCCAACCTGAGAGGGGATCTGTTGTCTTTAGCGTATTTAGGCCTCGATTTCATCTTAGAGGAGGGTTTTTTTCCCCCAAATTATCTGAGCGTCCTGTCCCAAGCACATGGCCTTTTATGTGGAACATTTGCTCGCGGTCATTCTGGAGTTTCACTGACTTCTATGGGTCTACTCTCTAAGTATGGTGTGTACGCAGGCTGTATGCTGTTTCCTTCGACGATTCTCATTTTCACCGTCCCTTCCCATTTCTTTTTCCGTTCAGCTTTCAGGGCGAAGTAAGGCTTCTGAACCGTATTGAATGACTATAAACCCGGCTGAGACTAGGGCCTTTCCGCACTGCACTGTTATAGTGCTATTTTCCACTTTCAATATCCCGTGGGATCCTGGGGTTTGTAGTTCACTGAGGCCAAAGAGCTCGCTGGCTGAGAATTCTAGATTCTCCTCCCTAAACTGCAAAGCCCAGGATTCCATAAGATGTTGAATGTGGAAGAATAGGACTATAACAATGTAGTGCGGAAAGGCTCTTAACCTGGGTTAGCTACCGTTTGCCATCCAAGGTCTGTTATTGGGAGTTAGAGTGGCCCCGCAGTGTCGGATGCTCAGAGCCCCCTGTGCACCTACGGACATATAAAGATAGGTATGGATATATAGAAAGAGCAGAGAGCTGGCCTGGCCTAGTGGTTTGAGCGCTAGGTACGATCCTGGAAATCAAGGCTCGATTCCCCCATGTCCTTGGGCGCCTCACACACTCTCAGTCCCCAGAAAACCCCGTGATAGGTTCGCCTTAGGATCTCTAGAAGTCGGAAACGACTGGACGCCCACAGCAACAAATACAGAGGGAGGTAGCCGATTCGTGGAAATTACCTCGGAATTTTCTGCGGAATCTCAGGGGGTTAAGGCGTGCTGTGTGTGTGTGTGTGTGTGTGTAGGGGGGAGTGAAGTGGGGATTGTAAATCCTGTTAGAATGCATGAGGTATATACAAATTTCGTATGTGATAGTTGGGATTGACATTGTCCTTATGGTTGTTCAGCATGTAAAAATTAATTTTAAAAAAGAAAGAAAAGACAGTAGTGCTTGATAAAAGTGAAAGACAGTAGGAAAGAGAAAGACCATTTCCGCACGAGTCTGTTATAGTGCGATGATTCCACTTTCAACCTCCTATGGAATCCTGGGCTTTGCAGTTGCGGGAGGGGCCGGCCCATAGGATGCTGCAAGTGGAATAATAGCGCTATAACAGTCTAGTGTGGGAATGGCCTCAATCAAGGAAGCCGCGGCCCTGCATTTGCACGAACTAAACAGAGCAGTTGAATGAATCTTGGAGGTCTGTCACCACGAGTCAAAGTTGACTTGATGGCAAGTAACAACCAACCTTTCTCGTATTTTGCCCATAAGTCAAGTTACATTAAAATAATGCATGCGAATATTAGTACGGAAAATGCTTGGCAAGATGAATACGTGCTTTTTTAAATCCTGCATTCACAAGCATGATGGGTGATAATACTTCCACTGTTTTGTTTTGAATTTATGGTAAATAAAATTTCCCTTTGTAGACTCCAGTGCAGCAAAATAATAATAATAATGATGATGATGATGATGATGATGATGATGAGTGAGGTGGTTGCCCCGAATGCATTCTTCCCCCTCCCCTCCCCCGGAGTATCCCAGGGCGTGTGACTCTGTCCGTCCGTCTGTCCGCTCCAGGTGTGGTTCCAGAACCGTCGGACCAAGTGGCGGAAGCGGCACGCCGCCGAGATGGCCTCGGCCAAGAAGAAGCACGACTCGGAGACGGAGAAGCTGAAGGAGAGCTCGGAGAACGAGGAGGACGACGAGTACAACAAGCCGCTGGACCCCAACTCCGACGACGAGAAGATCACGCGGCTCCTCAAGAAGCACAAGGCGGCCGCCGCCGCCGCCGCCGCCGCCGCGCCGCCGCCTCCCCTGGCCCTGCTCAGCCCCTGCAGCAACGCCTCGGAGCCGTCGTGACTGCCGCCGGCCGCCCGCCCAGCCCTCTCTGATCCTCCGGCCAAGCAGGGTAGCAGCCGCCGATGCCAGACGGCCGGCCGGCCGGCCAGCCTCGGGACTGGCTGCGGTGTACAGCCCGCCCCGTCGGGGAAAAGCAAATCGTGTGTGTGCTGTGTGCGTGTGCGTGTGTCTGTATATATATTTTTACAGAATAATAATAAGTTATGAAAATGATGGACGAGCCGCCCTTCCTTTCTCCGCCGGTTGTACAGGAGACACATGCACACTCGCGCCCGCGCACACGCACGGAGGCAGGAAGGAAAGGAGAAGAGAGTAAAGGAAGGAGTGGGGACGGGGGGAAAAAGAAAGAAAAAGCTTTCCAACTCTTAGGGGGTTAACGGTCCTTGGTTTATTTTCCATTCTGCCTCCATTCCCTCCTCCCCCCGGCCTCCCTTTCACCTTGTTCAGAATTCGGGCATAAAAGCTGCTGTCTCCAAACCCTTGTCATCCCAGCCCCGTTAACGATTAACGTAAGCGAAACGGCTTAGAGGTAACGGACTTGAGGGGGATTGCAGCCCAAGCGCCCCACCTTGAGGAGGATTCCCTGAGAAATGTAGCTTGGTGGAAATCCAGGGGACTGGGTTGCTCCCTTCTGCTGCGATCCTCAGCATGCTTTACTGGAAGGTAAGTCCCGTTGATTCCAATAGGGCTTACTTTTGAGTAAACTCGTTAGGAACTCACTGCTGGTACTTCCAATTTTAAACGAGAAGAGTTACAGTGAGTGGAAGACAGCTTGCTCCCACCTTGCATTTCTCTAGGATCTCACTGTTGAAGTGTTGGAGGTTGGAGTGATAAGGGACAAAAACAGATTATTCTGCTTAAACTGGGCTCTGTTCCTCTTCTTGCTTACTTGAGAGTCACCTCTGTGGGGCTACTTCTGAGTAACCATGGCTAATTTTGGGCTGAATGCAATGTTTGGAAAAGTTACCTTGGAGGGCTGTGACACCCAGATTCCTCCCAAAAATATCGCTGGTATTGTCTGGGGGATGCTGAGAGCTGCAGTCTGAAAAAAGTATCTTTTGGAAGCCTTTGCTGCCTTTCTGGAGCATAAATGCAAACTGTATTTGCTCCCATAAACTCCACAGAGTTTGGTGGGATGTACTGGCAGGAACTGTGCTTAGAATGGCAGCCAGCCTTAGTCTTAGTGGAACTGCCTTCCCAGTTACACCCAATACTTAGAGGGATTTGTTTGGAAAGAAGTCCCACTGAAGTAAAAAGAACTAGCTGGGTGGGTTAACACTGGGGCAGAATTGTCCTTCAGACTGTTGTCTTTTAAAATTAGGATTCCCTTTCTCCTCTCCATTGCAGACACCCCTCTACTTTCCTGCTCCTAACAATCAAGATTTTGTTACTGTTTTGTATATGGGTCGCAGACTCCAGCTCAACCACTTTGTATATAGGAAATTACAGATTTTTGTGATGTATATTTCTAGTGTAAAAAAAGAAGTCAAGGGCAGTTTTTTTTCCTCTTATTTTTAAATTTTGGGGTTTGAATGGTTTCACTTATCTTCTCTTTGTTGTTTTGTTCTTTTTTTTTTTTTAAGAGATGCGTGGGAGAGAGAATTGCATCACCCAATTTTCAATTGACCTCAGACTCTTAAGGTTGGAAAGACTTTGTATAAATCAATAAATTATTTAACAAACTGCTTTTGAAAAAGTTCTTGGCCTTTAGACCTGGTGCAATAATGGTTTTCTTCCCAGGTAGCTTTCCTTCCAGTTATGGCTGTTGTCTCTTCCTCAAGGCTTGTTGAGGGGAAAGTGTCCTGGGAGGATCTACAACCAGGTTGTGTGTGTGTGTGTGTGTTCTAAACAAGCAGGACAAAGAGACAGAGCAATGTTGCAGAAAGGGAAATGCTGTTTCCATATGGACGGGTTTAATTTGACAAGGGGGCATCAGTCCTCTTTTTAGTCCCAAATAAAGTAAACCCGTTAAGTAAATGGGATTTACCTATGTGTTGCCTCACCCATCAACAATTGAGTCTGGTTTGGGACTCAGCAGTAGGTCAGAGTTAGGTTATTTAGATCTTCAGCCTCTCCTTCTTTGAAGTATATTTCTAAATAAGACTGTGGCCTTAATTCATTATCATTCGTGGGGGAGTTTGACTATTGACTTCAGTGGGAACTGGACGGCATCCAAGGTACACTTGTGATTGGTGTGCTAATTGAGGATTTGCAGGTCTAAGACTTTGGGAACAAGTCTGCAAGGACATTAGAGAGGGAAGTATTTCTAGACCAGAGGGAAACAGGTCCTTTTAGGGCTGGTTAATACTTGGATGAGAGACCAACAAGGAATACCAGGTGCTGTAGGCTGTATTTTAGAGAAAGGAACTAATAAAAACCACCTCTGAGAGTTCCTTGCCTAGGAAAACCCTGTGAAATGCATGGGGTCATCATAAATCAGCAGGCAACTTGAAGGCACATACACTCAACCTTTCCAACAGGTTTCCCTAATGGAAGTGCAACAAATAAGTTATTGTAAAAAAAAAATCTGCTGGAAAAAAATTCACTCACTAAGATTTCATTTTTCAGATATGTTAAAATACTCCAGGTATTAGCAGCATTCCAGTGACCATGCATTGCTTCCTACTGACGAAATGTACTTCCCCCACCCCTCAGTTACACATGTTGCTGTTAACAAATCAGGCAGGCCAGAAGTACAGCACTGTGGACTACAACTCCCAGAACCCTTGAAATGGCTTTTCCCAGAGTCGCTCCTTCCATGTTGCTGAGTCTGCAGGGGACACTCTGGAAGGAGACTAGGTTTCAGTGGATGGTGGTCTGGCCTGCTGCAGAAAGTTTTGCTTGCCTGGCAGCTAATGACAACCCAACTATCAAAGCCACAGGAGTCATATAAATAAAACAACAATCCTGAAAATGTGGTCAGCTGAGAGTTAAGCCTTGCTGGGTTCAGTGGGACTTCAGGGGATAGGCATTGTTGCAATCACTTCCTGAAAGACCTCCATCTTACTAGAAAGGCCAGAAGCTTCAGTGGCTTGTAGGTGGGAAGAGGATATAGCTCTGAATGGTGCTTGTATATCACCTCCAGTAGCAGAGGTGCTTGCTAGAGTGCCTAAATTTCCTAAAGACACCAGATCCTGTCTCATCTAAGCTAAGCAGGATTGGCCCTTTAATACTTAGATGGAAGACCACCAACCAACCTGGTGCTGTAGGCTAATTTCAGAGGAAGGAGCTGGCAAAAACACTTCTGAGTATTCCTTGCCTAAGAAAATCCCATGAAATTCATGAGGGCATGACAAGTTGGCAGGTGACTCATAGGCACATCCATACACACACACCTGAGCGGCTAGGCCTCTAAATGCTATTTATTTGGGGCCGTGAGCAGGAGGATGCTATTGTATTTGGGACCTGGTTGGGTGAACAGAACACTGGACAAGAGAGGCCAATCAAGCACAACACTTTAGCAGGGAAGTGAGGCCCATGGAAGTGAATAAAATGAAGTCCCCAGAGAGAGCATTTAAAGTTGGCCCTCCACATTTGCGGGTTTGACTTTCACAGATTTGATTATTTGCAAGTTTCTCTAGCCCCCCCCCCCCCCAGGCACTTCTCTTCTGGGGGGAACCTTCCCTCTCAGCTGCTCTGATCAGGCTGTGTAACCTTTCAAAAACCCATCTCTGGTCTTCCTCCTTGTCCACCAGCCACTACCTGGCCAGCTAAGGATTGCTCACAGCCCAATTTCTTAGCACCACAAACCCTCTCTCAGTGCCTCCACACACTCAAAGAAGGAGATGGGCAAGAGAGAAGAAATATAGGCCACCATGCAGATTTATTCCTCTTCCCTCTCCTTTCCCTAACCTGGTTTGGACCCTGGGAACTCACTCTCCCCACCACACCTCAGCCCCCTTCCCATCAACACACACACATTTTGATATTTGTGAATTTTCCACTTTTGTGAGGGTCCTGTGTCATTAACCCTAGCAAATGTGAAGGGCCAACTGTATGTTTGAAGTGAGAGGGGCAAACATGCCATTTCAAGTGTTAGTGGAAGGCAGGGATGTAAAGCCTCAACTATTTCAGTCTTTCATATGAGGAATAATTGTTGCCCTCTCTCCTGCTGTAGCAGAAAACAAATATTATTCTTGTATTTGAATAATCCAAAGTGCTGAACAGGAATTGTTCTGTTGAGAAGTATGCTTGTTCATGCGGCCCCTGGGCCCACAAAGCATTTTCTGCACAGGAATCTTAATTTCTGTGTAGATATTTTAGCACACACACTCCTAATTTTTTTCCCCACAGAATAATTCCTTCAACGCTCAAGGATGTTCAAATACTCAGGGAAATTGTGCCAGTCTTTCTGCCCTAACATTCTGTCTGACAGAATTTGCCAGAATTTGAGGAAACCTGGAAATTAATAACTGTGGATATTCTTTCGTTCCCTAGCAGGAGGAGGAACTGTCCAAAATGTCTTAGAGCCTGAGGCAGAAAACCTAAATGAATGTTGGCCACAGTGGTAAAAACAATCATAAATCAAGGCTGGCCATCCTATAAGTCAATTATGATGTTGTAAGCTAAGCTTATGACCTTGTAACTGCCTCCTATTCACATTTACAATCATGGTATTATTGCCACTATCATAAATGTCCTCAAAACCAAACTTAAACTCCAGCCAGCTGTACCAAGGGATGGAGGTCTGTGGCGCTGCTGAATGGGACACTGAAGGGTGATGCATTCTGCCCCCTCCCAATAGAGATCAGTGATGCACCAAGGAGTTGCAACAGGACCCCACGGGCGCCCAGCTTCTGCTTTGCACACTAGCAATCACTGACAGTGGGAGGCTGGACACATCATCCTTCACTTGCCAGCACCACAGAACTTTGTCCCTCAGTGCATCTGGCTGGATTGTAAGAAGATTTTCAGTGATCAGATAGGAAGAAAGATAGTATCTGCAACACTATGTCTATTCTGGCACAAAATCTCAAACCAAATAACTAACAAGAACATTGTCCTTCCCCCTGGAATGTGCCATCTAGGGTAAACTACTTCTTTCTAAAGGAAGAAGATACCAAACACAACTTTAGCAATATACAAAGCCTGCTCTTGAATACATTCAAGTTTTGAACATTGATATTTTAAGAAAACTTGTTGTAGTTGTATTTTCACAGATGATAATGTCCAGAGTAATATTGGTTTCTTATTTTGTCCACCCAAGTCCTTTTTTTTTTTTGGCAAGGCGACTTGTGTAGTTGATACATGTTTATTCAGAAGTAAGTCCTATTGGGTTTAATGGAATTTTCCCCCAGGTAATTATGTATAGGGATGGCATCCTTCTGTACATCACTAAGCATTCAATGTGTAGAACCAGTGGGATGGACATGTTGTTCTGGGGAATATTTTGTGTATTTTAGGTACCTTTATTCTGACAGTTAATCATATTCCAAAGACAGTTTTGACCATTTTATATTTATTTATTGTTAAATTTATATCCTGCCTTTCTCCCTAAAATGGCAAAACCACCTCTGACCATCCATTGCCTAAGAAAACCCTATGAAATTCATGGGGTCTTCATAAATTGACAAGCAATTTAAAGGCGCGCGCGCACACACATCACACACACACACGTTGGTACCATTCTCTTAAACTATCATGGGCTATCCAAGTCACAAGCACTACCTCCAACTGCATCTAGTCTAAAATATATGAATATGTGACTCTCTCCTTTAGGGGCACACTCAGCAGGTGGCTATGTTCAGCCCATCATAATTCCAGTCTCAATATTGGCCCAGAGAGGGGCAGTTATTTTGGAATCATTGATAAGGCAGTATATCAAACATCAGCACCAGACAAACAGTGCCACCCCCAGGTTGAAGCTATTGCCCTTAACAGCTGGTAAACAAGACAACAGCCTACAAAAAGGGCAGAAGGACTAGAATACCCACCATTTACTTCTTAATTTCCATCCCTTCCCACTATCATGCAGTTAGCAAGGATGAACTGCTTGACCCTTTCTGGGCTGAAAAGAAGTTTATTGTTCATGACTTACTTAATGGTTGTTTCACTGGAATTCCTACACATCAATAGAAGTTTTTGCAAGAAAGCAATGCCCCTGTCTTTCCTGTCACTCAGCGCTAAATGCCACACTGGCTGGGATTCCCAAGTTTGGAAGCCTTGGAAGAAAGTGGAATTTCTGTCATTTTAAAGTTGGATGTCATTTTCTGAGAGATTGGACCCTATAAGTCAAGATAAAGCTACTCAGTTTGGCTTCTGTTGGCAAGCTATGCCTGCTCCCATGTCTAATTTATCTCTTGGAACCACTGACATGTGTATAACTGTACTGAGCAAGGACTGCCCTTTTACTTCAAAGAGGCCAGGAGCCTTGCAATGGGTACAGACTGACCTGAATTGTCAAGGAGGACTCTTGATATTTTCAAACATGACTGCCTCTCTTTTACTCCCTGTAGCCCTGGTCAACAAATGACCATTAGAAATATGGCCTAATCTTACAATCTGCGCAACCTTTTTGTCTGTACCATCTCACGCCACATGTAGATTTCATGACTCTAAAGCTATCACTTTCCTTACATTTGTGTTCCTGGACAGATGGCACTTACTTTCCATTCCAAAAGTCCCAGAGAGAGAGAGGGAGGGCCATTGTCACCCAGCCTGGCAGTGGGATTCTGGGGAGCTGTACACCAGCATATTGGGAGGGTAACCAGCTGGATAAAATATAGACCAGCACATCTCAATCTCCTGCATGTGGAGTACTGGCATTTTAACCCTACTGTCCCTAGGGTTGGCACCATATTTGTGCCCTTTGGCTACAATGTTTTTTTTCTTTCCCAGAAATGTGCCGGGGACTAGCAGCCAGTCTCAGGCACTGGTTCACAGGCCACCACTGGTGTAGTCCATACACTGGACCTAGATGAACCAGTAATCTTAACAGGTACAGTATGGCAGCTTCCTGTATTCCTTTACATAGATCAGACGGTATGGGAGGGAAATAACTGCACAGGCAGGTTTCATTTAAGTCTTTTCATTGCTATAGCTGGGAATCTTGCACACTCTTCCCATCCCATTGGAATGCAACTTAGGGCATTCCTCACAATTGGCCATGCTGGCTCCTGGGTGTTGCAGTGCAAGAACACACAATTCCCACCTCTTCTTACAGCTAAGAGCCAGGATGGTGTAGTGGTTTGAGTGAGTCAGAGATTTGAAAACTGGGATTCAAATCCCCACTCAACCATGGGAAACCACTCAGCAACACCAGGCAAGTCATACGCTCTCAGCCTCAGAGGAAGGCAATGGCAAACCCCCTTTGAACAAATCTTGTCAAGAAAACCTGACAGCAGAGGGCTGCTCAATTCCAACCCCATATAGGGACATAGACCTATTGACCTCAGCAGCAGAAATGTGTTACTAAATCACCTGTCAGAATGCATCATTAAGCCCTAAACACTGACTTGTGTTTAACTGTATTAAAGAAATCTTCCACATGTGTCCTCTTAACCTGAAAGTGAATTTTTGGCAACTTTTAGTTTCTTGGGTGTCCCCAGTGAGATAACCTTACCCAGTTTCCTTTCCCTTGAAAAGCAACCCAGAACTTCCAGGTGCTCCCAACATTGACACTGGAAATGAATGAATGCTCTTACTAGAAATCCAGAAAATACAGAGCCAACCCTACTGCCTGTGATTTAGACCTAGCTGTGGATTAGCTAGTAGGGATGTAAAGATTTTTTTCCCCTCCTCTAATGCTTCTAACATTAACAAGAAACTACTGCCAAAGGAAGGAGCCAATAAACTATTGGAAGCCGTCCCTTCCAGAAAGTCTCACTATGGCCATTTCCGCACTAGCGTGTTATAGCGCGATGATTCCACTTTCCACATCCTCTGGAATCCTGGGGTTTGCAGTTTCGGGAGGGGCCATCTGGCCCCTCCCGAAACTGCAAACCCCAGGATTCCAGAGGATGTGGAAAGTGGAATTATCGCGCTATAACACGCTAGTGCGGAAAATGGCCTATGTTCAAGGTTCCTCCTCCCAGGAAAGCGAAAAGGATTACCCAGCAGAAGAATTTTTTCCCAACAGCTTTAGCCGGGCATCCGTCTCTGCGTCTCCCCCATCTCTGGCACACTTGGAACAACCCGGCCGAAGCGTATCCCTTGAATGGCTTCAGCTACAGGCAGAGGAGGGGGGAGGCTTGGCTCCGAAGGAATTTTGCAGAGACGCCAGTGGCTTCCCGGCGCTCGCTGGCACGGAGCAAAACAGGCTGGCCGGAAACGATCAGCGTTGCTTAGGGGCTGCGGAGGGTGGCAAAAACGGAAAGGGGAGCGGTGTGCGGAGCCTTTCAGGGCGGGGATTCGCCTGCCCACCGTCAAGGATGGGGCTCCCTGCTCCAAAATTGGTTGCCACCTTTTTCCTGCATGAGCGCGCCTCTGCCTGGGCGCGCAGCGCAGAGATGGCACGTGGAAGGATCCTGGAGCCGCTCTCCTCCTTTAAAAGGACCTAGATTTTAGCGAGTGGGCGACGGGAGGGACCTTTGCCTGAGACCCGCTGCCAATCGGAACACGCACACAGCCGAAGAGGCATGTGGCACCTTAAAGACAGGCACCTTTATTGTCGTATGGCTTATGGTTTACCAGTCTTATGGCTTACCAATCTGGCCACGAAAACGCCGTGATAGGATCGCCGTAAGGCAGAAACGACTTGAAGGCACACGACAAAAATTATAGCATAGGTCATTTCCGCACTAGGCTGTTATAGCGCGACGAGTCCACTTTCAACATCCTCTGGAATCCTGGGGTTTGCAGTTTCGGGAGGGGCCGGCCCCTCCCGAAACTGCAAACCCCAGGATTCAGAGGATGTTGAAAGTGGACTGCGTCGCGCTATAACAGCCTAGTGCGGAAATGGCCTATAGTTTTCGGGAACTACAGCCCGTGAGATCAAAGGCCAGAATTTCTAAAATAAACTCATCTTAAGGGTTTACACACATAGAGTGTACACTGAGGGAGGGCTTGGGAGTGTAGGCTGTGAGTTGTCGTCGCCAGGATATTAAATGAAGGAAATCCTGTCCAGCGACAAGGGCTTTATTAACGCGGGGCCATTTGCCAGCAGTTATGGATCACGCAAATCTCCCGGCACCAGGGAAGCCATTGGACAGGCTTAGTGTGATAAAGGTCCCTTAACCCGATCCAAACACTCTGGAGATCAGAGTAAAAACTCTGCCTGACTGGCAGCTCAGGATCTCTCCCTCTCCTCCCCAGCCCCTGGTTACATTAAGGAACTGATTCAGTGTGTCTTGGTGAATGTGTTGAACTATGATTTTGGGGCTATGCCGGTCAGATTGGACAGTATTAAGCTAGAAAGATAAACAATCTGACTTTGACCGGCTTCCATTTCATATCCGGCTCAATCTCATCTCACTGCCCCCTTTCCCAGTCCCCTCGTGTGCACTCTGTGCGTGTGTGAGAGACCTCTAGGGATGGTTTATTTTAGGAATTCTGGGTAGTACTTCAAGCCTCTGGTAAAGCTGGCCACAGTCTTCCAAAACCTAGGATAATGAATATATCTATCCGTAAGGTGTCACAGAGTTCTTTAGCTGGGTTTGTTCCCATTGACAGGGGGTCTCAAGCAGAGGTATTTCCCATCTTCCACCCTCTACAAGTTTGGGATCCTCTATACCATAAAGAGCTAAAGGTCCAGTTGCTTAAGCATGGAAATGGCCTGGGGGGGCACCTATTGACTTGCTTTCGTTTGACCTTTCTGTTTATTCACACCAGAGATTTCTCATTTCCATGAATTCAGAATTGAGCTAACTCCACCAAGGTCCCTTCTTCTTCATGATTTTCGAAGAGAGAGCCATATCAGTCTCTCATATCTTAAAAAGGGAAGGTCACAAGGAATCTAGAAGTGCCATTATTATTAATTATTACTATTTATTATTCTCTTTATTTATAACCTCATTTTTTTCCCTGATAAAGACTCAAAGCGGCTTACAATAACTAAAAAAACCGGGCAAAGTCACTGAATACAGAAGTTAAAACCCAAATTAAACAATAAAATAAGAATTAAAATAAAGTTAAAATACATAAGTAAAACTCAAACATTCAAAAATTCTGCATAGTTAACGATAGCTACCACCTTTTATCACCCAGACCATAATCATACATTGAATGCCTGTCAGAATAAAATGTCTTGTCTTGACTACAGAAAGCGAGTAGGGAGGGTGCCAGTCTAACTTCTCTGAGAAGAGACTTCCAGTGGAGGCCCTCTCCTGTCTTCCCACCAGAGGTACCTATGGCCATTTCCGCACGAGTCTGTTATAGGCATGATCCACTTTCAACCTCCTATGGATCCTGGGGTTTGCAGTTTGGGAGGGGCCCGCCGGCCCCTCCCGAAACTGCAAACCCCAGGATTCCATAGGAGGTTGAAAGTGGAATCATCGCGCTATAACAGGCTAGTGCGGAAATGGCCTAAATGAGAGCGGCGCCTCTCGAGCTGCACAAAATCCTCCGGCCCCCCGGGCATTATCTCCCCTTGCTGCAAGCGCTCAGTTCTCCTCCCCTTTACGGCCTGGGAGCCTGATCTCCGCCAGTCTTTGCTAGTTAGTTTTCTCCTTTGGGGGGCAGGAGTGGAGGTTCGGGGAGGGATGCAAAACTTAGACCTGTAAAGCAACAAAGCGGGAACAACTCTCGGAAGCACTCCGGAGGAGTCAAAGCAACTCATAATCCCTTCCCCTTAAAAATTTTGGGGCGATTTTATAAAAGAGGAAAGTTATAAATTGCAGTCTCGTCGGCAAATAGTGAATGCTCTTACCCATTTCCCCAGTAAACCGCTGAGACCAACGCCAAAAGCGTTGTTCGCCCATGTCTTCTTAAACATGCTTGCTGTTTGCAAGGGGGAAATCCTGCGCCCACTTTCTAGGGAAGTGAGTCCTACGGAACAGAGTGAGACCATTTCCGCACTAGCCTGTTATAGCACTACGATCCCACTTTCAACCTCCCCTGGAATCCTGGGGTTTGCAGTTTCGGGAGGGGCCGTCCGGCCCCTCCCGAAACTGCAAACCCCAGGATTCCAGGGGAGGTTGAAAGTGGGATCGTAGCGCTATAACAGGCTAGTGCGGAAATGGCCTGAAACTGCCTTTCCGAGTAGACTCGCACAGGATTGCGCTGCCCGCTTCATTCCGGCGGAATGGGCCGGTTTCGCAGCCTGTCCCGGGTTGGGCAGCCAGACGAGGAAGGCTGTCGCCCTCACCTTGTGTAGGAAAGGGAGATCGCGCGTCTACTTCAGTATCCCTAAAGGACCCCAGCTCGCGGCTCCTGACAGCCCCCAACCCTCCCTTTAAAAAATGGGGGCGATTCCCCCCCTAGTGCCTACACAGCTCCCCAAGGCTTCCCTATACCTGGTAAGTCTGGCTCCCAGCAGCGCTATGGCGGAGCTACAACCATTCACTGCACCCTTAGGAAGGTTTGTCCAATTGAAGGCAGTTGGGTTTCCTTCCTCTTTCTATATCGTGGGGTCGGGCAGAAAGCCGCTTCAGCTACTGCGGACCGACTTGCATTTACTCAGCAACAGGACTCAGGGCTTTCTTTCTGGGATCCATTCCTGCCTTCCAGTAAGATCCCATGAGCGCTAACTAAATTCCACGCAATTCAACGGACGTCTATACAAGGACCGCGACCTTTTTTTTTTTCTTACTGCAGAGGAGCTAGAGTATTTGAGACATCCACGCGTGAATATGAACGCGTGGTGAGGTCTCTGTCCCCGCTTCCCAGGGTTCTCTCGTCCAGAACTGCTCCATCCTCGTTCAGAGAGGCTTAGGGTCGACAATTCCAGCGCTCCACCTCGAAAATCCCTCTCAGGTTTCACATTTTCTTGCCAAACAAACTTGCATGGGAAGGATTTGAAAGGTTTGTTCCTGGCTGACTCGCCCAAACGGTGGCTTTTAAAAAGGAAACTCAGGCCATTTCCGCACTAGCCTGTTATAGCGCGATGATTCCACTTTCAACCTCCTCTGGAATCCTGGGGTTTGCAGTTTCGGGAGGGGCCGGCGGGCCCCTCCCGAAACTGCAAACCCCAGGATTCCAGAGGAGGTTGAAAGTGGAATCATCGCGCTATAACAGCCTAGTGCGGAAATGGCTTTAGAAAGGGAAGCTGTGGGAAGAGTGGGATCCGTCATTCCAGGCCGCAGTTTCCCCACACCCTTAAAACGATTGACAGGCCCAGCTGGATTTTAACGAAACTTAATTCCCCCCTGTGAACTTTTCCTTGGATGGTAATATGCCTAAATACCCTAAAGGCACCAGATCCCCACGGATCTCGGAAGCTAATCATGGGCAACCCTAGTTAGTACTTAGCTTGGAAACGCCAACAAATACCAAGTGCTTTAGGCTAGATTTCAGTGGGAAGAACTGGCAAACCCGCGGCTGAGTATTTCTTGCCTGAGAAAGCTCTCTGAAATGCATGGGGTCTCTTTCCGTAAGGCCATTTCCGCACTAGCCTGTTATAGCGTGATGATTCCACTTTCAACATCCTCTGGAATCCTGGGGTTTGCAGTTTCGGGAGGGGCCGGGCGGCCCCTCCCGAAACTGCAAACCCCAGGATTCCAGAGGATGTTGAAAGTGGAATCATCGCGCTATAACAGGCTAGTGCGGAAATAGCATACGTCAACTGGCCACTTGAAAGCGCACGCACACGGTAAGTTACATTGCGGTGCCTCCAAACTTTAGCTGAGCTTTTAGAAATACGATTTAGGCATCCAAAACAAAGGGGCTGGCAAACTTATCCGGGCAATGCGAACGGCAAATATCAAGGTTCTAGGTGTGAATGATTTTCAGTGTCTCACTCTCTGCAAAGCGAGAAATTTGAAGAATACGGGGAAAATTCCCCTGGGGAGACTGAATTCTTATTTTGGGGTGCAAAGCCCTCATCTTTGCCCTCCTACCCAGCCCTTACTCGTCTCCATACACAAATGCCATCAGATTTCTCCCACGCGTGCTTATTGACTGCAGGTTGTGTGCACTGATTTCTTAATCCTGGATAACTCAAGGGACAAAAGTTCTGTTCTGAAGGGCGAGGCCTCGGGGCTCTTTTTCAGGAGCAAGTCAGTCTGGGTGTCGGATTAGTAAGGATCTGATTTTCTTTTGGGGTTGAAGTGAGGACTAGATGATCTTCTTCAAGGTAGATTTATTTATGGTGTTCTGACCATAAAAGGGCAAGACCTTTATTAAGCCAGTCAAAGGAGAAAAGAAAATCCATATTGTGTGCAGGTTTTCCAGGTCTCTTTGTCAGGTCAAGTGTTGCAGAAGTGGCTTTCACCTGCCTGTTATAAGGGTCTGGGTTCTCGAAAACTTAGAGGAATGTTATGCCTCCACTTCTGAGACACAAAGGGAGCTGATTTATTATGGCTCTTATTAAGGGTCAAGGTGGTGGCATCAGTGAATTACAGTTTCACCTTGTGCTGGGTGAACAGTTCTTAGATGCATCCACACTGCACAATTATTAGCAGTTTGATACTGCTCTAACTGCCATGGGTCCATCCTGTGAAATCCTGGGATGTGTAGTTTGGTGAGATACACATTACTTAGAAACCACAGATCTGTTCTTTGCTGTAGCTCAAGGGAGTGCACTAGAGCTTCCTAGCAGGGCATTCTAAGTAACTCCTAAACTGCAACTCCCAACATTTCTTAAAATGGAGCCATGGCAATTAAAATGATATCAAACTGATACAACTGTGCAGTGTGGACACACAGCTTGGGGAATGAGTTAGTACTGGATTTCTGATTGTGCTGTTTGGCATGTGAACTGATCCAGGTAATAAGAAGAAATGAGTGGCCGATCCTTGCTTCTTGCTTTCGCCAGTGACTTGGACATGCTGTTAAAAGCAACAAGAATAACCTAGTCGTTTGTTTTTTTCAAATTTTTTCGAGGGGAGCACATTTTAAAAAACGAGTTCTTGGGTGTAGCCGCTCACCAATTTGTTGGGTGAGCCCAGGGTGGAATGACGCCAATGTTTCTCTGCTGGATGTGAGACCAGAACTGCTTTCATCGCGGCTCGGAGGGGAAGTGCGTACATCCAGGGGCTTGAGTCTTATCGCTAGTGCTAATCGGCGGAGACTCCTTCAGCCAAGGGGTTTACCATCCACATGGTTGACTCACTGTTTTTGTTGGCGCTCAGCAGTAAGATCCAGGTCATAACTGTTATGGGGGTGATGGGCAGGAGTGGGGAGAGGACACTCTTCTCTACTATTTATTACTGATGTCCCCTCGACAGCACTGGTGGCCAGTTAGGCAAACATAAAACTGCGCCTTATTTCCTTTTGCACAAGACCGGGGAATCTAAGGCTCAACGCACCTCTTCCCCCGCCCAGCAAACCACTTTGCGAATTGCAGAAGGGGGAGAATTTCGCCACGTACAGCTTCTCACTTCCTCATAATGACAGATTCCCCCTTAAATAGTCAACAGGGCGCCGTGCACAGGATTTGGACTTAAAAAATGTACAAGATCGTTCTCAGGACTTCCGCTTTATTGATGCTGCTGCCTTTGCAACCTGCTTTCCGTCTGAGCGCAGGTCAGCTCAGAGGCGCATCTCACGACTTCCGCCAGGTGTAGCGGCGCCAGGGTTGGGCGGGGTTAAGACAGGGGGCCTTTTTGATTAGCAGGAGTGATGACGTCATCTGCCCGCCCACCTCCTGGCTTTGTAGTTTGGACTTCAGCCTGAATTATGGTAGAAGTAGTACTAGGTGCCTCCAGGTCGTCTATTGATTTAAGGCGAGGCCCATGGATCCCGTAGGGTTTTCTTATGCAAGGAATATTCATTGCCTTCCTCTGAAAGCCCACAGCAGGTAGTATTTCTTGATGATCTGCCTTCCAAGTACTAACCAGGCCTGATCCTGCTTCAGTGTCAAGCTCAGATTGTTTCTGGTGCCTTCAGGGTATTTAGACTCAGTTCTCATGGCAGATGAGAACACAATGAGTTATTTCAGCGACAATATATGGTGGTGGCCTGTCTTGTTGTTGTGCACAGTATAAAGACCTAGCTGAGTGAATAGTCAGAACCCAAAAGCTTTACATGTGAAGAATGGAGCAAGCCTATTTTCTCCTGCTCTAGAGACTAGGATATGGAGCAATGGCTTCAAACCTCAGGAAAAGAGATTCCATCAAAATATTAGGAAACACTTCCTGACAGTAACAGCAGTTCAACAGTGGAATACACTGCCTTGGACTGTGATGGACTTTCCTTCTCTGGAAGTTTTTAAACAGAGGCTGGATTGCCATCTATTGGGAAGGCTTTGATGTATTCCTGCATGGCAGGGGGTTGGACTGGATGGCCCTTGTGGTCTCTTCCAATTCTGTAAAAAGACTTCTTACTAGTTAAGATTAAAACTGCTATGTTTTTGGACTCTCTTTGGTGACTGGCAGCTAGGTTATCACATCGAATGCCTGTTGTTTGCCATTTATCATTACATCACTACTCAGGTGACCAAGACCACTTCCACCTTACACTGTTATAGTGCTATTATTCCACTTTCAACATCCTGTGGAATTCTGGGGTTTATAGTTTACTGAGGTCAAGGAGCTCTCCAGCTGAAAATTCTAAATGTGACTTCCTAAATTGCAAAGCCCAGGATCCCATACGACGTTGAAAGTGGAATAATAGCACTATAACAGTGTACTGTAGTGCAGAAATGGCCCAAATGGTTATTAGTTCCTTAGAATTACAGAATGCTAAAGCTGAAATGGATCCCTGGAGGCATCTAGTTCAAGCCCTGCCAGTGCCGAAGCCACACCTCATAGAAGATAGTTTTCCAACCTCCTCTTCAAAGTCTCTGAAGAAAGAGAGACCACCATCTTCTGAAAGGGAAACAGTTAGTAAGGGATTTCAGCCTCATCAGCTGACCAGGACTTCAGAGGCATCCACATTGAGTCCTGGCAAAAGCGTGACACACAAAGGCTTTAGAGGTACCTCAATCTAACTGCTCCAGGCCTCAAACCCTCCCCAGTCATCAGGTGGAGTTGATAGGTTATACTGGACTTTGTTAAGTCAAACTTTGTTGACAAACCAAACCAAAGAGGGAGGCTCTTTAGCAATCTGAACTACAATCCCCATGAAGATCAAAGCAATCTTCCCATCATCATCAGTTGAAGAAATTGGTGGTTTGTTGAGACAGTGTTGTGCTTCAAAGAAAAAGCAACGCAGCTCCCTCCTCTTTGAGACAGGAGCCAGCAAGGCACTGGCAGAAGGAGTGGCCAACAGGGGAAGGTGGGCTGGTCAGAAAGCTGCCAGACTGAAAACTGTGGAGGGCTCCCACTGTGCACAAGAGGCATTGCTTGTCCTGCAAGCAGTTAACAAGCAGCACCTCCTGAAATCCCCTCTTCTACACAGCTATTAAAGGTACAGGAGCACTCTCCAGCTAAATAAATAAAAATAAATCAATAAAATAAAATAAAAATAAAATATAAATAAAAAATAAATAAAAAATAAATAAAAAATTCTAGCAACCCTACCAGGGCTGAGTGTCAGGATATTTCAGGATCTAGGGCTTGCAGTGGAGGAGGCAGACCTCAGTCTTGTTTAGGTGAGCACAAGGGGCCAGAGAAGGTAGAGCAAATCCCTCTGGACAGTTTCTGATGAGCAAGAAAGCAGGTCACAAGGGGTCTGGAAGGGCATAGGTGGCCTAGATTCCAGGGGAAATTACTTTGGAGCTGCTAAAGAAGATGAGAATTATATCACCTGTTTTATGCTGTCTTTGTCCACAGAGGCCACATAGCCAAAAAAGGATGAGCACTCTGTTCGCATCAGCCCTCACCTTAAATTGTGGGCAGGTATCTCAGGCAAGCCACAGGGCCCTTTGACTCCACCATTTTTCTTCTCCTATATGATTTTCAATATCTGTGCCTGATGAAGGGCCCCCTGAGCCTGGAAAGCTAGTGTGAAGGATCTGGCATATTTTGCTTGGTCCAACAACGGTATCCCCACGAGGTGTCCTGCATTTCGGATGTTGTTGTACAATGGCCTGTGTCCTCTTAAACAACATATTCCACGTTTATGCAAATTAATCTTCCTTTTTGCCGTGGCAGGCCTGGCAAGAGTTTCTGACCAGACGTCCTCTTCATTCAACTCTTAAAAAGGCACGGGAACACGATCCTCTTTTGCAACCAGCCACCTTACCTGCAGAACTTGGGCTCTGTTTTTGGAAGTTACCTGGGAGCAACCATGTTTCTAGAGAGAAACTGTTTAGCCCTCACTCTGGGCAATTCCCCTGGAGGCCACAGCGCAAGAAACCCCGCTCTCGGCTTTGGCTGGCCATTGCCTTCCTGTCTAAGCTCACCGCCCTCCCAGTGTGTAAAACACGTCACTTAAGACTTCCGCACTAGCCTGTTATAGCGCGATGATTCCACTTTCAACCTCCTCTGGAATCCTGGGGTTTGCAGTTTCGGAAGGGAGGAGGTTGAAAGTGGAATCATCGCGCTAGAACAGGCTAGTGCGGAAATGGCCTAGGAAAACTTTCATTGAAGAACCTGAGCCGTGAAGGAACGAAGGAGGACTTTTTTTCCGCACTAGCCTGTTATAGCGCGATGATTCCACTTTCAACCTCCTCTGGAATCCTGGGGTTTGCAGTTTCGGGAGGGGCCGGCCGGCCCCTCCCGAAACTGCAAACCCCAGGATTCCAGAGGAGGTTGAAAGTGGAATCATCGCGCTATAACAGGCTAGTGCGGAAATGGCCCTAGATTTACACGGTTCCTTCCTGTTCTTAGAAAAAAGCCTATGGGAGCCTACAATGAGACTTCCAAAAGGTGGCAAAAATACCCCCACGCCTTCTATTTTTGACGCACCCGAAAACGGTTTTGGCCACATTTTTTCCCATCCCGAATTGCAACAGAGACCCCCCCTACCCTTGTGATCTGAAATCCAGGTTCCAGAAACCGCGTTGCGTCTATAGGAGCTAAGCCATGGCAATACGGTTCCCGGCCATTTCCAGGCACGACTATGGACGGAACTTCTTTAATGGGTTTCTCCCAGCCACCTAGGCTGCTTAGATTTTGGGGTTTTTTTTGCCCACTGAGGATCTTGTGCTGCAGTCCTGCTCTCCCGGATTTGGAAACGCATCCTATTCAAAGTGAACGCTGCTCCCCAGTCAACATGCATCAGCTCTGCTATAACATCCAGAAGCAGTTGGAATTGAAAAAGGACTTGTATACTGCTTGGCCACTATGGCCATTTCCGCACTACCCTGTTATAGTGCTTTCATTCCACTTTCAACATCCTACGGAGTCCTGGCGTTTGCAGTTTAGGGAGGGGCATTTAAAATTCTCAGCCACAGAACTCTTTGGCCTCAGTAAACTGCAAATCCCAGAACTCCACAGGACGTTCAAAGTGGAATAATAGCACTATAACAGTGCAGTGCAGAAATGCACAGGCTCTACCGCAGCTTTTGTGTACACGCATCAGTGCGGGTGAGAGGCGTTCCTACCAGCATTCCCGCTTGGAACTTCACACCAACTTTACTTAGCAAGCTTAAACGGCTTGTGAAACGGGAAGGCTGAGAAAAAGACAGTTCCTTTTGGGAATCGCTATGCCCCATGGCTCAAAAGCAACAAGATGGAGAGCCGGCCTTCCTTACCGCCCCTTAAGCTCTGAAACTTGCAAAGAACTTATAACCAGTATGTGTCTGGGCGCAAGTACTATGGGCCCCCTCCTCGCCCACTCTCCAGTTTCGTAGCTAGCGAGACTGGGCTTTGGCGATCTATTAAGAAGAGCCCCTGCATTTCGGACCAGCTACTCTCCGGTTAGATGTTCAGCTGGACCCCCCGACCCCTTTCGAAAAGTTTCCACTCCCGGGAGAAATGCAAAGACACACCCGCAGAGAAAAGAAATGCGGCCACTGTCACCATGATCAGTTTTTATTGCTTGAGAACCAGAATGCTCATTTCGAAGTGAACACGCAAAAGGCAAACTTTCTCCAAACTTTCTCCCCGCTTGGCTTCCTTTTATCCCCCCCACCAAAGTTTACACAGGACAGCCTGGGAGGAGTGGGTCGCTCTGGGCGCCTGAGACCCCTGGTGGCTTCCATGCCCATTTCCGCACTAGCCTGCTATAGCGCTATTATTGCACTTTCAACATCCTACGGAATCCTGAGGCCCCTCCCTAAACTGCAAACCCCATAGGATGTTGAAAGTGCAATAATAGCGCTATAGCGGGCTAGTGCGGAAATGGCCCATGTCAGCCCGGCGGTGAAACTGCTTTGAGATGTTATCAGGAGCCCCCTCGAGACAGCCTCACCGCCCCCCCCATACGGAAGCAACCAAGGACCCACATCAAACTGGTGTTTAAAACTACCCCCACCTTCCACAAACATGCTCGCCAGCTGAGCTTTCGCCTCCGACACCGCCCCTATCCGCCGGTAGTGTTTTAAAGAAGAATCGATAAAGCCCTCCTCGGTGTGCTTGTGTTTCATCAACAACAGACGCGCTAATCGCCTTTTAATGCTGCAGGGTTTGTTGGTTTTGGAGGGAGGGAAGGAGTCGTGGGCCGCGGGGACGTGGGGGGCGGAAAGGATGGAGAACCCCCAATTAACACCGAGATTTACAGACCTCTGATCCCTCCTCCAATGTTTAAGCTACGGTCAAAAATTCTTCAACCAACGCGGGACTGTTTCTCTATCTCTGGCGCCTCACCTTTTGTATTGTTTTCGTGGCACCCGAATTTACTGCTCAAATAAGTGACTACAGAAGGTGAATGGGAAAATGCTTTGGCTCGGATAGATAGATTAGGGAAATGATAATTCCCAGAATTCTGGCTGGGGATTCTGGGAGCTGTAATCCCAAAAGGCAACATTTCCAAGTTCAAGGGGAAACTGGCCGCTCTGACACTCGGGATCCTCCCTTTTCTTGGAACAGGAAGCCTCGCGTCTCCAGCGCTCACCTCCGCATCCCAGAACACGCATCTGGGGCCTCTTGACACCATCCCATTATAATACTATGATTTCACTTTCACTGGTATGGTTTTGTCCTACGGAATCCTAGGATTGGCAGTTAGACAGGGGTCTCACTATCCTGAAGGCACCAGATCCCATCTGTTCTTGGAAGTTAAGCAGGGCTAGCCCTGGTTAGTACTTGGGTGGGAGACCGCCACCGCATACCGGGTGCTGTAGGCTAGATTTCAGAATAAGGAACTGGCAAACCACCCTGTGTATTCCTTGGCTGAGAAAACCCTATGAAATTCATGGGGTCCCCGAAAGTCGACAGGTGACTCTCAGCCAGAGAACTCTGGTGCCCACCACACTACAAATCTCAAGAGTCCATATCCCGCAGCCATGACCGTGAAAGAGGAATCACAGCGCTACAAAGGAGTCCAGTTAAAAGGCCCCGAGGCCGTCCTTGGGGACACCCCGATCTTAAGCAACGTTGACCTGGAAGTAAGTCCCAGAGGTTTTCGAAAGAGTTGCTCCCAGGCAAGTGTTGCGAGAATTTCGGGATCAACTCGCATGTTCCAGGACGGGGAGTTCGCGACCGGTGGCCTCCTCCAGCCCATCTGGGTGGATCCCACCTCCATGTTCTGTGTAAAATTAAATCCGAGGAGCCGTGGTGGAAACAGACCAGAATTTAAGAGGGTAAGGCGGTGTCCACGCTTTGGGGGAGGTCTCTCTCTTTTTTGTAGCAGGAAAGACAAACGGCCTATAATTATAAATTATTTCTATATCTGTGTATATATAGATCTCTATACACACTCACATACAAATATATAAATATATACACGGATAGAAAGCAGCTGCTGTCGTGTGATTCAAAAACCATGGAACATGGCAGTATAGTAAATAACATGAAAAACAAAAACAAAAAGTCTATAAAAATGGCAAAAAAAAAATCAACCCTCCCTCCCTTCCTCCATGAACTATAAATCTTGGTCAACATACAGTGATCACAGCGGAACTTCTATACAAGGCAATGTACAAAAATCGCAACCTGGCTTTAAGCTGGAGAAGGGTGGTGAAAATCGTACTAATCTCGAATTTTTATATATATATATATATATATAATCATTTCACATTGACAAACTTAAAAAGTTTTTTTTTAAAAAAAAAACACGGTGAAGTCTCGAAAACACAGAACACAGCGGCAAACTAGAGGGTTTTGGGTGTTGGTTTTTTGTGGGTTTTTTTTTTTTTGGCAACCAGACTGTGGCATATCATATACGCATCTCCATATAAAAATAAAAAGTCCATATTGGATGTCACAGGCTATACGAGACGGTGAGGTATGAAAGTTTTTCTCTTTTTCTTTTTCTCTTTCTTCCTATCCCGGGACTAAAAAAAAACATTTAATAGCCCGGACGCTGAAGAAGAATAGTGTATGATCAACAGCCTAAAAAAAAATAATATGTATATATATATATATAACGAGAGTAACAACAACAGTAACAACGATAAAACCAACAACATGGCACGCAGCAGGGACGCGGCGGAGGACGAGCGCTGTCAGGGGCGAAGCGACGGGGCGGCCTTCCTCCTCCTCCTCTTCCTCCTCGCTATAAAGCGCTTTCCCGGAAGATCTTCTCGTGGCGGAAGCATCGCTTTCCTGTCGCGGAATCGATTGGCAGCTGTGGGTTTTTTTTTGTTTTGTAAAAAAAGACTAGAAAAATAAAATTAAACAAAACCCCTCCACAAAATATATATATAAATATATATAAAAAAAAGGGGTGGGAGGAAGGGCTGAAGGGCGAGGGGGAAGGGAAGGGAGCGTGGGAAAATTGTAAAAGCCAAAGGACGTGGAGGGGGGAGTGGAGGGGGGAGGGATGGAGGGAGGTGGGAGGGAAGGAAGGGGAAGAAAAAAATTCTAATGTGATATTTACCACCACATCACTGCACGAGACAACACTTGTGTACATTGGCAATAGGTTTACCTGCCCCCGCGGCTATTCGGAAGGACAGGAACACGGGCTGCGAGAGAGAGGGAAGGGGGGAGGAAAGGTTAGAAGGTGGGGCCGCCCCCTCGCAGCGTCAGCCTCCCAGCCCCCCTCTCCCACCCCCTGCTCTCCGCACCAGCCAAGGAGGGCGGAGGAGGCGATCGGGGCGGGGGGCTTCAGCTGCCCCGCCACCGCCCCGCCATCCCATCCCCAGAAGTTGGGGACCCAGGCTCTCCGGAGGGCTGGCCCGCAGGAGAGACAGGCGCTCAGCGCCGGCCGCCTCTGCCTTCCTTGAAACCCCGCCCCAGCTCTGGGAACGATCCCGCCGGGACTGGTGGGCTTTGCTTACAAGAAAGCCGGCCCTCGGATCCGGGCGGTAAAGACCAGGGGCTTGGAATAGGAGAGTTCTTTCGGAACAAAGGCCATTTCCCCACTACAGTGCTACAGTGCTATTCTTGCATTCTCAGCATCCTATGGAATCCTGGGGTTTGCAGCTTCAGGAGGGACCTTTAGAATTCTCAGCCTGAGGGCTCTTGGGGCTCAGGAAACTACAAATCCTAGAATTCCACAGGATGGTGAAAGTGGAACAATAGCACTAGAACAATATACAGTAGTATGGAAATCGCGGAAGTTTCCTTGGGGAGGCTTCCTGAAGCAAGCTCGTTTCAACCCTTTGAGGCTTACTACTTGAGTAAACCGGTTGAGGATTTGCTCAGTGATGGGAGGAGACTTTGCAGGTTGCCTCCCACGCCACCCTGTGAATAAAAGTTCCATTTATAGAAGAGGTATTGACTGTACTTTCAGGTGAGTGGGCTTACTTAGCTGCCCTCAGCCCCAAAGGGGTAACTGGGGTTCCGGGAGGAAAGCAGTCTCCAGGATGGAGTCCCAGTAGAAAGGCCCCCAAAATTTACTAATCAGAAAAATTCCTCCTGTGTATTCAAATAAATGCATAAGTATTCGAATAAATATCAAATATTATTTGAACATGGGTTTCATAACACACAGTGCTACACCCCCTTTGGGGGGAAGTTAACTTTTTGGAGCACACCTCCCAGAATCCCCCAGCTGGTAATGGTCTATGGTGTATTTTTTTCAAGCCCTGGTCTCAGTGAAGCCTACAGGGCAGGGGGAAATTTCACAGGTCCTTGTCTCCACCCCCCAGTCATCTCTCTCAAAAGGAAATCTGACCTCCATCCCCCCACTCCAGTTTCTGAAAATACAATCCAAAAAGCATGTTCCTTGATGCAGGAGATCTGTGGAAGTAAAAGTCCATTCATTTCCTCAGCCTCTCAGGATGTAAAGCTCTAAGCTCCAGGAAGAAGAAGGACTTACTGCCAAAGAGCAACTCCAGACTGCTCCCTACTGGAACAGTAAGTTCCTGATTTTTAAAGGCCAGCATCAGAGTCAGGCCCTTTCCACACCTTACTGTCTTCCGGCACTGGGGTGCAGGGATCGCACGAGCAGCCTCGGCAAGAGGCTCTCACTTCCGGGGTCCTTTGGCTCCGCAGGAGCTGCCTGCTTGCGTGAGAGCCCCTTGCCATTTCCGCACTACACTCTTATAGCGCAATCATTCCACTTTCAATATCCTGTGGAATCCTGGGGTTTGCAGTTTAGGGAGGGGCCTTTATAATTCTCCGCCAGAGATCTCTTTGGCCTCAGTAAACTACAAACCCCAGAATTCCACAGGAGGTTGAAAGTGGAATAATCACGCTATAAGAGTGTAGTGCGGAAATGGCCCCTGCCTCTTCCTTCCACAGTGCAGCCTGGGACCTTCCCAGGCTGCGTTGGGGCAGAAAACACGACCAGTGAGGCTCTGGAGGCTCCGCACGCCACGTAAGCACGCATGGGGCCCGGGAGCAATGTCTGATTGTGCACCATTTTCGGCTTCCAGCTGAAAATGAAAAGATGTGCGATTGGCCCCTGCTGGCCCCTGGAGCATCCTGCAATTGTGAGTGTGTTGTGCAGATCACTCCTCACAATCACGCAACGCTCCAGGCCCTCTTTTGCATGGAAAATGCCGTGTGAAAAGGGCCTCAGTCTTAAGGGGCAAAATTATAATGAGTTTCATACCCAGCTCAGAAATGACAAGTGTCATACACAAAGATTTTCAGGGTCAGACAGATAACACTGAATATCAGATACTCTTCTTCATCCTGCTGTCTTCTCTACCCCATTCAAATCTTAAAACTTGCTGGCCCACCAAAACTTATCAGGTCCCTGTTTGCTGTGTGACTGCCCTGACTTGTTTATGGGGTTTTTAAAATTGCATGCTAGGGGTTCTAGAGGTCCACAACTGCCGCTTGTAATTCTCCTTCCTTTTCTTACTGTTGCTTCTTTCTTCCTACCACAGAAAATCCAGCAAGGAGGGAAAGACAAATCGTCTGAGTGGTAGCATTGGGAGACCTCTGGCACTGGAGCACTGTGAACTCACTATTAATAGAAAAAGCTGAAAAAAAAACTGATAGTTTCTGTGTTCTTCTATGTCCCACAACTTTCTCCCAGAAACTGTCTCCCGGTTTCTTTCAAACCAGTTTCATTGGATCATTCATCCTATATGGTCCCCTCCCTTCAAGCCAGATTCTGCTGCTGTTCCTGTTCACTCCAAAAGAACTCCTATTTTCTTTCATGCAAAGTGGCTTAAAATGCCCTACAGCTGTTTCAGGGTGCTTCGAAAGGGAGGCCCTCCCAGCTCTACCAGTCAAAAGGCCCCCGGGAACTATTCTGATCTTTCCTCCTTAACAGACATTCTGTGCTCATAAAAAAAGATGGTAGCAGTGGTAAGAAAAGAGGGCAGGGACAAAAATACAAAATGAGGCTATCTCTGGCCCCTAAGATGTCATGGAAGAGGGATATAAGCCACAGACTAAAATCAGCCTGGATATACATATGAAAGGCACTGTGTTTCTTTCCAGCCCCAGAAGAGAGACCCTTGCAGGGTCACCACTTGTCAGCACTGAATTCAGCTTTACCTTGTGGTCCCCCATGCAGACGTTTGGTCCAATATGGTCATACACCACTTGCTTCTCTTCATTTTCTGACTAGTGGGGGAAAAACAAAAGAAAACCAGCCTCCAGTCAGTTCTAACATTATTTGCAAAGCGTGCTGACGTCAAAGGCACAGCATAGAAGTGAAATAACAACTGGGAGGGAGGATATCAGGCCTACTAAAATGTATAGGTCTCCCTGGCATTTTGAATCTGCACACCATTATCTGGATTAACAAATTATTGCTTAAGCCAAAGTAGGGAAAACCAGCTGGGTGGGTCTCACCTTCACCTATCTGTTCAAGTTTGCAAAACCTTTCTCCTGTACATTAACTCACAGGACAAGCTTAAGATGTTTTGTCATACTTAGGCAATATTATTCTATACTCACTTACCTGGAAGCAAGGCCCACTGAACTCACTATGACTTTGAGTAGGCATCTATACATGTCTTGCTGTTAGTGTTTGAAGACACAGAAAAAAATGTTTCTAAACGCAGTTCTGTTGTCACGATCCTGTGAGAAATCTTTCTCATTTCTAAATGGCCAGGCGGTCTTCACTACATTGCAAACAATTCTCATTTATTCTCTCCATACCACTGATATCTTATTAAAGCAGACACTATTTGCTAGCAAAAGAGGACAGGGCTCCTGTGTTTTTGATGATGTGTAGAAGAAGGGATGCAAGCTATTATTGTGTGCCTACAAGTCATTTCTGACTTACAGCAACCCTATCGTGTTTTGATTTTGGCAAGATTTATTCAGAGGGGGTTTAACATTGCCCTCCTCTGAGGCAGAGAGTGTGTGACTTGTCCAAGGTCACCCAGTAAAATTCCCATGACTGAGTGGGGATTTGAGCCCTGGTCTTCCACAGTCCTAGCCCGACACTCCAATCACTAGACCACACTGGCTGGCTGTAGATGCAAGCTACACCTTCTGAAATTCCTTCTTCTGTAAGACAATTAAAAGTACAGGAGCCATGTTCTCTTTGAAATTCCTTACCCTCTATTCCTCTATTCCACCGAAGCCAAGTCCATTTCAGTGTCAATTATTTCAGCAGATGAGTTGACCCTTATGGTTTATTCCTGGACTTAAAGTCACTGTACTTAAAACCTCAATACTCCAGATTGCATCCAGAGTCAGAAGCATTTGCTCCAATCAGCTTAATAGCAATGAATACACGTTTTATAAAGATACGTTGATTGAAGTGACCAATCAAACTATTTATTTACTCTTCACTGGCCAATTCACTAATCAATTATAATAATCAGTATTTCAGTAAATGCAAATTCATTCACTGAAAGCTGATTTCTCTTTATCAAGCCAGTGAACTGACTTACACTTGCAGTGTTAAACACATTACTTGTCGAATTAAGAGGACATATTCTGAGCAAACATACGACTCACTCCTAGGATTTGTGATTTACATCCAGAATCCTTCAAATCAAGGGTGTTTCTACACAATGCTTAAATCAATAGATGCTGACTATATGAAAAACACTTGTCAGTCTTCACAGTTTTTCAAACTCCTCTAAAAGCATGGTTAAAATGCTTTAATTAGTTAGGCACGATACTTCCAGTTCTAATCTTATTACCAGATTTGATATTAACCCTGCTTAGATCCAACTAGAGCTGAGTACTTGAAAAAAAATGTTAGTTCAGACAACAGAGAAAACAGGGAAATGTGCTATATGTTGTCACTGAATGGAAATACATTCTCTTCTCCCCCTTCCCCCAAACTGCCTATTTCTAAGTGTATTTATTTAGGAGTAAGTCTCTTTGATTTTAAGGGAGTTAGCTTTCAATCCCATGCACTTAGGGCTCCAGTTTCAGAAGGAATGTTGGAAACATTAAAGCCAGTAAGAGTTTTGCCATGGATGTGAACCACATTTTCGATTTTTACTTAAAACCCCCTCTCAAAGTAAGCCTTGACTGCAGAATATTTTTTCCCACCAAACCTTGTGAATTATTCCTGCTCTATTCTATATCACCACTTTATTCACCTTATTTTCCTGTCTTCTCTTCAAACAAATAATGAAATTGACACAGCACTGGCTGTTGCATCGACCACTGCTGACCATTTGCTTTGTTTATCTAGCATAATGACCCAGCTAAAGCAATCACTTAAGAGAAAGAAAGACTGACTTGCAATTTCTCAGCCTAGTTAAACTGCAAGATAATTAAATCTGGAACCCACACCCCTCTCCCTCAATCTTTCATACACACATACACGCACACAACCGCAGCTGCACTTGCAAATAGTTTCCCATCCTAATTTATTTCAGATGAAAACAGTCAAGCTTACCCTCATCTGTAATCATGTCAAGTCTGACTGGGTAAGAACTTTATATATAAACAGCTGCATTTGGGACTATAAAGTTAAAACTGAATTATCTTTAATGCAGTAAGAAAGCTTAAGGTCATATTTGCTTTCTAGTATGCTTGCCTAGGAATCTATATCTATATCTATACACAGACACACAGCTATACACTCACATATGAAAAAAACCTAACCTTCTGCATTGTATGCATGAACACTTTCCAATATTTCAAGCTCATAATGCCACTGCCATCGGAAGTGGAGATACATTCATCAAAAGCGACTTGATAATTTACAAAGGCAGCATCAAATTGTGGATTTTCAAGTGCATAATCTTTAGACAGATAAACAAATTACAGCAGCGCACGAACAGAAACACGCTCCACTCAGCTGAGCATTCATTACGCCATGCTCTCAGGCAGTTCTGTGACTCCCGAGCAGTGGGCAACCTTTGGTGTGTTAGGGCTCAGCAAGCATAAAATAACATGCTGGGGAGGTAACCGACCATGGCATGATAAATGAGGTTGTGCTAGAGCTGTTTACAGCTCCATGTCTGTACAATCTGTAAGGGCCTATCGTGCAGAGCCTGGCTTCTTTGGCTGTCAGCTAATTTGGGCACAGGCAAAAGCTCTCCCCCTTCACAAACAAAGGGGTCCAAATTTGCACAGATAAATTCCTTGAAATGTTACTTCTACATGAATACAGAATAATACTTTATAAAACTTGGGGAGTGCTTTCAATTATGTTTCTCCCCATAAAACAACTTGTGACATAGGTCCCTTTTTACAGATGGGAAGCAGAGGCCTTTGAGATAGTGACCTAGCAGCTGGTTTGTTACTGCAGGGTTCCTGTGTTGCTTAACAGCACCTCATCTACCTTCCATATATTCAGCAAGTGAAACTTCTACAAGAAGCAGAAATGAGAGAAAACTTTGTAGTTAATCTTTTCCTGGCCTGTAGTAATTATAGGAACCTCAGTACTTTAAGAGAAGTATACCAATCCTATTTACCCAATATCACATAATATTTTTATTGTTTTGCTTTACATCACTTTGGGAGTCTTGGAGGGTAGAAAAGCAATAAAAAAATCCTTTTAGTAGAGAGATAGTTTCCTTCAGAGGAAGACATCAGCTTTGTCAGATGTTAAGTTGCTCTGTGTAGGACAACATTAGCAGCTGTAGCTACCTACAGGACAGCTCTAGCATCTTAGTTAAATTGATGATGATGATGGCCTGACTTTTCCTTAGTTTGAGTGAGTTACAACTGTTAAACATAGCTAAAAATTTATATCGTGCAAAAGCTGAAATTGTGATTAAACTATTACAATATTAAAACCTGTTAAAAACATAAGCCATTAAAAGGAAAACAAAAAATCTAGCACATAACGCAAGGCCCTTTCCCCTTGAGCAATCAGTTCTTCAAGGCCCACCAAAACAGAGAAGTCCATATGCCATATTAAATATTGTGTAGGGTAATCTTAGAGTTCTCAACAGTTCAACCTATGCAGGTATTGGAGAACTAGCAACTACAGGATGCTGGGTTAGAAAATGATGGGAGAGAAGATATGATTCCATGTATTTAAAGCCATATAATTTTAGTAGGGATATGAATAATACATGTTCCTACTTGCATTCCTGACGAAGAAAGAAAAACAAATGAACCACCAAAAAAATTCTTTCCACTTCAAGAGTTTATTGGGGAAAACTCCTTTGTGCAAAACTGCACGTGGTTTTCCTCAGCAAAGTGCATACTTTTGGATAGAAAAAGTATTATTTTGTTCAAAATACACTAATTCCTACGAAATATATAATTTTTGCATAGAAAACAAATGTAGGAAATTCCACACGGTTTTTCTGTGTGGGAATGTGTCTTTGTGTAAACAGCATAATGTTACACAATTTGTATAAATATACAGATTCCTGCAGATAAAAGAACAGAGATGGTTTTTATGTGGGTTTTCTATGCAAAACTTTTTTGTGCAGCCATTAGAATAAATTTTCATAAAATGCACATATTCTGCCTTGAAATACATTTTCTGCCCACATGTATTTTTGTGCAAACAAATTTTCCCCAACAAAATCCTGAAGTATGAATAGTGCTTGAAAACTGCACATAAGCTGCTGTAGTCCTGTCTAGGAGGGAGAAAATTGCTGAATTTACTTGTTCTTGTATGCAGTAACAAAATAACTGAAGATTTCCATAGCTCTATTTTGTTCAAAGCATAGCTTTGAATCTGCAAAGTACTTCACAACTTTTATTTTGCTCACTGTGCAATGGAACTGTTATTTCCACATTTTACACATGTGGGAATTGAGGCTGTGTGAGACTGCTATCCAAAAGTGCCTAGTAAATGCATGTTAAGAACAAGTGGAATTTAGTTCCAAACTGTAAGTACAACTCTATCCTGCTTTTCCACTATAGCTTTTAAAGTGGCTAACAAATATCAATCAAAAATACGTTATTCAAACCTTTAGATGATATCTCAATAAACAGTAAGAACCAAAACAAGTTCAAAGGCCAGACTGAAGAGATGTGCCTTCACTTCTCTCTGAAAGCAGCAAGAGTGGGAACTGATCTGAGCTCTGTGGAGCATGTATTGCATGATCTGGAAGCAACAAAGGAAAAGCTTTCTCCCATGTGTGTGTCCATCCAGCAAGCCTCCACAAGCAATGGTGTTCTCAGAAAAGTCTCTCTTTCTGCACATCTCTTGAACTTTATGAAAAGCAATCTCAATGTTCTTCCTGAGTGGTTTTTCTCACTCTCAGAAATCTTGATGCAGCTTTGGTTATCTTGCATCAAAATGGTTGGTTTGAGCTCTGTTATCCCAAAGGCCAGAAGCAGGTTATGCCGCCATTTTATTTCATCACATGCTGCCTTTGCCGAAACACACCCAGCACCAGTGGAAGAATCTGAAATTGTAGATTGTTTCTTACTTGCCTGGCAAGCATATGTCTGATGTGTTAAATATTGTGCTAAATATTTTTTATGTCAGATTGAAGAAACAGAAAGTAGCTGTATTTTTACTTGATTCACTCAAAGCTTTTGATCATGTTGAATGGAAGTATAAGGCCATTTCTGCACTAGACCGTTATAGTGCAATGATTCCACTTGCAACTTCAAAACTGCAAACCCCAGGATTCCATAGGATGTTGCAAGTGGAATCATCGCGCTATAACGGTCCAGTGTGGAAATGGCTTAAGTATTAGCAGTAAAAGAGTATAGACAAAATGGACGGCGTTTCCCATCTTTTTCACGGTCTACTCTGCAGGGCTGTTAGGAGATTCAGCGCCCTGGACAATTTAACTCACAGAATTTTAATGTCTAAGCTAAAGAAACTCTCTCTTTGTCTTTTATATTTGCTTAACCAAAGTCCTCCATTTTGAATTGTAGTCAACTTTAAAGTTCCTGTTGTCAGCCCCGTGTCCTACTTAAAATTATGCTGACATTATTTAGCAAATTCCTAGGTTCTCAGCATCGGTTCCCAGTGCGCTTTCCATAACGATATTGCTTACACTTCATTGCTGAATGAATACATGTGTGAATCAAGGTTCATTATTGATTGTTAACCAGGAGTTACTGTATTGTCAACCATGTATCAGAATTCTAGTCCTGGGAAAGCAAATATTCTTAATATTCTTGCACATGCACTGTATGCTTTATGAGATCACTGTCATCCCAAACCTTTTTTAACCCTTCCCTTCTTTCAATAAATTGTTCTTCCCCTTGCTCATGTAAAAAAAGTATCTCTTGAAAATTTTAACATCTACCATAGTAGAGGGATAAGGTTACTAAATTAGACCAGACACTGGAAAAGTTCCTTTTTTGAGCTACATTTTCCAGAATTCTTCAGCTAAAACAGCCGACTGTTTAGGGGCAGGTGACAAGACTCTCTGCCTCTTTTGCTGTCGGGAGTCCTGGCCATGCCTCCCATATCATGTGTCATGATGGTAGATAAGCGACCCTAAATTATTCACAGAACTAGGCATGGAAAGCAATTGGCACTTTTATTTTTTTAAATTTTTTTATTTGTATCCCGCCTCTCCATATGGGTCGAGGCGGCGAACAACTTACAAATAGCATGTATTTTGATACATTTCTATACATGCCCCCAACAAGCTGGGTACTCATTTTACCGACCTGCGAAAGGATGGAAGGCTGAGTCAACCTTGGAGCCCGGCAGGATCGAACTCACAACCTTGTGGCTTGCAGTACTGGCATTTAACCACTGCGCCACCAGGGCTCCACTTATACTGCATGCATTGATATTTATGAAATAGAACTGATGAGTAACCAACTCTGACTTTTTGTTTTAAAAAAGAACAAATTTATATGTAAATTTATATGTTACCACCAGTACCAGAGGGCTGATCTGGAAATCTATGAAAAACATACTACTATGTGAACAAAGCTAAGAATAATTTCCTGTGCCAGCATTGCCCAGCCCCGTTGTGAGAAATAACAGTGTCCGCCACCTTACTCTCTTGATTTGTATCAGATGCCAAATGTTGTAAAAACAGCGATGGCACATCAACCTTTCTATCAGAGGTGGTGGCATATGAAACACACTAAAGATCTGTGCCTTCCCCTACTTTATTTAAAAAATTAAAAAAATGGAAATAGGAAAGAGGAGGAAAAAACTCATTACTGATTTCTAATTACTAATGTTTCCTGCTACGTTCTAGGATTTCAATAAAATTGAGAGAGACTTACTCTTTTGAAAACAATTATGATTAAATACTAGTTCTCAAGAATGATCCTGCAGGTATATCGCTTTATAAGAGGAGTGGGCAACAGTGCACGGGATCAGGGCCACACCTTCATGTTTTTGCAAATTGGAGGTGACATCATGACATTCCTAGTTTTGCTTTGGGCCAGTTTTTAAACCTCTGGTTTTTAAAAAGAGGGTTTAAGGATTGTGAGGGGTGAAGATAGGTAGAAACTGCTGTGATTTCAGGAGGTTTGGGGAATTTGGAGTGATTCTGAGGGGAAAATCAACCAGATTTTTTTTAAAATAGTGATTTGGGGTGGTTTTATGGGGCCACAAAAATGAGGCTATGTGCCTCATGTGACCAGAAAACTGCATTTTCCTTCTCCATGCTTTAAAGGTATTATCTACTTGGCTTGAAGAAACAGCATGGGAGGGCCGTAAAGAGGAAATTATGATCGTTGTGGCCAATGCTAGCATAGTAGATGGGTAGGGTTACTAAATTAGCCCAGACTCTGGAAAAATTACGTTTTAAAACTATGGTTTCCAGAATCCTCCAGCTCTCATGGCCAACTGTTTGGGGATGGATGACCCAGACCCTCTGCCCCTTCTTGCAGTTTAGATGATATCAGGGGGCCTGGCCATGCCCCCTACACCACTGAGCCTCTGGATGAAGTGCTGGTTAGACTAGGGAGAGAGAATGAAGCATGCTCTAGTTAGTCCTGCAGCTGGCTGAGAGTGTGTCTGGCTTCACTCATCCTTGAGAAATACACTCAGCTGACTCTTGGAAGCACAAGCTGTGTCCAGGCAGGGTTTCATAATACCACTTTTCATCCTTGCTGGTAAGGCAAGCAGCCCATAAGTGGAATCTCTTGCTATCTCTGATCCCTGCTTTACATGCTTGCAGAAGCAGGACAAATATCTAGACAAGAAGAATGGAAAAGCATTTGTGTTTCATCTGTGGTCCTGTCAAATCAGGCTCATGGATGATATACTGAAATAAAGGAAATGAGCTGCAATTTCATTATTTAAAATGCAATTCTAGGAAATATGTGCAATTGCTATGTTTCATACATAGGATCATATGGCTGATACAGACTTCACTACAGAATGTGCAATGAATGGCTTCTTAAGATCAGCTGAGAAGGTACTGAGATTTAAAAAGAGAAAAACAACAAAAATCTACTCCAGAACTTTAAAATCTTGGGTAATTTTATTCTCAGACCATACACACAGTGTTTGCATTCTAAGATTCTATACACATTAATTGCACAGAGAATGACTCTCTAAATCAAACATACTGGTTTACTGTTGAGGCTTTGGTAAATAACTAGAATACAGAATGAAATGCTTAACAAACAATTTATTACCCAATAAAAGCATTTTTTGCAAGATCGTGGATACCAAATAACCACATTAAATAGGCCCAGTACTTCAGTATTCAATAATCAGTGAGTATGACTATAGATTACTGAGAATCAAGAGAGAAAAGAAAGTAGATCGTATAACCAACAATAAGTTTATCTGTTAGTCGATTTTATAGCTTGTCTAATATAAAGTAGCTCTAGGCAATTTCAACATTTAACCTATTACATGTTCAAAATTTATTCCCATTCCTAAATTTAGGATTTTATCATGAACAGGTAAAGGACATCTAAAGCATGGGAAGAAGCAAGATGTAAGTTGGTGACTGGAACTTTGATGGGGGCATTGTTTAGCATCTCTTGTGATAACGTCTCAAATGAATTCCAACTAGTCCGAACTAGAGAAGATCCACTGAAACAATGTAATTTATAGCAGTCAAGATTTACCATTCAGCAACTGATCTATGAGTCTGTTTTTGTTGGGACTGGCAACTGGATTTAACCAAATACATTTCCTAATATCTTAGACAATGCAGTTTTTAAAATATTCTTACTTAACCAGAAATCTGAAAAACACCAATTTCTTGCTTAGCTTTTAAAAGTCCTTGATTTCTATTCCAAATAATGACTAGCAACATGCTCTTAAAAACGAATGCCCATGCCAACCGTTGTCCCACAGAACAAAGCCATTATCATTAGTGAAGAGCCTAGCTACAGTTTGAAGGCAATTCTTACCTTTAGAATAAGCTCTTTGGCAGAATGTGACATAAGGATCCTGTCGCACCAAGCTGGACATCTAGTGTTCATGTACTGCATTCCCTGGCTACAATCTTCACTATATGGGTAGCTGGGTGAAATGGGGGCAGGGGGAAGGGACAGAAAGGAAATGTAACATCTGTTAGGAGCAAGAACACTTACAGGTATTGCAAGGCAAACATACCAATCATCAATTCTATTAAAGTCATTACAAAATGAAAACACCTGCACATGTTTTAATTCTTACCTACTACTGCTAAATTCTTACCTATCTCTTGCTTAAATCCTGATTTTGCAGATTTATTGAGCTCTCTTGAGAATATACGATATGCTCCCCCACATTCTAATTTCAACAGGAGGTAAGAACAGTTCTTAAGATAAGGATGAGCCACACGTCTTGTGAATACTAAGACTGCACATTCTGTGTGTACCACACACATACACATATGCACACACAGTGCACATATATAAGGAGGAGAGCTTATCTGTAAAATAGGCCACAGCTAGGTTGAGGGCATTTGAGAACATGCATTTTCCTCTCTTTGTTACAGCACTAGTAATCTCACCCCTGCAGGGAGTGAGTGAGTAAATAAGAGAGGAACTAAGCTTGCAAGTGTGTGATTCAGGAGTAGGGGAATGGAGGTGAGAAAGCCCAACAACAGACATATATACTGAAGAGTTTAGGGTGGAAATGCCCTAAGTCTCAGAAATGAGAAAATATTATTTTGTTGGAAATTAAGTTTTCCAAGTTTTGCAAAGAACTGGGAGCAAAGTATAGAAAGCATTGGCAAACCCTTCTCTGAGTATTCCCTGCCTAAGAAAAACCCCATGAAATTCATGGGGTCACCATAAGTCGACAGGCAACTTGAAAGCACATACACGCAGACACGCTCCAAGTAAGGTGGAAGATGGAAAGTTTGCAGAACAATCCAACGAGATCTTTGAATTACGCCAGTTAGAAAGCTGGATGTAGCCCCATTTTTAAAAAAGGTTTCAATTGTATTCTATAAAGTGCTGTAAATTGGGGTTTAAACTGGTGATGTGTTTTAATTACTGTAATAGAATGGAGTTGTTTTATGGCTTTATGCTTTGTAAGTTGCCTTGGGAAACTTTTGCCCTGAAAAGTAGAATACAAATATTTTAGATAAATTTTAAGAAGTGAGCTTTAGTTTATGAAGTGCTGTTTTCTTATTTATTAGTAAGTGTTTAGCAACCTATTTGTGTGAAAAGGAAGAATTCTGGAGGGATGCATTTTGTGTGTATATGTGCAGGGAACTGCAAAGAGTAAATAAATAAATGTAAAAAAGTATTGTAATCTATTCGTTTTATTGAATTCAAAAAGGAATTATTGAGGCTTTCAAAATGAAGGTTTTAAAATAAGATTTGTGGGATTGAAACAGAAAATGCTTTCATGCTTGAACAGAAACTTATTTACCACCCTACTTGGTGTGATATTATAAAACTGAGATGCATAGCTCTCTACCAAATGGGTTTACAACCTACATTGCTATTAAAAAGATTAGCCATGGCAAACAGCCAACTAAAGTCTACTGAACGTATTGGAACAAACCAGTGAACTCAGTACCTTTTCCACCTCATCAAACCTAACAAGACTCATTTTCAAAACATATTATGAGAATTCAATTTGCTGCTTCACTGCCATACAGAAGTACAGCTTATTTCTGAGTGTCCATGGGAGGCGCTGATGATGTAATATTCTTGCTAGCAGAAGCTCTTTGTCTGCAATTTAAGGGTTGACTTTTGCAAGCAACCTATTAATATAGCTCTTCTTTTTAAGCCGTGTATGAACCTGACATAACAAAGACTACTCATTTATTAGAGAAGCTGTACAAATCAATCATATTCACTCCCATTCATCCTTTTCACAGCATTAATTCTTTGTGGTTGCAACTGTTATGCACAATGCCCAGCATATATGGCTAATAGTTGAGTCCTGAAGTATTATGCATACATATCCTATACCTTGGTGTTTGTAAATTATGGTGTAGTAAGGACTGGACCTTAGGACCAAAGGCCAGGGCCCTATAGAGGATGGCAACTGAAGGAGGTAATAGCAAGCACAATTGACATCAGAACTGGGGTGGTATAGGTATTCCAGGGTCTAATAGGGATGATACTATTTACTGGAACATACTTTCTTCTTGTCTTTAGAAACACTTTATAGCTGGAGGTGGGGCTGGGGTGGGGAGGCACATGGTTACAGGTACTTCTTGAGTTCTTTTTCCTTTTAAAATATAGTAAGCTTTTCAACTACCCAAAAAAAAAAAAAAAAGTCCCAAGTCAATGTGTTCAGCATCAGGGCAGCTGAAGCAAGCTCTGTTTTTTTCCTGTAGTCATGATGGTTGCTGTTGTGTGCCTTCAAGTCATGTATGACTTAAGCTGATGCAAAGGCAACCCTATCATGGGGTTTTCTTGCAAAGATTTGTTGGGGTTTGCCATTGCCCTCCTCTGAGGCTGAGAGAGTGTGACTTGTTCAAGGACATGGGTTTCCATGGCTGAGTGGGGATTTGAACCCTGGTCTGGAGAGTCCTAGTCCAACATTCAAACCACCACATCATGTCGATTCCCTTTGTCATGACAGTATTATGATTTAAGTGAGTTTAAAGTGTGGAATTGTATTTACCCAGAATACTACTTTTACTTATTGGCTGTTTTTTTTTTGTTTTTACATTAATGCAGGGGTGAGTCACTGCATGGGGGCCATGGCCAGTTTCCCAACTCCTAGACCTCTTGTGGATGGCATCCCCCACAGCAAGCCCCAATCCCTATGTTTTAGAAATGGCGACAGGAAATGGCAGAGTGTTACTTCCTGTCACCACTGAGAAAGGGACTGCTGGGGTTGCTCTAGTTAGATCACTGAGCAGCGGTTGGACCAAAGGGCCCACAGACCCCTTCTCAACTTTATGATTCCTTCCCAACTTTATGATTTATGGAGACATTTGGGATTAGTATGGGTTTCTGGGAGGTAGAGGAACATGTGGAGGGGGAAAACACTTTCACATGTTTTAGGTGGCTTTCCACACAGTTTGGGGGCAAAAATGTCCCAAAAATTAAAAATGGGAGGAGGTTGGTGGCTCAACAAAAATGGAGTCCAGGAGCCAAATGCAACCCACAGTTTCCCTGCTCTAATATACCAGTAATGCAGAACAATGCTGATGAGGTTGTGTAGGTGGAGAAGAGAACTGCAAGTCCAGGATGTAAAATTATTTAACTATATTTCTGGTTTATAGGTTTCCTTTTAGGAGCTTACTGTGTTTACAGAGTAGGGTCTCTCAGTGTTTCTTGTGATTCTTGACAACAATCACAATATGGAGAAGAGTTGCTTCCAGGAGACTTAGCAGAGATAGAGCTACGCTTGAACATAAGCAGTGGAGAGCAAAGTCACAGGTACTTTGATATCTTATAAAAGCAGCATAGCCCCAGAATAGATCCCAAGCCTCTAGGACTAACTTTACGCATTATGACTAGTTGTTTGACTCATAAAACAGCACACTCTGTAATAACCCCAGCTATGTCCAGAACATCCATAATTTTCTCACTGTTATTCTGAATCAATTGCTGCCCTGAAAAATTCCTAATTTAATGGTTTTAAAACTGGAAAAAAAAAGTGCTCCACCAGATTGGCCAAAAGCCTTGGGATTTGGCAGGAATCATAGCTGAAGTTATTTTTTTTTCTTGGTATTCATGCAACATTCTTCCTGTCCCAGTATTTTTCTTATGAATTTCTGTTATTAGCATCATCTTTTAAAACCCACTTCACAGTGTGGTTTCTTTTCTGTCCTGGGAATTTCCAATATAAGCCAAAGTAAATGTCACAACTTCTGTATACATTGTCTCAGTTCCTTCTGCTCTACTTTTGGATGGTCTCACTCATGATGTTTGGTCTGGGGCTGTGACTTTTGCTATTGATTTCTTTCTATTTCTCTTCATTCTCTCATTACATTTCTGGTTACCAGATTGAAAGTTCTTTTCTTTCTTTTTTTCTGTTAAGAGTTATAGTGCAAAGGTGGTATACCGCTTCACCATTATGACTACAGCAAATAAAATGTGCAAGAAATGTGGTTACTGGAAGATGAGTTGGGGGAGATGTTGAGTTCACGAAGGAGATGGCAGAGGAAAGAAGGGAAACCACGCCTACACCACAGCTTAACCACCCCTCAGGTGGGACAAAAGAATGCTTGAAAAGAAATGTTCAGATTGGAGGCAGTGTAACAGTCTGCAGTACCAGCACAAACCAGGGCCAAACACTCAGTGTATTTAAGGCACAGCTTGATGCAGGATTTAAAAAAAAACAACAACAAGCTGTGACAAGCTGTAAAATTCTAAAACAGAAAGTTGCTACTTTTATTGGAATTATTGGACAGTGTGGAAGAACCCAAGATGTGATGTCCTAGAGACAAGTAGATGGACTATTACTTTGTAGCGGAGCTTATACTTTTCAAACAGAAGCTCTTAGATTCAATCAGGGTTTATTCTAAACTTCGTTTCCTACTGGCCATAGGTCCCAGTACTAAAGAGATACTTCTCTCTGCACCTGCGTTATGTAGTGTGCAGCCAGGCACAGTGTGGTCATGTTATATCCTCAATGAAACGGCAAATTGGCTTTTTTTCTGGCTGTAGTGTGTGTAGGGGTCCATCCAAATTTCTAGCATTAGTAGTGTGTGCAGTGGGGTGTTTTCCCTGATTCTGGCATGCAAGGATGTCTCGGGTATAGCTAGGCAAAGGAACTCATGGGAAATTGAGAGAAAAGAGTATCTTCTGATTTGCCCCTCTCATTATAGCACAAGATGCCCAGTACTATGAATACTTTGTAAGCTGTTTTCTAACAGCAAAAATTGAAAAAAAACAAAGAAAACTGTGAAAGAGGGGAACAAAAATTAGAATGGATCAAGAAATTAAGAGATTGACAAGAAGAAGGGAAGGAAAGGGAAACAGGAGATGGGGAAGGAAAGAAAAGAAAAGAATACCTCTTCTTTAGGGTGGCTGAGGAAACAGACTCTCTCTATAATGGAGGAATTTGTGAACCTACTCCCTTGATTATAACTATGAGTTGGCTCATGGTTCAAAAGGTATGTAATTGTGAGTAGTGAGTTCTAAAGCTGCCTCTGCGTAGAGATTCCTCACAACATAACTGCTCAGTGTTATTGTTTAATGTTATTGCCGCATTCACTGTAACAGTTAAGAGGGACTGGATAGCCATCTCTCAGGGATGTTTTCACTGTGGACTGCCTGCAAAGGCAATGAGTTGGATTAGATGATCTAGCAGATCCCTTCCAACTATATGCTTCTAAATGCAGAGGACGACAGATCACACTTTAAAACAGAAAGATCTAATTTTTATTCTACGCCAACCAACGAAACAAACAAACAAACAAACAAACAAAACTGGCCAGGAACTGATAGGGAGCCTTTTAGAATCTGGGCATTTTACCATAAGTGAAGTAGATACTTCATTAGGAGACAAGGGAATTCAGATAATTAAATGTGTCTAATGGACAAGGCTCAAAATGCATCCACCCTCCACTAACATACTTTGATCTATATATCTCACTGCCCATTATGCCACTTCATATTTTTTTTTCTCCTCAGTTTGTAAGGCCTAGTGCAAACTTGCTGGACTGGGCTGAGGCCTAGCGTCATCTGAGAGTTTGTTTGAGAGATGCTGCACCCCAGCCATGTAATATCGGTTTTCTTCTAGGATTCTACAGTGCTGTTGCACCTAAAGGAGGAAGGCCAACTCTTCATCCTTCTCCTTTAACCCATATATTTCTGAGGATCCTCCTCCATATGTTCATTGTGGTGCACACAGAAGAAAATTCTTTTAGTGTAGATGAGACAAAATGTGGATGAATCAATATCCTAAAGGCACAAAATGCCATCTGGTCTTGAAAGAAAAGCAGGGTCAGTCCTGATTAGTACCAGTGATGTATTTAAGTCTTTTACTTCAAGTCTCAAGTCAAGTCTCAAGTCCTTGAAGATACTTTCAAGTCAAGTCTTAAGTCAAGTCTCAAGTCTGAGAGCCAACTTTATACCCTAACCTATATTCCAGAATTTTTGGACAAAGTCGAATAAAGCCAGTTTTAACAATTTAAGTAGAGTTGGCCTTCCAGATTTGTGATTTTGCCACCTGCAGCTTCAGAAGTGGAGAATAGGATCCTTCTTACTCTCCCTTCTCAAAGCTGCAGGCTTTTGTGCCAATGGGCATAAAAGAATCTGCAGCTTTGGAAGTGGGGAATAGGATCCTTCATACTCCCCATTAGTAAAGCTTCAAAAGTTTTAGAAAGATCCTTCCTCCTCAAGCCTACTGCTTAACACATTTGCTGTTGCCCCCTGAGAAATGCACTCTGCACTCTGGGGGCGAGTCTCGTCTTCTGCTCTTAGGAAAAGTTTTAGAAGGTTTCTCTGATATGCAGCAGGGACAGACTTCTGAACAGACCTGAACCACCATTCAAGCCCATTGCCTAACCCATTTACTGTTCACCTCTGAGAAAAGTGCCCACAGTTTGAGCTTCAGACAGATTGTCATGTGACCAGTAGGCAAAAAGATATGGAAGTGCTGTTCAAAGTCATAAGGTTTCTAGATGAATGTGTAATGTTACTGAAGCAAGGGCAGCAAGCTAGTCACCAAAATATACAAGTCTCGAGTTCAGTCGAATTGAGTCAAGTCAGTGCATCACTTACTGCTGAGTTGAGTCCAAATCGAGTCACTGTAGCAACTTGAGTCTCCATCACTGGCTAGTACTTGGATGGAGGACTGCCAATTAATACCAGGTGCTATAGGCTATATTTCAAAGGAAGGATCTGGCAAAACCACCTTTGAGTATTCGTTGCCTAAGAAACCCATATGAAATTCATAGGGTCACCATAAGTCAACAGGAAACTTGAACACACACACACACACAAGTGTGCAACAAAGTTAGATTTCTGGAAGAGCCCCTGTATCCAGTGTGTACTACTACTTAGTATCTAAGACAAAGCAGATAAATCAACCAAATAGCAACACCTGCCCCATTCTTAGAGCAAAGGAACATTTTGCAACCTGGTCATTTGTTATGGGAACTGATTAAAATATAAAAGATGATACACTATAGAAGTTGAAGGGCTTGGTTGGAACTCTGGGAACTTGAACCATCAAAGGTACTTTGGGTAATTGGGATGTGCTTCTAGTTTTCTGGTACCTCATCTCTTCAGAATTGTATTGCAGCCAATAGGAACCTTATTCAGACCTTTTTTCTTTTTTTAAAGATGTCCAATCAATATTACTTTATGAAGGATAATGCAATTACATCTACAGCCAGAAAAACCCAGGAACCTTTCAAAAATCCCTTCTGCAAAATTGTGAACTAATCTCTTTTCAGTCTTCTGAAACCATAAATTATATGCCAATGGTTAACATGCAACAAAAGCTGACAATAAAACCAAGTGTAAGCTTCCATAAAATAAACATGCCATTTAGAAGGAGCTCTTTGAAGAATATCTGTTCTTCTGAAAGAGGTCAAGCTCCTTGGTGTTACTGCACTGGAATATGTAAAAGTTGGCTGCAACAGATATAATGTTGTGAAGATCCATATTTTGCTGTCAAATTCCAGCTGTGAACTTCACCGTTTCATCATGACTTTATTAAGCATCTAAACTATTCAAACTGTTGGAATTTGTTTTAGTATTTGTTGCTAATACACTGTAACGTTGTATACAGAATGTCATTATTAGCATAAGATAGTTAAATTCTTATAATGTAATCCCATCTATGTGTATGCAGAGGTAAGCCTGACTTTAAGGATAATGTGCTCTGAGATACGTATCTATAGGACTGTAGGCTGTTTTATAATCGTTTTATAACAGCGGCTCCCCAACCTTTTTTTCACTTGTGTACCTCTTGCTAATCCATTTCCATAAATTGTACCCTTCATATTAACAAAAATGTTTGTAAATAATACATTTGCTGTTATTTCAAATGTGTATTTCAAATGTATATGTTGCAACTGCAAATAAAGAGCTCAGTGATGGGATTAAAAAGCAAGCATTATTCTTAAGACAAAAGGGAGGGAGGGTGAAAAAAATAAATCTAGCAGCACTTTTAAAATTAGATTATATTTTAGCATGAGCTTTTGCGCATACCAATCTATTACTTCAGAAGCTGCTGCTGCTGCTGCTATTATTATTATTATTATTATTATTATTATTATTATTATTATTATTATTGGAGAGTGAATAATATATCTAGCAGCACCTTTAAGATTAACTGAAACGAGATAAGATAAGAGAGGATGGGGAAAGGCAGTAAGAGGAGAGTTGTCTGGGAAGGGCCATCCCATTGCGCAATTGGAAGGCTACCAAGGGGCAGGCAAGGGAATTGGAAGGAATGGAGTGAGAAGGAGAGAGAGAAAGCGAGAGTGGGGAGAAGGAAGAGATGGAAGTTGGTCTGGGGCTGTTCAGCCAGCACGCAGGGAGGAGAATGGATGCAGCTAAGCTGAGAGTAGCAACCCCAGGCACAGTCCTTCCCCTGCATTCGCCTGCCACCAGCCCGGGGGCCAGTGAGACAGAGAAAGGCACACTGCAGTACACAGAGACAGCAAGAGAGAGGGATATATGTGCTGTGATGTTGCTGTCCTGACTTTCTCATCCTTTCTCTGAAAAAAAAAAGTACCTTTTTCATATTCTTTTTAAAAATGGCTTTGAATTTTTTTAGCCCTCACAAAAACTGCTGAGGCCAGCTTCCTCCAAGAAGGAAGAAAGGTGGAGATAAATTAGAAGAAGAAATGTGGCATCTTCCCTTTTCTCTTCTCTTAGCTTTGGGAAAGAAGGATGAAGGGAATGGAAACAGGAAGGGAGGAAAGACAAGAAGGCAGCAAAGAGAAGGGGGAAAGCCCAGGTGAAAGGAGTGCAGTGGATTTCCCTCCTCCTTCCTGCTGTGTGTGCATGAATGTGTGTTTGTGTCTTGTAGCTTGTCTTACTGTTAACATATGTGCCTTTTTTTTGTCAATCTTTTTTGTGTATCCCTGAATGCTCTTCTGCATACCCCTGGGGGTATGTGTACCCCAGGTTGGGAACCACTGTTTTAAAGGAATGTGGAGATTATCAAGTCCAAATACTATCATCCCTCAAGAAATCCTTTCTCTAATAAGTAATATAGTACTACTTTGGTTTCATAGCTAAGTAATGTATCTCAGCCCAGAATCCCCAACCTTAACTTACCAGGTGGCAGCAGGTGCAAATAACGGGGTTCTATTCTCCTGTAAATTAGGACGCAGCAGACTGATGTTTCCATCTCTCTGCTGGCAGTGATTTCTTATGAGACAGTAAGAAGTCTTATGAGACAGTAAGAAGAAGGATCCTTGTTGCAATTCCTCTTCACAGAATGAGGATGGAAATGTCAGTCTGCTGCATCCTAATCGGCAAGAGAACAGAATCCTGTTGCTTGCAAGTGGCTGATGCCCAGTAAGTCAGGACTGGAAGACTTCTATGATCTCTGCGTATTACCTACATTATTGAATAGGTAGGAATTATGAATATTAATCAATTACAAATGTGCAACCCTGGGTTATGCATTCATAACTGTGATCATGAATTCCAGCCAAATGAAATGCTTTCTACAATAGACATGTAGTAAACTAGCAAGCATTATTGGGTATTTGGCTACAAATATTTGCTGTGCTTAATTTTCATGCATTCATTAGATACCCAAATATTAGCCCTGATTCTGCTCAGTTAAATTTTCCCAAAGCATTACATAAGCCAAAAAAGAAGTAAAGGCAGATGAACATCTTTGCCCTGATCTAGTAGTGTGATGCCTCATTCTCTTCAATACTTAGGGGGTAATTTGTGTTTAGATTCTCTGTGTGCACTGGAATCCCCTGGGATGTGGATTGTGGCAAAGACTGAAATTCAGCTCTGTTTAAATCAATACTAGTTTTTCTACTTTGCTACTTCAAAGGAAGGTGACTTTCATCCATTAACAACAATCTCATAGCCAGTGTCATGTGGCTAAGTTGCTTTCAGCAGGACTTAAGCAGTTATAATTGGGCACATTCCTTCCCCCCCACCAACAAAACAGCTTTTAAGATTTCAGAGACGATTGTCACTAGTGCATTAAATACATTTTTATCCTACTGTGACAATTAGAAATATGCTTTGCAAAAGGAAAAGTTAAGGCTCCCAGATTCTAAACAGTAATACCTTCACCTTCTAATGCTTTTAAGATCCTGTACTTATGGTAGAGAAGGCTCCCAGAGAGTAGGCTCTGAATCCTTACTCAGCCACAGACATTCACTGGGTGACCTTGGACGAGTCACATTCTGTTAGCCTCAGAGGAAGGCAATGGCAAGCCTCCTCTGAATCACATTTTGCCAAGAAAATTCTGCAATAGTGTCGCCATAAGTCAGAGTCAGCTTGAATGCACGTTACAACAACAAACTTAATGAGAACCAGTTAATACTTTATCTGAATGAATCAGGCATTAAACGTGAAAAAACTCTTAAAGGATATTGATAGCTGGATTCCTAGTAAATATTTTCCACACATTAAACTTTAATAAATTTCCTATATCTGCAGTTCACCAAATACAAACCAGAGATTTACATTTTGTTGGTATAATCAACGTAATTCACTTCAAACATTTTCCTTAGGCAGCAACAATAAATAATGATCTTTCATTATGTGCTGATGCTATCTAACAGGTAGTTGAGGTCACAGTATAGGATACACTTCTATTGGAATTAAATTGGCCAATTTATATTTACCAAAATACCAATAACCTGTTCTGGTGCTCTGTTAGCAAACTGGTCTTGATGTGTATCTCATTTAAGCAAAATCAGGAAGATAAACAAGGCTTGCAAACATAGAAGAAAGGACAATGTGTTAAACAGCTGCTGCTTGCAAGTACTATAAGGACACCATGGTGACCAAGGTCGAAGGTCAAAATAAAATACATGTGTGTATGTGGAGGGGGGTAACCAGGCAATTGGTAGGAAAGGTTATGAAAGGTGAACAGATCCTGAGTCACAGGCCCTTTCCACATGTGGGCGAAGAAACGGCCGGAAACACGCTGAAACGGAGCTTAGCTTAAACCAGGTAAGTCCGTCTCCAGTGGAGCAGCGCATTTTCGCTGCTCCACACTCGTCGGCGTCCCGCGGCGTCCTGCAGTGCCCAAAATGGCGGCTTACGACTGGCGGAGGCTCTCCACCAACCGGAGAACCTCGCCAGCTGGAAATTCCGCTCCCGGCAGATCTGCAGGCACGCCCTTGCGTGCGCCTGCAAATCCACACAGGGTGCTGCGATGCGGCTGCACGGGGCTGTACACCCCGTGCCTTTTAAAAACCACATAAAAAGTGTTTTTTAAAAAGCACGTGGTGCTGCTACTTCCGGTCGCCCTAGCGCAGATTGGGGTGTGGAACTACACAAAAGTAGTCTGCCCCAATCCACTTTACGGTGTAGATGACCTCTGTCAGAGGTCGCTCTACACTGTTTTTTAACCCCTGTGTGGAAAGGGCCATAGTTTTCCAAAATGTTCAGTGAAAAGAAAAGGAAAAGAAAAGATACCTGGTGCAATTTTCTGGTTAGCTTTTTAAAAATTGCATAGAACATTTTTGTGCCAACACATTTTTGTGTCAACACAATTTTGCATGGATTATATGATGATAATATTCCACAGTTCCATATTTACTAGGTTAGCAATTTTAGTAGCGTGGACACAAGAGCACAGTGTCATTTAAGCCAAGGGGAAAAACAACTTTCTTTCACTGCAAAATAGCAAGTCACTTGTTCACATCCTATTCTCAGTGCAAATAAAACTGGCTTTTACTGAGTGTAAAGCTTTTACACTGCTAATTCAAAAATCACTTGAGTGATAATGTCAAACTCAATGAATTCTCACACCAATAATGGCTTTCTTGAATTCTCCTACAGTATATTCAGTTGGAATGAATATAATACTTATAGCAACAAATGATGGTTGCAGTATTTTTAGCCAATTGAAACAGGAATTACAGAAACTGATATAGGTATTGACATAGGTAGTACAAAACAGTCTGTGTATCATGTGGTTCTCAGCTAAATACAAGTATAAAGAATTGTTTACATATTATACTCTGATAAGTTCAATTTGTACTGTTTCAGCAAAACATTCAAAATTTGTAACTTTGATCATGTTGTCAAAGGCATCTGATTTAACGAAGTGAAGCATTTATTATCTCTAGGCATACCACCATCTTATGCTAGAAATAGGTACTTTACTAATCTAGTAATGGTATAAGGCAGTCAGTGTATATGTTAATTTCACCATGCTCTGGCCAGTTTATCATGTTCATTTTTAGGCACTCTACTGCAATGTCTAGAGATGGTTAACTCAAAGGGAGTTCTTGTAAACCCTGAACCCTGACTAGATACACAGTCCCAGCAAGGGAAGTCTCTATATGGTAGTATCACAGCTTGGGAAAGTTACTTTTTCAGACTACAACTCCCATAGTTTCAGTGTCTAAGTCAGCTACGGGATTCAGGGAGTTGTAGCCTGAAAAATAACTTTCCCAAGCTCTGATAGACCTCTTGGTAAGTAACACTGACCATCACAGTAAACAACATAAAGATGAGTCTGAGGTATGGGTAAGGTAATGTTCTGGTGAACTGAGTAAGAATGTTCTGGAAAATTGAAAAAACACTGATAATTATGAAGAAAAGAAGGAACAACACTAACAATGAAGACACAGAAACAACATTCCTGGGTTTCTAGGACACATGGTGAACACACAGATATTTTTGTCTGCAAGGAGGGATCACTATGTTTCTGCATATCCTTGCTTTCAATGGATCATTATAGCACAGAGGAAAGAATGCATGTATTGTTATGTGATCAAATAAGGCTACAACATTTTAGAGCAAAGAGATCATAGCAGAAAACCTAAGGATAGGGACATATGAAACGGCTATAGATTAAACACATTCTGGAATAATATGTTACTGGAAACCTGTGAGAAATCCAGGGCCATTTCATATCGTGCAATTATAGTACTTTGATAACTCTTAAAATACCACGGCTGCATGTAGTGGAGTCCTGAGATTTGCAGTTTGGTGAGGCATTAGAGCTCTCTGGCATAGAATTCTAAACCCTTCTCCCTAAGCTGCCATGCCTCCATCATAACTGCCATGCCTGAGATTTGGAATCCTGGGATTTGTCCCAGGATTCCATAAGATGGAGTTGTGGCAGTTAAAGTGGTATCAAACTGCTATAATTGCATAGTGTGAAAGGGACCCCAGATGAAAAACCACACAGCTGTGAATAAGATTTGACCTGTCATTCTTGTTTAGAGGTGTTAAAGCCAAGATAATGTCAGCACAGAGGGGGGCTGCTGAAGGAGAGGTGGGAAACTCACAAAGAGAAGAGGAGATATCTAAGGCACGAACATATGTCCAAGCAGTAAATTACATGACAGCCTAATGCAATGACAAACAAGAACAGGTCACTTTAAGAGAATGATTAATACATGAGATTACTGTGCATGCACACTTATCTGAAAGCAAACCTTGTAAGTGGGTGTGAACCCCTAGTAAGTCAGCTCCTATCTCTGCCATACAACAGTTACAAGAATAATTATAATAATTAATGGAGAGTGGTGATAAAGTTAACAAATGCCCACCTGTATCATGGCTAACCACAAGGTCCTTATTTTATTTTTCACACCTACTACCTTTCCATAGTGATTACAGTCTACCAAAGACCTATTTTCAGCTTACACCGAGCTTTCTGTTTGCTTAACATCAGGGTGTCAGGCAACTGATAGAACCCACAGCATTCAGAAATTAAGAGTCAGTCTGTCATGGTTTGCACAGTAGAAGGTGTAAGCACTGTATATGTAAAATGAAACTACATTGAAAACTGAAAAACAACATTAGGCAACTTCGTAAGTGTGAGACAAGTTTAGTGAGCCAAGGGGCCTCTGTCAATACTTGTGTTGGCAGGGATACAACAGTAGTGGAGAGAGGACATGGCTTGTGAACACGCCATCCACCAACTACATCAGTTAGCGCCAATGCTTAGTAAGAGAGGTATCTTGATAGTGGGGGAGTTTGGACAGCCATATCATAATAAACTAAGATACACCTGTATGTTTTGACCATGTATGTAGCCACTTTGCTCCTTCCATTGTGCAAATTGGCAAACAAAACAGGAAATGTTCTGCTAACTATAGTTATCTAAACCAAAAAATTATGCTTAATAGCTTTGGAAGAAGCCATGATTTGAAGATGGTTTAATATTCTGGCTTATTCTGAAGCTATTAGTCATAGTTTCCTGGTCTGGACAAAATTGAGAATTACAGCTGAAGATTTCTTCATTTGTCGTACAAAAGGGCCTCTCACTAATGTGCACGTGTTTCCAGTAAACAGTAATACTATATGTTTCTAGTGTAATATAGTGACCACAGGATATGTGCCAAGTTTCACCCTCAGCTCAGATAGGGATAACTATCATTCTATCAATTATAATTCCATCCTGTGCTCTGATTAAACCCTGTGCCCAAGGGTATGATCAGGTATCCTTTGTGGAACAATCTCTTGACAGACAACTTTATTCAGAAAAGGCTCTTTGAAGTATGAAAACAATTGGTTTAAGGTTATAGACATAGCATTAAGAGGATGATTCTGTTTGTCTTATTGCTATTAATTATGTTCCTTAAGATTAAGGGTGGCAACAGTGTTGAGTCTAGGGGGGCAGTGTTCTGCCTGTGGGAACCAATGGGAACACATGGACTGCCAGAAATGCCCCACCAAATGTGGCCAGATATTCACCTCAATATTTTGAAAATAGTTATTTTATTTTATTTTTTGATGTTTAATAGCGGAGTAGAATCCATCGCAACAGGGTTTTGCTCCTTGTGCTCCTAGTGGTTTCTGGAAGAGACAATTCATTTGGGGGGAGGGAATAAAAAGGAAAGTTCATGAGAAATAAGAAATACTATGCTGCGTAGTAATGGGGAATTGTTGCAGAAGAGGAGGAGGAGGAGGAGGTGGAAGAAGAAGAAGGAAGAGAAGAGGAGAAGGAGGAAGAAGAGGAGGAGGGGTGAATGCTTTGGAAACTCATGTTTTGCAGAAAAGCAATAACCATGGCTATCATGGCTTCCTAAAATACATCATAGAAATGAGTCTAAAAGTTGAATTTCTCATGCATATAAAGCACATACATTTTTATTAAGTGTCAACAGTGATTAGAATGTTCATTTGATTTAACAAAGACTCTACTTCACCTGGCATCTAGAAAATGGCTTTGTTCTGCTTTCTTATTTAAACTTTAAGTGCACTGGCATTTCATGCATTTCAGACTAAATCACATCCACAGTGCCATTTGTGAAAATGTTCCCAAGCTTACGTCTCAATTTTTAAGTGAAATTAAGGTTCAAAATGGGAAATCCAAGGTTCAAATTAGCCTGGAATGGAATACCAGTATGGTCGAAATAATTCCTTAATTAGGTGCTAGCCTTGATCTGTATAAAGCTTACTGTATCACTCGAGTCTAAAAAATTATTTTTGTATTGATAAACAGCAGTATGTTCTTTCACCAAAGAAGAAATAATCAAACATTTTCTGTTTGGAAGTAGAATTCTGGAAAGCTAAGTGATTATTTAGGTTGTTTTCCTGATACAAATGTAGATGCTAATGACTGCTAGCTTAGGTCTCACTCCATGTGTTAATTTAATTACTTGATTACATATTAATGACCATGAAATATTGCCATAAGAGCTGCTGACAAGACAGCTACAAATTACATGTGATTTCCAAACTCCCGTATTCCAAAGTATCTAAAAACATGAATATGTTCATTAAAACAAAATATGTTTTTCCTGAGAGCCAAAGCTTAACTCACAAGCAAAGCAACTCTCTTTTTTAAAAGACAAAATAACTATGCACAATATCTTAAAAGCCTAAAAGATGGGAAAAAAGTTATGCACAACCTCTGGGATCTGCAGTGTGCCAATATATAATCAAGTCAAGGTTAAATACTTTTAGGATATATTGATTTCAATAGAACTTGTTAAGTCTTCCTATTCTTTTAAAGTAGACCAAGGATGCAACCATTTTAGTTCTCTGCTGGGGCTTGTCAAACTGCATTCAGCCCATTTTTATAGCTCACAGTGAACATTCGAAGAAAAGTGGCTTTTTAAAAAAAGTGTTAATTTGGGGATGATTCAGTAGAACCCTCTGTAATGTTTATTACTATAATTATTCAGCAGTAATAGTAGTAGTTTGTTGCAAGTATTTTGTTTAATAGGCTTTTAGTGTGAAAAACTTTTTATGACAAAGTAAGCTGCTCCAATACGTATTTATTGTTGTTGTGGTGGTGTGCCTTCAAGTTGTTTCCCATTTATGGCAACCCTAAGGCGACCCTACTATGAAGTTTTCTGGGGCTGAGTGTGTATGACTTGCCCAAGGTTACCCAGTGGGTTTCATGGCTGAGAGGGAAACTAAACCCTGGTCTCCAGGATCATAGTCTAATGCTCAAACCAAATCACCATGGTGTTTGTAGAGTATACTATATGTAGAATGTACTATGGTATTAACTTGTAGAGATGACATAAGTTTCTCATTTCTTACTAAAATGTGAACCAACGGCATATATCAATGAGTGTGACTAGACAGACCTAACAAACACTGCAATTTGCCAGGAAAGAGTCTTTCAAGCCTTCTGACACTGTAGTTGCATTTTATAGGAATCAGAAGCACTCAGACACAACTATTGATGCAAACACTTAGATGTAATAATTAAAATGAAGTAAAAAAATAAAAAATAATTTCTGACAACAGAACAAAATCATTTTAAAGTTTTGCTGTTTATTGCCAGATTACAGAATTGTATGTTTTTCTTCCTGTAAGTCATATTATCTAATTCTTAAAATAAGAAATCCTAAAATTAAAGATCCACGGATTTTTATCCCTACCTGACATTCTAGTATTCAAATCCAATATTCAGTGAGGAACAAGCTACAAACTCCATTACTGATCCCTCTACATTAGTGGTTCTTAACCTTTTCTTTAGCAGGGACCTCTCTAAATATAATTTGTTTAAATATTTATTTAAACTTGAATTTAAATTTAGATTTAAATATTCAAATATATATTTATTTATTAAAGCCTTCTGGAGACTAGGATACAAATCCTCGCTCAGATACTAGGTGACCTTGGACAAGTCACATTCTCTCAGCCTCAGAGGAAGGCAAAGGCAAATCCCCTTTGAACAAATCTTGCAAAAAAACAAAACAAAAGGAAAAACAAACCCCCAAACCCTGTGATAGGTTCACCTTAAGGCTGTCATAAGTCAGAAGTAACATGAAGGCACACAACAACTAAGTCCTACTAACAGGGGGAGGTTCTTTCTAGCCATAGTGTCTCTTCTCTTTGAAAACTGACTTATGGCAATCTAAGGCAAACCTATCATGGGTGTTTTCTTGGCAAGATTTGTTGTCTTTGCCTTTCCAAGGCTGAGAGAATGTGACTTGCCTGATGTCACCCAGCATGTTTCCATGGCCTACTGTATTTAAACCCTGGTCTCCAGAGTCATAATTTGGGCATGCACACACAGCTGCCGCCGTGTCCCTTTCGTTAGAGACTGTACTTGATCTCAGCCAAAACGCCAAGAAGCGATCCCTTTCATCAGGGACATGGCAACATTTGTTTGCAAACACAGGAGCAGTTTTGGCACTCATGTCCACCCGACTGCCATGTCCCTGTTGCTGCTGTTGGTGTCCAGCAGCAGGGCTTTGTGGACCTGAGGCTAAGAACCACTGCTCTACATGATTCTCAACTGGTCATTTCTTTCTCTGTTAATAAGGGTTTATACCAATATACGGGTTTATACCATTACAACCATGTAGCACTAATTTCAGTACTAACTTTAAAGAGAATAAAAACACAGTCTAAAGAAACCACCACTTTAGAATTCGGACAAACAAACCTATAAAATTATGCTATAATTATAATACTGCCAGGAAACTATTGTAGACTAGTATTTTTTTTGAGGGGAATATTTGGGAAAAAACAGAAACAGACATTTTTGAAACTGAAGCATGACAACTTAAGACTCCTGCTCATTTATTATTGTAAGGATGAGGAAGATTGTAAAAAAAAAACAAAAAAACTTCTTTTATTACAGCAAAACATGAAAAAGCACCACAATGTTCAGGAATACTACTGGTAAGTGGAGCTTTCATACAAAATTCCTATACTGGACCCTCTGAAAATTGCAGACACTATCTCTGTTTCTTTCCTTCTGCCCTACTTGGTATGATGTTGGCCATTAAGAAGCTCAGGAAAATAATTAATTGCTTCCTTTAAATTTATTTTAAAACATTATAAACCATATTGTGGCACTAAAAGAAATTCCAAAGGACTCTAAAGGCAATTTTAGCCATGCACTGTTCAGAGTATTTTAACATTTTAAATGCTTCATCCAAAAATATACTAAAATTAATCCAGCCTTCAACATTTAAAAGTATCATTAAATTTCATCACTGAACTCTCATTCTTAAAGTCATGATGCCTGTAAAAGTTTTTGCTCTACTGTGCTTGTAACAACTTATAGAAAGTTTTAACATTACCACAGTGAAGTCTGATGGGTTAGATACAATGGCTTTTCACTATATCTTTGAAACACCCTCTCCCACTGGTGGTGAATGAGTTTTTTCATTTTTTAAAATAAGTCGTATATTAGTTCTTATACATGGAAAGAGGATTTCTGTAACACAACCAGCTGCTGGAGGTGGCCGTGGGAAGGTGCTGCTCATGATCTGGTTTGGGGTCATGCATGCCTTCCAGGGATGAAAAATTAAGATGTTAAACTCCACCATATGAACCTTGATGTGCTGTGTAGTTTAACCCCCTCTCTTAGCCCCCAAACTCTATGAAAATACAAACAAAATCTCAAAATTCCAGAAGTCATTTCAGGAATCATTCCCGAAAATACAAGTCTCCTGTTTTCTCCTACACCTTGCCAAAAGTTAAGGCACGTGCCATCATCTCTTTCTCTCTTTAAATTCAGGTCCCAGACTCTTTGCTGCCTACTGTACCTAAACAAGTCATTTTGAGTCTTTTTGTCAAAGCACTGGCACTTCATCACAACACTGTCATGCCTCCCCGGTTCCAGGAACACCACTAACATGGGAAAGTCAAATTCATCACAAGGGTGTGCAGTGTTCAAAGTTGTCACGCCTGACCTGACTGATGATTTCTTGAGGATAAGTGATATGAATTTACAGCTTGTATCACATTCTTTAAACCTACACACCAGGCATGGAAGGACATTTAAGCAGTACCTCTTCTGAATGGAGAGACTGAGAATCTTCTAGCATTCTAGTGACTATTCCTTGGAGGTTTTCAGGTAGTGGAACAGATCTAACCACAGAGCAACAATCTTAAAAGTTCAACTACAGATATAAGTACCACTGCTAGTTTCAACTGGAGTAGACCCACTGAATCAAGAGGTGTTAACCAATTGTTGCTTTGTATCAGGTCTACTCTGGTAAGGCCCAACAGTTGCATTTAGGCCATAAATATCTAATAGGGGAAAGTGAGAAATGGTTCAACTAAACATCATGTAAAATTGAAGAATGGAATGGAATGATGCTTCCCTTCAAGAAATCTGTTTCTTTAAATAAATATAAGATCATGCTGTGAAGTTAGCAGCCACTTAATCTAGCATAAGAAACAAAGGAAAGACAAAGTAATTTAAAATCATTCTTTCAGAAAAATTATAGCCCTGAAGGCACAGGGTAAGACACCTGATGACAACAACAAACAGTAACCCATGGGATTCAACAACTTCAGAGAAATCCAGTGTGTATTAAACAATGGCAAAAGGTTGAAAAATCTGTTAGGTCAGTTACCAGGACCAGAGTTGAGAGCATGAGGGATAAGCATTTTGCAGACTCCATTACATCTCCAAGACATATAAGCTATACACCGACCAAGGGAGACCAAGCCACATGGAGAAGATATTTCTCCATGTGGCTATTTGTAATGTATTTGGACATGATCTTTGGGTTGGTGCTGATTTTGGCCTGTGAGAATTGGCCCACAAAGATTCATGTTGTATTCTGCTCTTTCCATATTGAAAAATAAAAGCACAGAGAAAAATGTAACGTGAATAAAAACTTATTCCCATAATTTATCTCTTACTTAACTGTGCCACACAAAGGCTGTGTTTAGATGCAATGCTTAAACCATTGTTTGTTGTTAGACCAACAAGCTACATTTAGGCTATTTCCCTTCTACACTGTTAAAGTGCTATTATTCCACTTTCAATATCCTGTGGAATTCTGAGGTTTGCAGTTTACTGAGGCCAAACAGCTCTCTGGCTGAGAAGTCTAAATGCTCCTCCCTCAACTGCAAACCCCAGGATTCCATAGGATGTTGAAAGTGGAATAATAGCACTATAACAGGGTAGTGTGGAAATGGCCTTAGACATGAGCATGTATTGTCTCTTTAATCTTTCTCTGCAATGCCTGCAAGAGAGAGACTACATACTTCCATTTCTGTTTTGGGTTAACTACAGTTTTATGTGTTCTCCAAACCATAAACTGTGATCAGTTTAAACTGCGTTTAGTAGAAACAAGCCAGTTTCATGAAACATGGTTAGAAACCAGCTTGTTTCAGTAAACCAAAATTACAATTAATTTCAGGTTGTCGATATTTAAAAAAAGACACACATTAAGTCCAGCTAAAACAGATGAAGAAGCTTCTGAACTCTTCCTTGAAGCTGGAAGGGAAAGAGTAGGAAGAATACATGAATTTCAGATTCATGTGAACTTTCAAACTCACATTGAGTCATATTAACTCACATTGAGCCACACTGAGAATTCAATGTGGCTCTTTTTCATAGTTTTATTGTAATTTTTATATCAGAAACATTTGCATACCATTATGCCCAAATGTAGCATTATATCCAAATATGTTTTAAAGAACTTAAATGTCTACAACAATAATCTTGCAAAAAGGAAGTCAAATAAATTTTCCTTACAAACTATAGCATCAGCTATTTTGCATTTTAAAATTAGTTCTGAATTATTCTATTTAATATTTTAAATGGTTAAATGGTTAACCTAGTGGTTCTCAGACTTTGTATGAGGATACTGTGCACCCCAGCTCCATGTCATGCCCCCACATCCCGTCCTACACCTCTCTCTCCCTCTCTTTCTCCCAGGCCCCTTGCACCAAATGCAGCCTCTGTCTTAACGTTGCGTTCTCATGGTCCCTAAGGGGCATACGCCTGCTATCCCAATGACATCGTTTGGAAAAGCTGAGTAGGAAAAGCATTAAAAAAAGGAAGCCGATTTTTGCTATGTCTAAGGTTAGAGGAAGGCATAAGAAGGGTAGATGCTTTGCATCGCTCTTTTGCAGAGAGCAGTCAATCTTCAGGGGTGTGTGCGCACATGCACACACACACATGCACACAGAGACTTGTCCTCCTTTTTAATATTTGCTGTATTTGCAGGCTGCCTTATCTTGTGCCCCTTCTTCAGCAAGTATTGTGCCCATCTGCATGGTCCCACCTCACAGTTTGAGTACCACTGACCTATATACAGTTGGCCCTCCACATTCACTGGGGTTATGGGCTCAGGACCACAAGAAAAGTAGAAAAAAACACAAATATCAAAATGTGTAGATCTGTGTGTCTGTGGGAAGGGGGCAGAGGCATGGTGGGGGAAATGGGTATCCAGCATCCAAACCAGTCAGGGAAAGGGGATGAGCTGGCATGGTGGCCCTATACTTCCTCCTTCTCACCCATCTCCTTTCTTGGGTTTGTGCGGGCAACAGGAGAGGGTTTGTGGTGCTGAGAGACTGAGCTGTGAGTCTTTCTTATCTAGCCAGACAGCAGCTGATAGAGGAGGAAGAGGACCAGAGGTGGGTTTTTAAAGGGCTACATGGCCTAATTGGAGCCGCTGAGAGGGAAGGTTCCTCAAAAAAAGAAGCACTTGAGATTGGAGGGGGTGGGCAGAGATTGGAGAAACTTGCGAATAATTAAATCCATGAAGGTGAAATCCACAAAAGTGGAGGGCCAACTGTATTTGATTTCTCACACCTGTGTGATCTGTTCTGTGCCACATGGAAAAGTAGCCTACAAATTTTTCACATAATCAGCAGATGCTCTCAGAATTTGCTTTGTGTCCTTATGCCTGTGCTTCTTGTGTTTAGTCCTGAGTAAGTCACTCCTTTTTATTTCTGACTAGACATGCCTAAACTGGATTTTTGTACTGTGCTACTGTCCATTTCATCTAAGTGCAGTAGATATGGAAAGGTTATTTTTGGAGTACTTTGATAATTGGCCTTTTCTGTGGAATGACTTACTTTTGCATAAAATGCAGAGGTTTGCAAAAATGTTTCCCTAAGATTCTTTGAACCAATCCTGTGCATTTTGCTTAACAACAAACCCTTTCAACAATAGGGTTATAGTCTAGGAGAATATTTGAAGTACATTTTTTTCAAATTTCCTAAGTACTTCGTGAATTGTTTTTGGACATTGTGGGTGGGGAATCTATTTGGAAATACTGTCATGCTATTTTTAAATTAATCCAACGAATATTTCCCTTATCCATCCTATATATATGTACACATTTGGATTGAAATATTCAGGTTTCTTTTTAATGTAATGGAAAGCATATATTTTTGATATGTTTGGAACTGGAAAAAGAAGAGAGTTACTTTTCAAAAACTATGCAACTATTACCCTTTTTGGCCTTTTAATAATAATACTAACTCATTACTTTTTAAAGGTAATCAGCCAAGCTCTTCAAATCCAGGAAACATATTTAGGGGTAGCCATGTTGGCCATGCAGCAAAAGTCAACAAAATCCAAAATCCACAAAGCAGTGATACTTCTCTTGGGCTAATTAAATGTAAGTCATACTATCTTTTTTTTCAAGTCACACTGTCTCAAATTCAGAGGAAAACAGTGGCTAACCTCCTCTGGACACATTTTGCCAGGAAAATCCCATGATAGGTTTGCCTTAAGGTTGCTGTAAGTCAGAAATGACTTGAAGGCACACAACAACAAAATGCACAAAATACATTATGCAAGCTTTTGAAGCTTCACTGGCTTCTTCATCAGGCAAAGATGTTACAAATCATACAGGAGAAGAAAAGGGACCATGTCAGAGTCGCAGGCCTACATTTTGTCCTAGATGTTATTTCTTTGTCAGTTAAGGTGGTCTAGAGGGATCTCAATGCAGGCAGAGGCTACTCCTCTTCTTGGCCATGTGGGGACCAGGCATAAAGGGCAGTAAAACACAGGCAATAACATTTCAAATTCATTAGCAGAAGCAAAGTAACTCAAGATTAGACAAGATCTGGTGCCTCAGGGTATTTAGGCCGTCTTCACTCTATTGAATGCTTATACTGATGCAATAGTTTTAATTAGGTTTTATCACTTACAAGTATTTGAAGCTTGTTTCAAAATGCTGCTTAAAAGCAACTCCTGGGCTGGTGTTAATAACTGTTTGACCTGGTGGCAAATATGAACTTTCTCTTCAGTTAATTTGGGCTGGGGAAAACTTTGTGGACTGAACTTCTTGCCAAACCACAGTTAAGAGATGGGAGCATTATGAATCCATCTGAACTGAAAATAAAAGAACCATTCCTGGTTGACTGCCACCCCACAGTTCTTTTAGAGTAGTATGCAACTTTCCATGCAATGCAACTGGAGTCTCTTGGGACTGATATAACTACTAACTCAGCTAGGTAGTGATATATATGAGATTACAGCAACTCTCAATGCTTTCCCACAGTTTTCACTTATCTGACCATCAAACAAACTTTTTTTTAATTGTTCTGAATACCTTTAAATACTTTAAATACTTTAAAATACTTTAAAACTTTTTAAAAAGATGCTGTCTTCCATATAATTATTTTCTGTTTATTACTGGATTCCCTATTCTAAACTCTAGTGTAACTATTTACTATAGAGGAGTTTGAATGATGGCATGTTGCTAAAGAAAGAATCACAGATAAAATCTTATTTAAGGTGTTTGGAAAAATTCGGAGGGTAGGAAGGTTAACAGGTAGAAGTGTGGTTACCAAATATATTTCAAGGTCACATTGTCTGATAACCCTAGGAAGCCATTAGGCCACTCTTACTAATGCAAAAATGGAAAAAATATTTTAGTCCAGCACTCTATCTTTTCAATGTATGATTAGCTCTGAATTCTGATAGGGCAACAATTATATTGTTGTTGTGTGCCTTCAAGTCATTTCTGACTTGGTGACTCTAAGGTGAATCTCTCACAGGGTTTTCTGGGGCTGGGAGTGTATGATATGCCCAAGGCCACCCGGGGGCTTCCATGGCCCAGCAGGGAATCGAACCCTGGTTTCCAGGGTTGTAGCCCAAAGCTCAAACCACTGCCTCATGCTGGCTGTCAGGTTCACCTTAAGACTGCCATCAGTCGGAGATGACTTGAAGGCACACAAAAACAATATTGAAATGTGTATTATTTTTGTTGCTTGTGTAGCTACTGCTTTGTTCCTTAAACCTGATCTGGCAATGGTACACAATGTTTTCTAAGCAAGTTTTAATGAAATCTAAAGCTTATTTCAGAGAGACATTCTCCTACCTTCCAGTAATTCCTATATAATAACTGAACATAACTAGAATTCCCAATCATTCAAAGCAACAAGTAGACAATACAGTATACCATAATCCAATATACCATAGTCCAGTAAATTCTAGTAAATATGTCAGAGAAAGAAGAATGCTGGGACTTACAGACTGTAATCATATTCAGAAGTAAGTCCCATTGAATTCAGTGGGACTTACTTTCAGTTATGGGGTATAACAGACTTAGAATATTAACTATACCAACATAATTATATTATAATACATTCTAGCAATCCTGAGACTGGAGACTCTTCTTGTTACATTCCCCACACCAGCTGCATGACAATGACTGACATTCTAACTCTCATTCCTTAGAATTTCAAGTGTGTTTAGAGCCAAGGTGTTAATTAAATAAGCCACTTGTATACATATCTTACCTGGGAGGAAATGAAATGTCCAGTTCATATAATTTGTCTTTAAAGACTGACAGCTCTTTGTCAAATTCCAAAAGCTGAAAGAGTGGAAAAACACACACACACACCAACATTAAAATAAATACAGCTTGTGTTTTTGCCCAAAAACAGTAATTTTTAAGCACACTGTAAGTTACAATACATATGATACAATACTTTTCAAGACTTAGTTATCTTCATTAATGCTATGCTTAGCAATGTCATTTATTATTTTGTTATTCGCTGGGTAAATTTTTTTAGAGAAAGTTGCTTTGTAGATTTAAAATCGAAACAAATAAATGAGAAGAATGAAAAATATGAGGCTTGATAGAAAATGCTGTAAACATATTCATAAAAAAGTGATGAATACACACACACAAAACCCTCCAAGTGGTGCATGTCATAGGAATGTCCTGAATATATGTTCTTGCTTTTTAAAAAGCTACTCGTTATCTCTTCTGAGATGTTAAGCATATATCTAGAGTAAATTACGATGCTGATTTACCTACAAAATATACTTATGTGAAAATACTAGCTGTTGCATTATTTAGACTGGCAAGAACTTGCAATAAAACACCTGACAGCCAGGAACAGAACAACCGTAACAAATCATAAATTTAGAAACAAAAAATAGACTTTTTCATTCCACAATAGCAACCAAGAGTCTTGTAACACTCAAATACTAACACATTTATTGGGCTTAAACTCTCCTGGACCCCTACCCAACTTCATCAGACGCATGCAAAGACTTTTCTAATATATATTTTTTGCTACCACAGACTTAAAGCCCCTAAAAAAGAAAAAAAAAACCTGACCACAAAAGCAAGTAACATTGCTCTTCAGTTATTTAAGGCTGTCTACATTAAAGACACTCCCTTCTTTTCTCAATGTACACAGGCAGCAGATAGGACCCTTGAGTTAAAATATGAAGTAGCCAGGAATGCATGGAAAAAACTCAGAAATTTTTTTCCCATACCGATTGCTACAAAGAAAATAAGGTGTACAGGTTAAGCTTGTGCTCTTAAGTACTTTCTCCTATAAGTTAATGTTAGTAGTTTGTACTGCAAGTCACGAGCCACGCTGCTGGATGTCAAACGCTTTATTCCATAATCGCCATAGGTGCGGAGCCTGACGTGGAAACGAACCTGAGGCACAATTGGTCCGTCACTAGGAACACCACTTTCGGTTTTGACAGCCACGCCATCAACAACTGCTCTCCTCATAATGCCTGCGTGTTTACTTCCCCGTTCATTAATCATGTCCCAACTCACAGCTGTGCTGATACCATTGTACAAATGGCAGAGGTTCTGAAAGAAATTAGATTGTGTTCCTCTTTCCTCTCTGCTCTGTCATAAATCATTCCTGAAATGTGCAATTAGCAGCGACTTGTACACATTAATTATCTGTGTGAAAAACAGATACCTGAACCACCTGCACAACTGGTTAGCTACCTCCCTGTGGCCCACCCATTTTTGTCTGCCATCTCTTTCTGTAGGCCTACTCGCCACCTGCCTGCATTTCTTTCAGTGTACCAATATGTGAATATGAGCACCCCAGCCTCTCCACTTTTTTTTCTTGCATTATTCTTGCCAGATTAAACAGAACTGTGATTTTCCAAAGAGAAAAATTCTTAAGAAACATTATGTAAATTCTTATAACAAGTGTGTGCACTTATGAGAATTCTTAAGCAAGGTGTCTATCCTGATAAATAGTAACAGGATAGTCTGTAACCAGGCAGAGACTTAAGTTCCTGGCAAGAAGCCACAGAAGAGGCCATGGCTGAAATGCCATTCTTGTTTGCAGACCTTGGGAAAGTTCCTTTTTTGGACTATAGCTCCCAGGATACTCTGACCAGTATGGCCAGCAGACATGCTGGAGGCTTGATTCTGGTAACTGTAGTCCAATAAAAGGCACCCTGCCAATTTCTGCTTGTTTGTCACCAACCTTGATGTTCAGAACTGAGGCTGATTTCCTCATTCCTCCTAGATTGGGTCTCACTCTGAGCTGGAAAGCCTCTCTGTTGATGCCCTAATTATTTTTTATGCCTCTTTTCCTTACAAATGCAAAGCTTACATAAAATCAACACAGTAGAAAGTAAGATAAAAATGCAAGCTAATAAACTCAGCAACAGTTTAAAAACAAAGTGCAGATCTTTAAAAACAGCAGATCACACAGTAATAGAATTGGAAATAGTTGGTTCTATGATTCCTGTTTCTTCTGCCAGCCTTAATCAGGAGTCCCTCTCTACCAAAATATGAAATCAGGATTTAATGTTGCTTCCTGTGCTAAGAGCGAATCTCATCAGGGTTAACCATGTTTAACGTCAGTGCCGACGCAACACAAAACTGCAGTGATGTTTGCCAAGGTAAGCGGATTCTTGGGAGAGGTGAATGTGTGGAGAAACCAAACAATCCTCTTAGAGCAGTCAGTTGAACTGACTGTGGCCAGAAGGATTGTCCCTGTCACTCTGAATATGAATATCACTTAATGGTATATTCCTTACTCTTACAGATGCTGTAATTCCTGTACCAATATATACACTGCATGTTTTCTTCCTGTTATCTGTATAAAAAACAACAAAGAATCTAACGGCACTCTAAGGACTGACAAGGGTTATCTGGCATAAGATTTTGTGCCCTGCAGGCTACTTCATCAGATGCACAGAACAGCAATTTACCTATTATTTTTTTCTATGCTTTAGTGGGTGGGTACGGGATAAGTGCAGGAACTATCCAACTGGACAAAGAGTTTTTAATCACTGCACATGTTAACCTGCTTAGTTATGCTGTCACTCAAATAATTTTTCTTAAATGACCAGGGTTAAGACAGTAATCAATGCTTGTGCTTCTTGCATTTATATTGCCTCACATCCCAACCGCGTCTGCACCTGACAACCAATGTAATGCCTCGTATGTGTCCTGACAAAACTTGTTCAGCTTTAAGATGCTACTAGACTCTTTATTGTTGTATTTCTGTAACAGACTAACACAGCTATCCCTCTGAAAGTCCTGGTACCAATATAACATAGTCAGTTTATGGACGTCGCTCAATACATACACATGTACATAAGTACATACACACAAACACAGACAGACACACAGACACCCCAACGGTTGATAAATGCTTATGGAAACTGCAACACACAGAATGCTGTGTACATGTAGACTCCTGTGCCTTACATCAAGGGTAATCAAACTGTGGCCCATGGACTACATGCAGCCCTATGAGCTTGTTTTTACAACCCCGACCGTCCCCTAGACTTCCCTGGACTGTCCCTTTTCTAACAACAAAAATACCAGCAGTATCAGCTGCAAAGTGAGCTGTTCCTCCTGGAAGTCCTAGGAACAGCAATCTACCTGTTAAATAAATTACAGCTCCCCTTCCCAATAATAAAAAAAAGAGAGGAGAAAAGAACAGTTTTTCAAAACCTGAAGTGGACTACTGCAAACTTCAGGTTTTACTTTTCCAGCACCACATTTTGGCACTTTTGGCAGTCTGTGAATTCCCCAGGGCAGAAAATGGCTCCCAGACCCACCAAAGATGCCCATCCCTCGCTTAGATGCAATTGTGAGTCTCAACTAGAGTAGAGCCACTGGACTGAGAATTTTGGTAAGTCAATATTTAGGTAAGTTCCACTGGCCTTTTTTTGTTGGCCTAAACCCTTGTTGGCGTGTTCTGTCCATCAGTATGTTCTTACAGAATTCTGGATTATATACTTAATATTTAGATCTTTTATGAAGTAAGTGGGATTGCCAGTATGTGTTTACATATGTGTACACACACACGCCTGCACACACACACACACACACACACACACACAGAGACATAAATATAAGATTGAATAAAATATCTGATCAGTCAGACAAAAGGACTTTTGGAGAAAGAAGGACTGCTTGGAAAATATAAAAATGCAAAAGGCAAACAATGCTTCACAGAACACAATGGTAAAAAATACTCATTGAAAATTCCAAAGGCTGAGTGAAGTTAAATAGATGCATTGTCTTCTTGGATGAATTCAAAATATCTACCAATGTGTGCATCCAACTGCTCGATGTGTGCTTTCATCATGATAGTATTCAGGAGCTGACAGAAGGACCAAAGTGTACAGGGTTAAAAATGGGTAAGACGCTCAGTTTGCAAGTATTTTCCCAGTAACAGCCACAGACATTTCTGACATGTTTATGTACTGTGGGTGGCTGCTTATTTAGTTATGTGTTGTGCACTGCAAATAAACTACTGATATTGTTGTGACACAGATGATAGATAACAGGAGCACAATTGTGCTGGCAGCTGCTGGAGCCTCCCAAGTTTTCAAGGAGCACCCGCATCTTTATGGCTACTGCTGCAAAAAAAGCTCACTTATACAACCTGAGCACCAGCTGCTGGAAGGACAGGTTACGCTAATTACTCTTACTATTTTTAGTAGTTCAAGCACTTGTGGGGAAGTGCAGAATCCATGAGCAAACTTGGTACTCATGGCATAAGAAAAATTCCACTTCTCTTATAAAATGCACTGCCCCAGAGTTGACCAATGACTTAGAAGATTTGAAAAAAGGCTTTGACTGGAGAAAAAAGGCTTTATCTGGTCCTCCAGATGTTCAGCAACCAGGAGTTCCGACGGTATTGTAAGTGACTGTAAGAATGACACAACCATAGAATGATATTGTTGAAGAAACTGCATGAGTCTCCTAGTCATATTTTGGACTGTACTTGAAACATCTGGAGAACTAAAGGTCCTCCACCTTTGGCTCAGACAAGTTCCTGGAGAATAGGTCTATGGATGGCTATCAGCCATGACAGCTTTAAGTCACCTCCAAAATCTGAACCAGTATGACTTTGAACAGTCTTTGCCAAACTGGTATCCTCCACTGAGGCTCCCATCTAATACATGTGAAGGGCAACAAGTTAGAGGAAGGCTATCTTTGAATAACAAAATACTGCTTGAAGAAAACATTTTATCTAGCCACTGCTGGAAGCAGGATTCTGGACTAGATGGGCATTGGTCTGATCCAGTAGAACTCTTCTTTTATTGAGATCTGGCCTTAGAAGAAATTTTTATCAGTTTTAATAAGTGACAGGCACCTGGTATTAATGTATAGATATTGTCAAACTTTATAAAAATCCACCTGTGTGTTGCCTTGAAGCAGGAAGGTAAGTGCTTTATCTTGCCACAAAGAGCTGTTTTGAGCCCAACAATAGGAACTGCTATAGCACACATCATTTAACAGTGGTGCATGTAATATTTCCATTGCAGAAATGGTAAATGGCTTTCAAATGAAAATCAATATATTGTTCTATTTGATTTACTCACTGTAGCTCCATTCCTGAAAACCTTTTGAAGTGTAATAATCACCAAGTGTGACTTGGGTAGATTGAGGAAGTGCTGCTTGTTTTTAATTATATTGTTCTTTTAAAGTGTGAGCTGCTTTGAGTCCCAATTTTAGTGAAAAAGTGGGATATAAACAACACCACACTTAGTGATGCCAATTATTTATTAATTAAGATACTGATAGGCTGCTTCAGAGACCTATGGCCATCAAGATGGTGCACAGGATAAATATAAAAACAAACTATAAGCAAGATAGAACAAAAAACTCAGGAAGCAATCAAACAGACAAATATTACACCAGCTATCAGTTAAAAACCAAGAAAATGCCTAGTGGAACAGAAATGCCTTTACAGTTGTGGGAAAAGAGGAAGGAAAAATCAGTGCTGCCTGAGCTGGAAGGTGAAGAAATCTTCAAGCCACAGTTTCTAAGGAGTGTCCTCAGAGGCAAGGTGCTCTAGAAGAACAACCAGCACAACTGCCTGTCCCATGGCAAATTGTCCAGGCCATCCTTTCCAGAACACCTTGTCTTTGAGGGAGCACACCCTACCTCAACCATGTTTTGGAGAAACAGGCCATTCAAAGTTAGCAGTCTGATGCTCCCATCTCAGTCATGGTTGATATGACCTCCTTTTGCAAATGTTGAGAAAGTCCAACTGTAATAGACTGTTATGTGTACACTAACAACATTCCAGTTACTAAAAGCTGCTAGTATTCTCACTGTAATATAGCAGTGTTTCATAAGGATAACATGGGACAATCATTAGTGCTTATACTGTTGCCTGTCTGGAAATCAGCTGCATGTTTTAATTAGACATCTCATATGCAAAACACATAAGATGATCTGACACAGGTTTGTTAAAACCTACATTTACCTATGAAGTTCAGAAAAAGCAGACCAGTAATTCTTAGTATAATAGATATTAAGAATCACTGGCCTAGACTACATAGTGTCTTCTGGCACAAGGCAGGTAGATTGGCCATTTTATTCCTCCATCACTGGACATTCTCAACAGGTTACGACTTTTTCAAGGATAGAAAGCAGGGTGCTTAGAAGTCTTTGCATTAATTTGCACCAAGGACAAGCTATGGGTCTTCTAAAGTATTTGCCTTGAATATAAATGCACAAAATGATTACATTTGCATTTAAAATGAACAATCTGACATTTCAAATGGTTGAAGAATGAACTTGGACTGAACAATTAAATAATATGTGTAAATATTGCTTGCTTGGGCTCAAAGCAAAATACATATTCAGAAGAAAAGAAAAGAAAAGAGAAGAAGAATCATTGTCCACAGGGACACTACTATAAGCTGTCTTTGCTAAAATCACAGAAGTATGAACCCTTTATACCAGGGCAACTTAATTCAGTCATTGGAGTAGAACAACAGCAATTACTCATCAAGACCTACAGACCAAAGTCAGAGCATTGTTAGATCAGGAGGTGATATTAGCAGCATTTATCAAATCTATCTGGAGCAACCACCAGAGAATTCACAGCTGTGGAAGGGAAATGAAGTTTCAGGATGGGGGGAACCTTAACAATGACAAGAGAGGATATTTCAAAAAGTAACCTCAGAGAATTAAAATAATGGAATACAGGCCAAACAGTTCCTGGTTTATCACTCCTGTGTAACTTAGAAGTATTAGAAGTTAAAACAGGCATTTCTTTGGTTTGGGACAAAAACAATAGGGCAAATATCCAACAGCCATTACTTCATCATTGCTGTACATGAACTGAAAATTAAACCCCACAAATAGAGATAAAAAAAATATGCACCTCTTCTTTTCTGTTACCTCAAGTAGCAGGATAAGAGCTTTCCTGCTGAGATATAAATGTTGAACATGGAGACTGTTCAGGCATTATTTCCTCCCTTCTTCTCTGTGCATTGTGGGACTAACAGCTTACACTCACATCAAACTTATGTACTTCTATTCTTTGCTTGTCCCCCATCCAAAGTAATAAATGCCCATATTTGGAAATATAGTTGGACCTCCACTTTTGTGGGAGTGAGGGGCACAGGACCCCCATGAGTATCATACCCTCCAAACCATATTTTACACTCAGAAATAAGTATCTCTACTGGCAGGGTGGCTGGGTCTGGCTATGCCAGTATTACTTATTCACTGGTGAGGGCACAGATGGGATTAGGGGAGTGGGAGAAGGTAGAAAGGGGATACCTGTCCCATCCCCTTCCTGCCTGTGTGAGTGAGTGACCAAGCACACATGTGCCCTCTTCCCTTCCCATCTTGTTGCTCCATCCTGCGTACACAAGTGAGCAAGTGAGCAAAAGCACGTGCACAACCACGTCCGGTCACATCCTCTTCCTCTCTCCTGTCCCTGTGTGTGACTATATGCGCCCTCCCTCCTCCCGTCCCACCCCATTCCTCCCTGTAATCTGTGAATAATCCATAAATACTTAACCTACAAACGTGAAGGGCTGACTGTACCATAGTTATTAGATTGAAGGATCTTTCTAACCCTGGAGCAAAAAACCACTCTGCCACTGTAGGATGGGGAAGGTATGGCCTCTTGGTTGCATGTGCCCTTTTTGTGCCCTCAAGTCCCAAGACAGCCTCAAAGCTCCAGAGCTCCCCAATTTTAAAATCTTTTTTGAGATGAAAACTTGTCCCCCAATTGCCACAAAACTGTTCCAAAATGTAGTGGTTTGGCTTCTTTCACCCCTCAAAATGGCTAAGATCAAAACCAGAAATGATGTCACATCATTCTTGAGTCTCTGTAGATTTGTCATTGTGGCCTGTACAGTGGGAATGAGGGGTACAAGAGAGAAAACTGGGCTGCTCATCCCCACTCTACCAGTTTCAATTTGGAGAATGAGGAAATACATTGTGCTTCAGATAACCACAGAAATCATGCAATTCAGACATTATGTTCTATATAAAGTGTGCAGGAGTGGGGGTGTGAGAAAGTAGTGCAGGTTTATTCAGATAGCCTCATATTATCTAAGTCATTCCACAGATAACTGTTCTCACTGGTGTACTGAAGCACTCTTCCTAACATGGGGTGACTAACCTCATTAAAGGAGAACCTGAGCATAGCTTTTTTCAGGACGGTGCCCCAGTGCCTTACCCTCAGCTCTTATATGGCCCTTTCTATATTTAGTTCCCTGCAGAAAATTTCATCTATGTTTGGGGGATGAGGATTCCCTTCAACCGCTACACTTCAGCTTTCACTCATCTGCTTTCTTTGGCTCTCTTCTTAAGAAAAGTCATATTGAATGAGACTAAAGGTATTATCTCTCCAGCAGCTTATTTCCCACAGTGTCCAGCTAGATGTCAAAAGGAAACCTAGAAGCAAGACATGAGTGTAATAGCTCTTCCTCATGTTTTCCAGCAATTGGTATTAAGAGACATATTTCTTCTGAACTTCTAAATGTGGTATTTCCCTCATGACATGAGGTGAGAATTACAACATGTGTTCTAGATCCTTGCCCTTCCTGGCTCATTAAACAGGTCATAGGGGGATTAGTTGAATGGGTAAAAGGACTGACCAATGCCTTTCTCCAGCAACATGCCTGAAGAAGGCAGTTTTAAGGCCTTTACTGAAAAAGCCTTTCTAGATCCTACCATATTTGAGCATTATCCTCAATGCTCAATCCACTCCTCAATGTTGCATTTTGGGGCAAGGTGCTGGTGCATATGATAGCTCTAGGAGTTCCTGAATAAGATGGATAATCTAGATGTATTTCAGTCTGGCTTCATAATGAAATGGATCTAAATAAGGGAACAGACATATCTGTTGATCACCTGGGTGGCAGCTGGAACTGGTGGGAACTTTGGTCATCTATGCTGGCAAACATCTCTGTTGGTTTTGCTGGATCTCAGTGGCTTTCAGTGTCGTAAACCACAGTCCCTCTGGGCTGCCTCACAGGGATGGGTCTTAGAGGGCATTATTTTATAGTGAGAACAGCCCAGAAGATAGTGCTATGGTATTGCTGTTAAGACACAGCTCTACTGGCTATTGTCCATTTCTGGGCACAATTCAAAGTGCTGGTTATGTGTTGGTGCTGGGTTATGTCCGCCAAAGCCCTATGCCACTTGAATCCAGTCTATCTGAAGGACCACATTTTCCCATATGAGCCTGTCTGGGTTCTGATGTCTTTGTGGGAGACCCTTTGCTCAGTTCTACCACCTCCACAGGCATGTGCAATGTAAAAAAATAAGTAGCTTCTTGGTAGCTGTTCCCAGGCTTCCTCCCCAGGGAGCCTAGAATGGCACTCCATTTTCTGTCTTTCCACTGACAAGTGAAAACTTTTCTATGCTGACAGGTTTTTAGGAAATGACCAAAACAGGTTGTAGTACAGTGGTGGTGTTCTATTGACTTCCAATTTTTTAAATGGATTTGCTTTAACCGACTTTAATTTGATATATAATTAAACAGCATATAATAAAAAAATATGTTTTTACTTGTTTTTCTAGCTGTTTCTATCTGTATTTGTTTTAATTTTTTTGTATGCCAAGCTGAGACCTGGTTTAACAAATGAAACAATAACAGTAATAGTAGTAGTAAAAACAACAATAATAAATTGAAATGAAATTATTATTTCATTGTTCATGTAAGTGCTGTGTGAAGTTTTGTTTCTCCTAAATTTTTAATAATTTAATTAGTCCTCACTTTCATTTCGTGTTCAAAAACTTAATTAGACCCCATCTGTTAATTTAACCCAGTGCTACTCAAAGTTGTAGCCCCTGGACAGGTGTCAGTTCCTGGCAAGTTTCCAGAGAAAAAAGTAAAACAATTGTACCCAATGAGAATAAATGGGATGTCAGTCCCCAGCACATTGGGAAAAAGTAATTGCTGGTCCCCTAAATCAGAAAACCTGAGAAGCACTACTCTAACCGCACCCCTTGTGTCCCTGCTTTTGTCCTCACATGGTATTAAGCATCTCTTTCCTCACCAAATCCCACTCTTCCTCATTTCTATCTTCCTCTTTAAACCTCTTTCAGGCTTTTGAAATATAACTGCAAAACTCAGGCAAGCCTGTGGTTACTTCCCAAACTGAAGTTAAATGGAGTGTACTAAAACAAAATAACAGGAAGAGAGGAAATTAATCAAATCCAAACTTGTCAGAATTAGAGTTTGTAAACCTGAACTGGAGTGGGATCCCAGATTAATCTTTCTGTTTATGACAAGAGAGGGCAACACGTGGCCCAGGGGACACAAGCAGCCACCCATTTTTGCGCCACCATTGCCCTCCCCCAGCTCAATTATTCCTTCCTAAAACAAAACAACCCTAAAACATGGATTATACTTCAGGTGTTACCACATGCACAATATTTTTGAGAGCAGGAATGCTTTCTGCATACTTCCACTTTCAATTTACATGGCTTTTAGTGCTCATGTTTGTGTGCAACAGGGCATGGTGAGTCATAGGGGTGGAAAATTGCCTCTTGGACCCACTGATATTGCTTACTTCTGCTTTACGATAAAGCAAGGTCATTACCTTTTTCTCAGCTATTTTTGACAGCTAAGAATCCCACAAAGCAGCAGTGGGAATCACATGGTCCTCCAGATATTGGTGAACAGAAACTCCCGGCACTCTTGATCATTGGCAATGTGGGTTAGCATGGTTAGGAACAGCCATTCAGTGACATCTGGATGAATGCATAATCCTCACCCCTGCCATACAGCTTCTCATCCAGCACAGGTTCTCACTCACTTGACTGGATTGTGCTATTTTATTGATTAGAATAAAAGTCTGGGCACTTATTGTTATTATTGCTGGTCTTGCAGCGATGATGATAAAGGTGATGATAGCGATTCTGAAATCAATTTTGAACGCAAAACCCAGACTGGTCTGGTGCTCTAACCAACTGAGCTATCTGGATAACAAAGGCATCTTCTCTATGCCATTTTCCTTCCCATTCTCATTGTCTGCCTTGTGGCAAATAGTCTATGGAGTCATACATCTACACCATCCCTGAACTTAGGAGACTACAGTTGAAGTCACTAAAAAAGCTGTATTCCATAATACTCCATACCACATATTGAAAGAAAAAACTTTTTTTTTGTATTATCTGGCACAGTCTCTTCACAGCACTGCTACAGTTTAAGCAATGAGTACATCAACCACTTTGATGTTTCTCTGCAGTCACCCCCCACTCCCCTAAACTCAGGCAAGCATGGTGCTGAGGCATCAGTTCTTTCCCTTTATCTTAATTTACCCCTTATATATCATATTCAAGATTTTATCTAGACGGGGGCTGGATGGCTTAGTGGATAAACCTCTGCCTTTTCACCTCTGGGATCAGGGTTCAAGTCAAACCCTGATGAAATGCATTTGATCGTCCTAATCTAGTTCTTAGTGGACAGTATTCCCATTATCTTTAAAAGGGTCAGAGCCAAGGCCATTGGAAAGAGTGCATTGTGCTATATCTTGTCTCTTGATTAATACATTTTCAGTGATGCCTGTTCCTTAACCTTCATGTGCACCCATTCACACACTTGCTTAGTAAAGCTTCATAAAAGGTCTTTGGTTGATTAGAAACTGCTCTCTTATCTCCTCTCTAACCAAATTTTTTTAAGCTTTTCTTTGCAGGAGATGATAATGACAATCATGATTTTTAGCTATATTTTGGCTATCTGCTTCTAAAACACTTCATTTTTATTATATCAGATTTTTAAATCTACTTTGAAAAACCCCTGGATCCTAAAGGAAAAAAATATATGTGTTTTTTTTTAATTTTTGAAATGATATATGGAAAATCCAAGTTGTATAAACTTAAGTCATTTGCACCACACCATAGAGTATTTTTCTTTTAAATTTTTTCATTTAAAAAAATCATAATCAAAGGGCTCTGAACCAGTTCCTCTGAAAGAAGCTAAATTGTTAACAAATGTTCCAGAAAATGTCTCCTTCTTAAAACATGTTAAAATAAATTTTAATGTGCTTGAAGATGTTACCACTGTATTAGGTATTACCATTTTTTAAAATTTTTATTATTATTTTTTTTGTGGTTAGTGGAAGCCTTAAATTTATGGGCAAAAGTATTTATTTATTTATTTATTTATTTATTTGCCCAGCTCACTTTTCCACACTTCAAACATCCATTGGGAATCATGAATATCTTCAAAAAAAGATGTGTAATAAAGTCTTCCTTGTTTTTCCATATTCCATTTCAACTGTTTTTGCAACTGCTCCCATTTGAACTTTTCACCCAGAGTATCTTGTGACATTATAGCAACCCAACTAAACGTTTAGGAAAGGCCTTCCATCTCCTCATCCTTATGGTTCAATCTTCTTCTCTGTTTACACATAACATTTTCTCCCATAATCGTGACCATAATCATAATCATGATTATGTCCAAATCTAGCCAGTAAAGGAAAATGAACACACACATTTCAAATAAGCCAGAAGACAGAACAGAAGGCTGCAAATGCAGACACAACTCCTAATGAAAAAGATGGCCAATGATCAGAAGCAAAATGTCTCTATGATCAGAAAGCAGTTCAGACAATATTCCAGATCCAGCTGCCAGCTGAAACAAAAGAAGAGGAAGGTTTACACCAACACCTGAAAGCTGACTAAATCTTATTATTCATATTCAGATAATAAATGGGAGGCATTTTAAAACAAGGGAATGTAATATACAGAACAATCCAAGAATGCATTCTTTCAGATGGCCAGAGAGGATAAAATAGGTTACTCCTCATATATAGAAAGTACTAGAAGTTGGAATAAAAATGATTGGCCTTTACAACAGGGTGGCAATTTGGATTGTGATTACAATGGGTGCAAAGTGTTAAAGTTCCCCTGTAACACATCATGCTTCTTATCTGGCTTGATCTTGTTCTCTCTACAATGACATTTTTTTAAAACTAGAATGCTGCACCCCAGGCATTTCAGCATTATCAATGTGAATAACATCACACCTGGTTTGGCCTACAGTAGCACTGCCCACTTTTAAGACTTATAAATCCATTTCTCCAGAAGGGTCATAAGAAGGTTTTGTGTTGCTGCCACCACTAGATTCCCTCTTATCAGATGAAAATTCAGCAATGTATTCAGTTGTAGCTGTGAAAATTGGTCTCCTGTTGCAGTGGCTCACCCCAATTTAAAATGCTATCTGTTGCCCTCACCAAACATACCTTGTTTAGGTGGCAAATAGCATGTTTATGAAACTGGAAATTACCTTTTCATCATTTCTAGTTTTTTTTTTTACATGGGCAGATATTGCAGCCCCCAAATCTTCCAGATATCCATCTCTGTATTCCATCAACATATACAACCCTGCTCCTACTCTTTTTTGAAAAGTAAACCCATTCCAGCTACCTCTTTGGAATGCAATCCATAAAGGAAACCTGATTCTAGTTTTCCACTAGGGTGGAATCAATTTTTGGTCCTCTAGATGCTTTGGACAGCAGCTCCAATCAGACTCAGCCAGTATATCCAATGGTCAAGAATTCTAGGAGCTGAAGTCCCAAACACCATCAGGACCAGAATGTTTGAGAAGCACTGGTGTAATCCATAGCATGGAATACTGTGCATCTGATAAAACCGTCCTTTACATTAAAATGTGGATATTATAATCTTTTAGATTTCACCAGTATTACTGTTAGACAGATCTTAGGAACTTAGGAACTACTGAAAGATAATTTTGCTGTGGTTCTAATCTATTTCATTTGCATACAAAAGCTACATACACTTTAGTACTACTTGGAGATGCAACGTGTTTTGATAGTTGATACCCTTGTTTAACTTCAAAAATGCTGGTCTTGTTGATTTTACTAGAGATGCTTTAATATTTTTCCATTTTTCTTTTGTCTTAGTAGGCAATCTTCTTGTCCTGTGACGGTGTCCACCGGGCTATAATATTGAGTCTGCCCTCCCAAGGGCGGCAAGAAATGTCTGCCCTTAGAAAGGAATATTTGACTTTTCCTGTTGGCTTCCCTCCTCATATTGAAACTCTGATCTGGCGGGAGGCATGTTAAAGGAGAAAAAGTGACAGCTGGTGGATCTCATGTCAGTGTTTTAATCTGGTCTTTAAGGGAGCTTTCCAAGGTGCTGATCTCTACAGCCAAAACAGGCTCAGGCAGTTGAATATCTCCTTTAAAGGTACTCAAACTTACCCTAGATTCACTGTTCTACCAACACAGGAGCCACCAGCTACCATTGCCTTGAAATTGTTTGCAGTGTTTATGTGGGAGTAACTTTTCTTAATGGATTAAAAAAAAACCTTTGTGGAAGAGAAAGAGCATAGGATCCTGGTACCATCCATGCTTTTGCCCTGCTAAGAAGAATCTGGGAAGTTTTCAGGTAGACCTCATGGACTGATATTGGATTAGTGATTTTGAAAACACTGCAGTTCTCAGTGAATTTACCTGGAAATTATAGATTTGTTCAGCCGAGGGTCTCTCAGCTTCATAAAAAAGAAGTACTAGAAAAGGATGAGCATTACTGATTTTTGAATGACTACAATACATATTAAAATGAGGCCAGAAGAGAAAAAAGGACTAGCTTCTAGGAAAATGCAGCCCTGACCAGAAAATGCGTAGTACTTCTGTTGAACTAGTCATTTGCATGTATTTTAGATTTTTCACATGTATCCCAACCATTTCCGCATCTTTCTTGAGAATTTTTCTTCTAGATTACGATGTTAAAAAAAGAAGAGATAACATTGTACGGACAATGATAAAGTAGCCTGTTGATAATAAATATTTGTCAGGTGTTGTCACATCTGCACAAATTCCACTGTTGCTGAAGACACACCACACTGATAAAAAAGGTGGCTCTGAAGAAAATCAATGGATCTTGAGCTAAAGCAGTTGCTGTACACATAAGAAAACATCTCTATCCAACAGGTATACCGCTGTGAAAATTCCCAAGCCTTGCATCGGTACGGCTAAGGAAAATTTAATCTTCCCAAATACTCATCAGGGCACTCCATCCTGCAGACCTGACAGCCCCACTTATAATTAATTATACAATTTCGATGGGAATATCGACTAAACAAAGCTATAAATCATAGAAAAAGTCAATAGGCATGGACACATTCAATCATGTCCCGACCAATGATTACTACTCTTAAAATACAATAATTATTTTCAGGAGCCAGCTTGAATTAAATTTCTGTCAGGCTGGTACAAGGCTGGTGGGTGATGAAGGATGCGATGGATTTTTGGGGTTGAATTTGGCCCAGGGACATTTATCCTTTCAGATAGGTAGTTTGTTTTTAGTGATCATGGTGCCGCGTGTTTAACTAGACCATGAAGATTAGATTATCTCCAATGGCTCATTATATCGTTTATCTTTTTCTTCCATTCATGATCTGGAAGATTTCCTGCTTCCTCGTGCGTGAATGAAATGGCAACAGATTTTGAAATATAATGTGCTAAAGTGGCTTGTCTGTATATGTGCTTTTGCAAGCAAAGATGTGAAAAGGTATGCAAGGAAAATTAACTCACGTGATGTTTGAAACATCACTACCATGGCAAGACTTGCCATAAAGAGAAACACTCATTTTCAGTATTAAAAAAAAGAATTACTGCACAAATGTAATTATAATTTTCTACATTTCTCTAAGACAATAGAATCACACACATGATGTGCTGCCCTGAAAGAGAAACATTTCGTTTTATTTATAAATGTATTTCTAGTAAGAGTACCATATTAGAAATATATGCTGAAGAATAGCTTTTACATATGAATCCTCCATTCCCTCTGTGTTATGGGAATTATCTGTATAAGCAGATAGCCAGCAATGATTTCTTTTTATTTACTCATACATTTAGCAGAGAATATAAACTCTAGGCCTATGAGTCCCTAGGTAGACATACTGTAGGACTGTGGACAGTCCTAGGACTGTGTACTTATACATGGCCTCACATATAATAGGAAGGTTGTGTCACAGCAGGTTCCCTATCCCTAAATATAGCTGTCAATTCCTGATAGGTAGAATAATCTCTGTTTGTTATGAGCTCTGTGATAAGAAGCATTCTGAAGCAAGTATGGAGGGCTTCAGTTCTCTCTCTCTCTCCCTTTGCCTGTCATCCTTCAGTGATTGTTACAGATGTCTGAAGAGGAAGAATAAGAAGTCAAAGTGTAGTAGCACCCTGAAAGGAAAAACTGAGGCTTTTTTTCAAAGCCCACTTTAAGCATGGGAGTTTTATCTGAGCTGGATGTTGGTAGCCTTACCAATTGTGTCTATATATATAGTGATGGTTTTCCAAATCATGAAGTATGTAGTAGTTAGGGATGTGAATCATTGCACCCCAAAATAATAAGTAAGTCATCAGGCTTACAGCCACACTTTTTTTTAAATAGATTAGTGCTGAACTGAGGAACCTTTGGCTTTTCATGTTTTGGACTATAGCTCCCACAACCCTTCACCATTGCCCATCCTGAACGTGCTGTGGGGTATTGCAGAGGGGCTGCAATTTCATCTGGAAGATGAAATGTTCTCCATCTTTGGATTAGGTGAAAGGAAATGGGCTGGCAAGGAGAGGCAATCTCTATTCCTTCACAGGCATATCAGTGTAAACCATCATACCTAGAACAAGTTTGCAAATCTGTTTGATCCCATATGCATACCTTGCATGCTATCTGAAGGATGCCAACTGCATCTTCTTGCCATAAGTATTCAGGGGAGGAGTGATGTATTTAGCCAGGGAGATGACAGGGCTCAAGTCTACTACCTCTGTGGCAGTGTGGGTAACCCAACCTTTCTTTTCTTTTCTTATCTTTCTAATTTGGAGGGCCAAATCCATAGTTATCCGATGCTGAAAGATATTTACTTTTCATCTGTTCTAGAGCACAATATTTACAAATGCTGGGTTGAAATCTGAAACCAATGAAGTCCTGTATACATCTTCCAGGATGCAGCGGTTCATGTTCAGCAGCTGAAGAACCCCAATATCATCAAAATAAGAAGGCAAGAATGGCAACGTGCATCATTATAAGTAAAAATAAAATGGAGATGCTACTGCTTAATTTCCAGATTTTATAAAGACGGTAGAATGAGCATTACATGTTATGTGATAACGGGTGTCCTTGTGTTCATATTGTAAAAACATTGCAATAAACACACATCTCAATCAATGGTCAATATGCTAAAAAATTAGTTTGCATAGTAGATCGCTTTGTTAGCCAAGATTTACTGCTTCAAACATCAATACTATTGAGGTATGTGACTTACAATGAGCATTGCTAATTTGCACTAGCTGAAGCGGGAAGTCACAAACACTACAAGCTAGATTTGCAGATACCTCTGCCAAGTATCACTATTGCTTCTGCTGTGATTTTTGATAATGCATGTTCTGATTCTACTGAACTGCAGTTTAACTGGAAAATTAATCCAAATAAATAATTAATCTTTGAATAACTTAGCAAACTGAAAAATAATTTTAGTTGTTGACAAGAAATATTGCTAACTCCAGGTAAAATGATATTTCACCCACATTTTTATTCAATTAATTAACAGCTGATCCACCACTTTAACAAGTTTAACAAGCACCCATAGCAATTATACGCATACAAGCCTAAATGCTGTAAGTAGTTTCCTCCTAGAACAGACTAACTTCATCAATTGATGAATGGTGAATCAACTTATGTAAACCCCACTGATTTAATTAGTCTACTCTAGCTGAGACTAGCAGTTGAATTCAGGCCATTGTCTTCTTCCTCTACTATCCTTAGTATAGCTTGAATTGTGGGTAAGACTGTTAATATCAAACATGAGATCTGTGCTCCTATATGCTACAGGATCACAAAGCTAATTTCTTTTTACTCATTAGTTGTATTTTTTTAAAATTTCAAAACATAGGTGCAATGGAGGAAAACATTTTTAGGTGTTACAATTCTAGTCATTTCAGTAGGATCTGGAGCACTGCTAACTTTGAGCACAGCCCAGTTCAGGCTAAAATCCTGTATCTGCTTATGTGCAAACAAGCCACACTGAACAATCCTATGTATGTCTACTCAGACTTAAGTTTAATTGAATTCAATGGGAATTACACCCAGGTCCATGTGCACAGGATTCCAAACAATAAATCCCACTGATTTCAACAGGAGGAAAGTACATATGTGCCCTATTCACACTCTCAGTCAATGACATTCAAAAGTGATTAACTTTGGTTGGACCGAGATCCTTTTCTAGACTGCCACTATATTCTCATAGGAGAAAATGGAACAGTGGTCATACTTAAAAAATGCAAACAAACAAAAACAGAAGACAGGATCAATAGGTCAGTCTTAAAGAAGAAGAGAAAAACCACGTTTTTCACCCAGAGAGTCAACAGTACCAAAAGAATGCAATCTTGAGAAAATGATCACTTCTCAAGGAAGCGAAAACATCTATATTTTCTGTATCTCCAATTTTCAATCTATTGCTTTTTGTAAAAAAGAAAGAAAGAAAGAAAGAAAGAAAGAAAGAAAGAAAGAAAGAAAGAAAGAAGCAAGCCACATTTAAAAATATGATATTGGAAATACTCCTAACTTTTTACATGGAATTTATGTCTAGACAGCTACTGGAGTGAAATATGGGAGTGGTTTTGGTTAAAGTCTATAACAGATAAAGTAGTTGAGGAGAAAAAAGTTGAACTTTTGGAAAGTTTGGATATGGTATCTGATTATCTCGGTGATCATTCTTTAAGAATCTTCATGGTACATAGAAAAGTCTCTCTTTAAGAGTTAAAGAATCAATATGCTCTAGCTTCTGCACTCGAGTACATAGATAATTCATATACAAAAATATGCATGTGTGTATCTACGTGTATGCATGTTTTTCTGGGTGACTCAAGATCAAACACCTATCGAGGTAGTTTATAGTCAAAGGAATATCTTAAAACATACCATAAAACAATAAAACCATCAGTCAGCTATGCCACAGACAAAATCGAGGCAACAGTTAAAATCATACACCAATAACCGTATTCAACTAAAAAAAACTGCTTCAAAAATTCAGATTTTTAAGATCTATTCTAACATAACCAAGGAGAGAGGCAAACACAATGCAATCATTTGACTCTCATAAGTAGCCAGACAAGAAGCATTTTATACTAGCTGAAGTTTCCAAATTATCTTTAAAGGCAGCCCTATCACAGTAGTGTCCTCTGGATGTAACTAAGGCATGAGTCAGGTCTGCCTTCTCCAGACAAAGCTACAGATGGCTAATAAAAGGCACTCTTTGACAACCAATGACACTTGTGCTTCCATAGGTAGTACCAAATCCTAGAGAACTCCAAAACTATGAATATTATCCTTCAAGAGGAGTACTGTTCCATCTAACTTTAGGTGTAAACTTCAATCCAGATCCACAAGTTTCTCAGTCACAGTACTTTTCTCTCATCTCAATGGAGCTTCAGCTTTTTTGTTCACATGCAGTGTAAAATGTCCTCTAGATACCTATTCAGAAATTCTATAGTCTCCTTTGGAATTGTAAATAGAAATGAGAGATGGAGAAGCATAACATCTGAAAACTAATAATCTGACCCACTGGCTGAATTGTTCCAAGGACTCCATGTAAATGTTTAAATAAATGTATGGGAGATGTAATGGAATCCTGAAGCACTCCAGAGGCCAATGACCATGAGTGAGGATAGCAATATACCAACATTGTCTTCTGAAGCTGTCCCTCTAGAAAAGACTCAAGCCACCATAGCTTCATGCCAGTCAATCCTACTCTGGCCAGGTCATTCAGAAAGAAGTCATGTTTGATCACACTGAGAAGCCTAAGAGAAGCTGCAGCACTGCATCTCTCTGTTCATTCCTAACTGTATGCCATCCATCAGTGTAACTAAGGATGTTTTTTTTAACTCAAAAGAACCTGAAAACCTTTTGTTAATGTCCAAGCAAAAGCAGGTGCAAAATTCAGTTAACTGTCCTTTTAGCCAAGAAAGGAACAGATATAATTAGGGAACAAGCTCCAAACTTGACAAGATGATTATATATTTTCTGCTTTGGTGTCTGTGTATTAAAACAAAACAAATCCTGAATCACTCATAATTTTTAACTGAGAAAAACAGTTACTGTAACTCTGGGAAGAAATGATGTTATCACTCATACAATCTTACTCATTTAACATTGATTTAACATTGATTTCTTTCTTTCTGAACTACATTTTAACTTACTGTAAAGTAAATTACCTTGGTGGTCCACTTTGTAGCCAAAAGACAAGTTAGAAACATACAAATAAAAACAAGCCAATAAAATAAATCCTTGTTTACTCACTTAAAAGTTTTCATGCTAAACGTAAAGACAATAATAACATTTTCCAGTCTTAGCTCTTGGAGCAGCAGGTATCCAAAGCAGAGCATTTAGATATATTAAAAAAAAGTTTTAAAGCTGAAAACTCACCGCAGTGCCATTGTTATCTCTAAAAACATCTTGGTTAAAATAGTCAAAGAGTTTCTTTTCTAATTGTAGCATAACCTGGGGAGAAAAAAAGAAGCAAGGTTTGAAAAACACACAAATACTGTAAGGCAATTTTTCTAAACTGTATTTCTGAACTGCCATTTTTTTCTTCTTCATTTACCCAGGGTACCTTCTAATGCTATATTTATTTTTTCCATAACACAGCCTTAAGAACAAATTTTAATAATGAACAACAATGTCTTTGCGGGATGTTTAGTGCTATTCCTTGCACCATGGTTCTGCTTAATAAAAGACATAAACAAGCAGGCCAGTTCTCTGTACAGATGCCAGGCAAATATCAGCTTCCTTCACTAAACATGATATTGCGAAATTGGACGCAATGATGAGTCAACATTTATCTCTAGATCAGTGGTTCTCAACCTTCCTAATGCTGCAACCCCTTAATACAGTTCCTCATGTTGTGGTGACCCCCAACCATAAAATCATTTTCGTTATTATTTATTTATTTATTTATTCATTTGTTAGTTAGTTAGTTATTTCCAACATCAAATAGATTGGAAACACTGCCCTAAATCACTGCTCTGGATAGACTTCTAATGCCTAAAAACTGGTAACCCTCCCTTCCTTTTTTAAGCACAGAAAGCGTCCATCAATGTCAGAATTAAGGCAGTAGTTCTAGTTCTGAATGTTGGGTTTCCACAGTTCAAAAAGCCAGTCACTCCCAAAGGCAATGCCGAAACAGCCCACATTTTACATGAGGCTCAGGGAGGAAAGGACAGGGAGAGAGGAAAGATGGCGGTGGCATAAGCAGACGCATTTTGTTTCACTCCCTCCCTCCCTTAAAGGGAGTGCGGACGCTGAACATACAAAAAGCGAGGAATGCAAGACAGTCAGGGCGAAGAACACAACACGTATGTGTGGCAAGCGCCAAGGGTCCACGCACAACAAAAGCGAGAAGAGAAAGTCATCCTGGCTATTTCTGCACTAGACTGTTATAGTGCTATTATTCCACTTTCACCATCCTATGGAATCCTGGGGTTTGCAGTTTGAACTGCAAACCCCAGGATTCCATAGGATGGTGAAAGTGGAATAATAGCGCTATAACACTGGAATGTGTAAATGGCCAAAGTCCACAGGATGGATCAGAGCAGCGCTTTCGGGTCAAAAAACCAAAAAAAAGAAAAAAGAAAAAAACCAACCAAGGAGCCGCGGGGGCTCTTGCTACACAAACCGAAGCCCTTGGCTGATGCCCCCTGCTCCTTTCCTGACCGAGTTCTTGGTCTTGGAGGGACCGATCTCCCCTGTCGGATGGCAGATCCACTGCAGGAAAGTTTCCCCCTTTGCTGCTGGACCAAAGGCGACAGCCACACCGACAACTCCCACGGAGCGGCGTGCCCAGAATGAATGGGAGACCGGGCGATCGCCGCTGCTGCAGCCTCGCCACTTTGGGAAGCAAGTGGAGCCCAGCTGCTCGCTCGCTCCGGCAAACAACTCTGTTCGCCGGCATGAATAAGCGTGAGGCGAAGAGGGTGAGGGGACGGGGTCTTACCTCCCAGACGTCCTGCTGCAGCTCCATAAACCCTGAATGGGAAGCCCTCTGTGTGTGTGTCTGTGTGTGTGTGTGGTGCGGGCGTCGAAGCAACGCCCGGCTGCTCACTCGCCCCGGCAAGCAACTCTGACTCTGCAAGCCGGCATGAAGGGGAAAGGAACACTGAAGGGGAAGCCCTCCGTGTGTGTGTGTGTGTGTGTGGTGCAGGCGCGAGCATCCAAGCAGCGCCTGGCTGCGCCCAGCTGCACGCCTCCTCTCCCCTCCCGCCAGCGCGGGTCTCCTCTCCTCACCTCTGCCTTAACGCTCCGGCTCCAGCTTTCTCCTCTCGGTCTCTTCACCTCTGCCTTAACATTCAGGCTCCAGCTCTCTCCTCCCGCTCTCCGCACCTCCGGCTCCACCTCAGGCTCCTCCAGTGCTTTCCCACCAGGCAGGAAAAGATGGGGAAACGCCCAGCACGCCTCCTCTCCCCTCCTCCCAGTGCAGGGGTCTCAGAAGCACTGCTCCCATTGGCTATGAGGCCACCTTCTTTTAAAAGGGGGAGCAGGATTGAGGAGCGGCAACCCCTGTGAAATGGTCATTCGACCCCCAAAGGGGTCCCGACCCCCAGGTTGAGAACCACTGCTCTAGATGATGACTATAATGTTTCTTTTTTTATTATTATTTTTATTAAAATTTGTAGAAACTAAAAACTTATATATATCCCATATTGTTTACCTTATTTCATATTTGTAGCCCCTACTAAAATAAACCTACTGAATTAGTGGATTTTACATATGTGCTGACTCACCATTCAACAGTTAATTCAATGGATTTATTCTCACTGGAACTACCACTAGTACAAGGGTTCCAGTGAATGAACTGCATGAAAGAACATTCATATATACGGGTTTTCACCTGGAGATATGATGCACAACACCCCAGATGCATGTTTACTATCTCATCAGCAAATAGGCCTCAGAAGCTAAGCTGAAAGGGGAGGGCTCCTACTAGAGAAGGAACCCAGCACCTGAGAGAACAGGTGGAAGTGATGGTGCCTCTACCAGCACACTTGTCTGAAGTGATTTGCCTAGAGAGGAATTTCTGAGGCAACTTAGAGGAGACCAAAGCCATGAGGAAGGAAAGCAATTATCATGATGATTTTTAGGAATGCAAATTCATTCTCAAATACATTTCTTGACACCTCTTTGGTTCACTCCTCTTCTAAAATTTGGATAAAGTTCTAATTAAAAAGTCCTCTCTCTTCAGCAGTTTGGACCTGCTCCATAAAATAAGATTTCTTTCCAGCCACTTTCCTATTCACCACCACCAATTTACAGCCATCTTCAGGACAAGAAGAGACAAACTGTATCATGAATTTCTATCCAGTTGATCTTTGCCTCTCCCACTCTTAAGACCTATCTAGTGAAGTCAGAAACAACCCACAGTCACCACTAATTAGTCAACAAGCATAGCTCCTAACAAAATTTATAGATCCATAATTTCTTTGTCATTATCAACTTGCACAGTGCTTTTCAGGAGTCCAAAAATGGGTGGAAGAATACAAAAGAAGCCTTGAAACTCATTAACCTGTGTGCAGTTATGAGATTTCCTCTCAGCAGAAGGACAACAGCAGGGCAGAAGGAGGCCACCTGATGCACTCTCCTGTAGATAATTTCCCTGTGAGGTATTCTGCTATGGTGTCACTGGTTTTATGAGACTCTAATTCACACCTTAATCCCTCCCCACTGTCCCAAACATATGGGTGCTTTGCCACTTGTTTCAGTGCAGGCCATTCCACATAATCAAAAGGATATGAGGAAATGCACAGAATTCTTTGGGATTTTCATTGTGGTTTTAACAGATACCAGTACCAGAGGGTAACGGTGATTTGGAAAAGTCAGTTTATGACCTCTGTGTGAATGTAGATCTTGTACTGCTTACTAGATTCATTAAGTGTTAATTTTGGGTAAGATGGCCTCCAAGTACTATTCCACTGACATCAGCAAATGTTTTGTTTTTTAGAATCTGAAAGGTCAGGCATGGTGAAGTCAGGAGGTAATGTTTGCTCTTCAGTGAGAAGCTGCATTTGGTTACATACCTTTCGGTCATTATCAGATTCACGGAATATTAGCTTGACTACTTCATTAGTGTCAGCAGCCCGAATTGTCTGCATTGTAGCCTTTGCACAAAGTGTCTGTAAAATGGAAAGGGTGGGGGGAGGCATGGAGAGAGAGATTGAGAGAAGAAAGGAAAAAAATGTTAAAGTATTTTAAAATAATTAATTAATTAATATTATTAATTAATAAAAACAAATTGAACAAAATAATAAAGTGAAACATAACATTGCAGATATTATATTTTGGCCCATTAAAAAAAGACAAACAGCAACTTTCTATGGTCCTATTTATGTTCACCCGTAAGCAGGTAGTAGTTTAGAAACTTCAACAACATTTTCATAGATTGCCAAAAAAAAAAAAGGTGTATTCCTACAACTCCATTCATCTGTTTTTCATTTTCTTTTATTATTTCTTAAATTAAATGAAGAGCTTTATTTAAGATCATCACTGTTATTTCTTCAAGATACAAGTGATTTTTCCACTGTTTGTCTTTGATTCTTAAAAAATAATCCAAAATGCAAGCAGCAAGCAAATCTTTTTTGTCCTTTTAGCAGCGTGTCCAAAGGGGAAAATAGACAGCTCTCCTACAGCAAAGTGTCTATGATTCAAAAGAGGATATAACTACTGGATCTCCCCCAACAAATAAAATTCATGAACTCCTGGTTAAGATGCTACACTGAAAATATAAATAGAGGATATGAGTCACTCATGTCTCTTTTGATGCGATCCTATGTTGACACTAGTAACTCCCAGGTATCCTTCGGCTAGTGACTGAGGATTGAGACACTGGAGAAGAATTCAGAAACGCTACTTTTTTGGATTTCAGTTCCCACAATATCCCCTCTAGTATGGCCACGATGTCTGGAGGATTCTGGGACACATCATTCAAAAATTAAACATTTCCAAAATTTACACTGCAGTTAGTTGAGCATAAAGCTTGATTGATGGAGGCTTGTTGCTACCAGCCTTGACAATCTTTTTCCTTTCAATGGGCTCTTCATATACATCGTTTCCTAACAATCCTAAAAGAACACTGGAAGCTGCTTTATATAAGGCCAAACTACCTATCCCAGTATTATCTATTCTGACTGGCAGAGCATTTCTGGAATCTCACATGGAAGGTCTTTTCCATCACCTGCTACCTGATTCTTTTTACCAGAGATGCCAGAGATTGAACCTAGGATCTTTTGCATGCAAAGCAAGTGTGCCACAATCTCTCCTCAAAGAGACACAAAAGATATCCTAGAGCGTTATTCTTGCTTACCAGATGAGAACTGTGACAGACTAACAAAGGGACTTGCCCTAATGATGCCCTCACACTGCAAGGCACAGAAAGAATCAGAAATGTCATGTTGTGTTCCAGTCCTGCCTACTTTACTCCTCTTACAACAACCAACTCAATTATAAGCCTTTTGCAATTATTTTGGAAAACATTTTTTTTTTCATTTTTTGGTGTTCTACAAAATATACTCCTGGGTGTATAACTTTAAAAATTAATATTTTGAAAAAATTTTTGCTTTACAAAGCAAAAACAAATCAATTCAGTTTTAAAAAAAGTTCTGTTGCTTTTCAGATTTAAATTTCTACTGTCTGGTGTGGACCCAACCTACGGAAACATAGACAGAAATAGTAAATATAACAGTGATTTTCTAAGAAAACATTTTCCAGAATACTTTAATATAAGGCAGCCATTTAAAGGGGGCTTTTCTTACTGCACATACTTTGCAGTTAGTAGTATCACATTACTGACAACACAGCAAGTTGTTATAACTAAGAGTATCACTGTGCAGGCAGGGAAGAAAGAGAAATGGTAGCACAGTGAGTCTTCAGGGGCAGCTATTGCTTTTTATTTTCTTCTGTTTAGGCCAGAGCTAATCACTTTTTCCACACATCCTCACAATTTTCCTCGGATCCCATTTTGTCTCTTTTGACAAGTAATTAACATTTTGCCATCTGTGTCTGTATGCAGTTACCAGTGAGGTAATCCACCGGCGAGCCATTCCCAAAGTGCGCTCCCTTCTGATACCAACCATTGAAATTCAAAGCACAAATTAGCTAATCAGGTCAAGCCCCCCAAAAATGGCCCTTTGGACTCATATGTCACAAATCAGTCTGCTCGCCTTTAAACAGTGCACCAGATTAGAACAAGCACCCGAACAAACCAAAGCGGAAAACCCGCCGCTCTCTAAAGCTGGTTTTCTAAAGCCCTAACAAATCGCTCCATCTTTCACTCATTTAAACCTTCCAAATGAGGGTCAATATGGTCCCCGAGCATCCAAATGCTAATGCGCTTAAGTGCGTTTAAGCAGCTTTCCAGAGTGAATGGGCCGAAGGAGGGCTCGAAAAGACAAGGCAGAGTTACTGTCACTGTCGAAAAGTCATTGTAGCCACCCCCAGAGTGGTTGGGATTCAAGAAATTCATGATTTCTGTCTCTTAAAGGCATCTGCTTGGGAACACTGCCCCCCCACTTCAGCTCCTCCCCCATGAACTGTTTCATATCTTACAAGTTCAGGCCCTCTCTGGTAAAAGTAATAATTAATAACGACAATAATAATATTTTAAAAAATCTGGTAGGGTCTTGAGGACTCAGAAAAACAAAAGGGCCCAAGTATTTTACTGCTTTCAAATTTCAGAGGCAAAAATTATCTTATTCACAAACAAAAAGTGATTAGGCAAAGGTTCATTTCTTATACAATCTGGAGCATTCCTTTTCTCCATTCCACCTCCTTTCAGTTTCTAAAAGTCGTAGTCACCCAAGCAGAAAACTTCAGAAACATGTGCTTTTTAAACGCAAGCCTGCTTGCTTATGAAGGGATTTTTTGTTGGTGTTTTAAGGGGAGTGGGGGGATTTAAAATGCTACAAAAACACACTGGTCTTTTCAGTCTTCTACAGTTTCTTGAAAAGTATCTTTTGAAAAAAAGTGAGACAAAGAAATTAGAATAAAATACTGGGGATTTCTTATTTAATTGAAGACAATTGCCTTTTCCCATAGAAAACTGCTATTTCTGGTGGTCGGTTTTTTGTTTTGTTTTTTGAGGGGGAATAAAAAAAGATGCTGGAAATTTATGTGGTTAGGTACACATAAGGAAATGTCTCACAGGATGGAGAATCATAATTTAAACAAAACATGAACTGTTACGGAATGAAGCTGAAAAGTTTCAGATGCAATCACATCTATCTTCCCTTTTGTTAGGAATGCAGTGAGGTTGGGAAAGTTAATTTTTGGACTATAAGTTCCCAGAATCACCCAGCCATCATGGCCACTGCCAGCAGGGGAAATTCTAGGAGCTGCAAGTCCCCTGTGTCCCTTCTGGCACTTTAAATTAAAGCAAGCACTCCAAACACGGATGCTTTAATTAAAACACCAGAAGGAATACCCAAGGGGGTGGGGTGAAGGAGGAAGCCAGAGCTTGGAAAAACGACTTTTTCATCTACAGTTCCCAGACACCACTAGCCATCAGACTGGCTTGTGAATTCTGGAAATTATAGTCAAAACCACGCTTTGAAGCTGGTAAATCAGTTGAGATGTCCCATCATCTGAGAAACACGAGTCCCATTCAACAACTATGGCTGCGGCAGGCATGCTGGGAAGGTTCGTTTGATGCATCTTTAGTGTGACCATTTAAAATACTACCAATAACTATTATTATAAGTTAAAAGCTGCTACAGGTTGTTTATCAGTAGCCATGTAAGGACTTCCTTTCAGCATTTTTCTCTCCCATAATCATTGATTCTCCCACTCCACTTCAAACTACACAACCTAATTGACAGTGAAGGAGAAAAGTCAGAAAGTGATAATAAGGCCTAAATGAGGTAGAGTCGTGTTAAAGAGAACAGTTTGCTTAGACATAAAACAGAGGCACTGGTCAGTCACCTGAATTCTAATTCAAAAGTCTGCCTTGTTTATTTCCCTAGTTTCCATGGACTGTCTATTGTTTTTAAAAAAGTGCATGTATGTTCATCACTCTCTCCCCTATATTTTCAATATATTGTAAAATACATTTTAATATATTTTCCATTTTTAAAAAGGCAAGATGTTTTACAAAGTATCTTTATTCTTTTGTCACAGGAATGGAAGGGAGATGCTTAAGGAAATCAATTATTTCTGGCCAGTTTTGACTATGCACAGAAGACTGAGCCATAAAAACTCTTCAGTTTGATCTGGGAAAAGAGAACTGTACATTGAAGCTGTCCTCCTTCCACACAATTCTGCTGATTTATTTAAAAAATTTTTATTGTCCTTCTTTTGCTAAAATAGGCTGCTAGAGTAGGTTACAAAGTTCAACAATAAGACAGTGCTTGCCCACAAGACTGAAAATTAAAAGATATGTCAAGGGAAAGGGATTTGGAAAGAGAAAGGAAAAAGTAAAATCAGATACTACATTTTAAAGTCCAGCTGATTATGACGCTACAGCTAAGTACAATACAGTAGTTACCACTTACGGTATCTGTGGGAGATATGTTGCAAGACACCCCTCCCCCATGGATGCCTGAATTTGTGGACAGTACTGAACCCTATAATATAGTATAGTATGGGAAGTAGAGGGCTGCTTCTAGTGATGTCAGAGGTGTTTTCTGTTGTGACATTGGTGGAGGGGGTGTTAAAGCAAGGGGCGGACAGGCAGGCAAGCAACATGTGAGTGGCAGAACCCTGAGCAGGCTGTGTGGGTGCTGTTGTCCAGATGCCAGAATTTTCCATTCAATGTTTTTGGACTGTGGGTAACTAAAACCATGGAAAGCAAAACCATGGATAAGGAGGAATCTCCGTAGATTGTTTCAGAGCAAGAAATTATGCTATTTTAATTAGACAGGTTGACCCACACCTTTCTCCCTCCCTCCTTCCGTCTTGCATTATATATCATTCTTCTGCTGTGTTGAGGACAGTGCAGTGGGCATCCTCATGCCTCCTAGATCCAGATCTACCCCTTTGTGTCATGCTGAAAGGAGAAATTTCCTCAGAGAGAGTGTATGCTGCTGCTTTCCTACAACAGCAATTTAAAAATTACTTTAAATGTTAAATTGACTTTAACATAACATTTGATGCCATTACTGCTATGTGTCATCCTGACATGCTCTCCAGAGCAACCTGGGCTCACACTTGAAGGGCCTCTTCTTGAGAACACATGGTAGGTTAAACACTCTGGAAGGCTGGAAACAGCTTTTCTTGCAGTGGCAAATGCCACATTAGACAAAATAAACAGGGTGAAAGGATAGCAGGAGTAGTTTGGAAGATGTGGAAGGATTTGTGCAAAAGCAGTCAGCAATATGGATCTGTTGGGATGCTGGTAGACAGCCTAGCAATGTTGTGAGTCAAGCTGCAGACAGGTGCCTGGCCAGTGTAAACCTTGGGTTTGATCCTTCCCTGATCTAACTGAGGCAATGGCCTCATGTTGTCTCATGAAAGATCAAGCCTTATTCCTCATTCTCTGATAGCCTCCACCTTGGCAGGTTGCAGCAGTTGGGAGGAATATCCTTGCAGAATCTAGGCAGAAGGGAGAATGCCTGAGTATTGTTGTCTCTCCTTCTGCTGTTCTCTTGGACCACTCCTTAGGTGGATTTGTAATTGGTTGTCCAACTGAACCCAAACGGTGCTCATCAATGGCTCCTCTCCATCCTGGAGAGAAACTACTAGTGGGGTGCTACAGGGTTCTGTCCTGGGCCCAGTGCTATTCAACATCTTTATCAATGACTTAAAGGAGGGAATAAAGGGCATTCTGATCAAATTTGCAGATGACACCGAATTAGAAGGGGTAGCTAACACCTCAGAGGACAAGATCAGAATTCAAAGTGACATTAACAAATTAGAGTGCAGGGCGAAAACTAACAAAATGAATTTCAATAGGGAAAAATGTAAAGTACTAGACTTGGGCAGGAAAAAAAATTGAAACGCACACATATAAGATGGTGACACCTGGCCTGACCACAGTACATGTGAAAGAGATCTAAGTAGTAGACCACAAGCTGAACATGAATCAGTGGCATGATGTGGCAGTTAAAAAAGCCAATATGATTCTGGGCTGCATCAATAGGAATATAGTGTCAAGATCAAGGGAAGTAGTAATACCACTCTATTCTGCTTTGGTTAGACCACACCTGAAATACTGCGTCCAGTTCTGGGCATCACAATTCAAGAACAATACTGACAAGTTGGAATGTGCCCAGAGGCAAGCAACCAAAAGGTAAAAGACCTGCAAACCATGTCCTATAAGGAGTGGCTTAGGAAGCTGAGTATGTTTAGTCTGGAGAAGGGAAGGTTAAGAAGTGACATGATAGCTATGTTTAAATATTTGAAAGGGTACCATATGGAAGATGGATCAAGGTTGTTTTCTGCTGCTCTAGAGATTAGGACATGAAGAGTAGGACAACTTCAGGAAAGGAGGTTCTATCAAAACATTAGGAAGAACTTCCTGATGTTAAGAGCAGTTGGACAGAGAAATACACTGCCTTGGAGTGTGGTGGAGTCTCCTTCTTTGGAGGTTTTTAAACAGAGACTGGATGGCCATCGGTCAGGAATGCTTTGATTGTGTATTCCCACATGGCAGGGGGTTGTACTCATTGGCCCTTGTGGTCTCTTCCAACTCTACGATTCTATGATTCCTTAGTAATGGAAATTATGGGATGCTGCATGAACTCTCAGTGTTCACTAAGAAGGAAATAGGTATTCTGTCATGGATGCAGCAAAAATCTTTGCAGACAATGTAACAAAACAATATCTTTATAGGTATATCTCAGTTAACAAAGCAGATGTATTCCTATACAAAAAAGACTAGTTCAGCATGTTTCAGCAAACCTTTTATTCAAAAACTAACATTGTGCATATGTGGAATGAAGCAGCCAAGTCAGCTGAGTCATCCTTAACTAAACAGAAACATTTTGAATCAGCTAAAGATCTCATAAAATGCATTGTGGAATAATTTTCTTTTCTTTTAACAGCCTCTGTTTTTCTTATGATTTCCAATTGGTGGTGAAATGTATAGATCTATACTTTTTCAACATGCCAGGGTAGTTGAGGGGCAGGTTAATTTGCTTGTCTCCTGTTCTTTCTGTTTTGCTTTTCACATATACTGCAAAAAACTTCCAGCTAGACAGAAGACAAGAAAAGGCAACGCTGGGCTGGGCTCCTGAAAAAAAGACTTTGCCAAAAAGAGCTTCATTGTCAGAGGCTTTGTTAACTGAGGTATGTCTATATATTAAAACCCTTGAACTACACTTTGAAGATTATATCTCACTGCTTCCTTTGCCCATGTGCTTCCTGGGCAGCCACCATCTATCCCCACTGACATGCCTAAAGAGTTTTCAATTTGGCAGATTCCTGTTCATCTCCTGAATTATCTAATAACTACTATTCAGATGTAGGAGTTCACCAGTAAGACTCTTAAATATAAAAAGCAAAGGTTAAACATAATGTATGCACACAGCTTCAAGCTCAGATTTCCCTAAGCTTCTGGTATACAGGGCAAAGGGTCATGGGTAGCATAAAAATATGTCTGTTTTCAGGGTCTGACAGGTACAACGGAAAATCATATCATAATGAGAGGCAAGAAAAAAGAAACACGTAATACAGATTCTGCATGCTAGAAACTCAACAGGGTAAATTAAGGATACCTACAAAACTTACTGAGTGTTAACTAAGCCATTAAATAAAAACCACCCTAGTGAAATGTTCTTCTTTCCTCTTTATTTTCCAGAGCTGTTAAATGCATTTGTCACTTGATTAGATGCCAGGAAGCCACAAATACTAGGTCACCTCCAACCCTTTTCTGAGACAGAAGTGTTCTGTTCCAAGGTTGGGACATATTTCTTTGCTATATCTTCCAAGTCTTACATGCTGTTTTAACTCATCTGCTTTCCTATTCTCTTCAGGCCAGGAGGACAAATTGCCCACAGTGGCTGCTTTTCAGGAGCAGCACAGCGCGCAAGGAATCATGACTGAGCAGAAACACAAGGAACAGGCACATAAAAATTCATCACTTTGGCCTCTTGACCTCTTACCACTGGGCTTGGCACACCCAGTCTCAAAAAGTAGCACCAGGGGAGAACGAAACAGACCGCCTGCGTGAAATAACCAACAAAAATAAATAAATAAATGGATGCATTCGGACATGAGAAAAGCCCACCAGATGCTTCATTGTCTTTATGGAGAAGTGGTTCTGGAAACAAGCAAAAAAGGAAAGGGGGGAAAATCAGAGAAAGAAGAGAGAAGAGAAGAGAGGAAAGTGGCGGGGGGGGGATGATCTACCACATGGCATATTGGGTGGAATAAGTAGTGTCATTGTTTCAGAGTAGCTCTGTCACTTTACTGACTGCAGTACAAAGAGGTGTAAAGCAAGATTTAATCCTGACGTTTTAGCCAGCAGATTAAAACCAATCGTGCCAGATGTCCTCAAGACTGTTTAACATACAGCAAGCTTCTCTGCACAACTAACTCTGTGAGGAGCAAAGTCTCTAATGCCGCCTTCTTTATTTCACCCGAGGACAAAGGATACTGTAATGGGGTTTAAGATGTGCTTTTAATTCCCCTCTCCTAAGAAACACTGGTGGAAGTCTTGTATGTGGTCCAAGTTAGGATAGCTAATTAAACTAATGAATAATATATTTTGCCCAAGCTAAGACAGCCCCAAACCAAAAGAGAGCACTGAAAAAACTATGGCTTAATAGTCTTTCACTGATACTGGTATTTCCTGTGGCGTGCACATGGATGAGATACATACAAGCCTTCAAACTGTTATGTATTCGTGTTCTGAAACCCTGGGCTCATCAGACTTCCCAGACATGCCTATCCAGGTGTTTAAAGGCACCTGTACACCTACACTCAACACTTCCACTATTTGCTTTATCTAATGTGCTGTACTACCCTTTCTTACAGGAATAAAAAACCAAATATATAAGAAAAAAAGGTGCATTGATAAATGTCATAGAATTTGAAAGACCCTTCTAAAATCATGCAGACAAACTGCTATGGCGGTTTTCAAACTTGGATCAGCATGTGAGTGTTAACTGCATTAAATGTGAACGTAAGTACAGTTTGTACTGAACAGCCCTCCCAAGAAGGGTTGATCCAAAACATTTTGTTGTCTGAGACAGAGCTGCAAACAGTGTCATTACCATCCACTCAAGTAGTGGCAGTAGATGGCTCCCATTTCAGTGGGGCTGTGAATCCATTTAAGGTTTTGGTTAGTTTTATAGGAGATTCCCAAAGTGCTGAAGTTATTTTGAGTTCAGCATCCTGTAGAACTCCTTTAAAGTGGGGACTTAAATCTGGAGTGGATTCACCACTCCACTGACATGGGAGTTACCACCGCATTCAAGTCAAAGTGCACAGGACCGAAAGCCAGGCAAATTATTTTGGCATGCATTTAACTTTGTTTTATATATCCTACTGTTCGCTGACTACAGGACCCAAGGCATCTCACAAAACGAATGAAAATAAAATAAAGCTAAAAACCAAACAACTATAATGATGAAGAACAATTAAGGAAGCAATCATATTAAAACCAAGCAGTGAGCTTAAAAGTGTTTAAAGGCATACTCCCCCCCACATTAAAAAACCCTTCTGCAACAACCAGTTACTGGTCAAAAGCTTGTCTGAATAAAAACTTCTTTGCCTGATAGTAGGAGAAGAGCAAAGAGGACCGGATTTTTGTGGAAGTGGGTTCCATAATCTGGGAGAGGCTACTAAGCAGGCCCTCTCATGTCCTCACCAAACATTCCCATGAGGGCATGTCAGGAAGGCCCACAAGTATCTTTCCCATCTACGACAGTAAAAACATAACACCAGCAAATTAAATAATGAACACTGTGCCTCCTTTTCATGACATTCCAAATCTACTTCTTGAGTCAATGGCCTTGCTTGGCCTAATGGTAGTGCAACATTACAAAATTTGCTGCTGGAACTCATAAATTATTTGCGAAGGATTTCGGACAGCTTTGACTACAATCTGACAAGCAAGCTGACTTGCAGCCTGGGCTAACTCACAGGTACTGTTCTAATGAGTGGGGTTATCTCCATTGCTTAACCGAAGTTCACAGTCTTACACTGCTCTGTGGCATGGCAACGTTAACATAGCAGTGGCAGGGCAGGGCAAGGGGGGGGAGTCAAATTCTTACGCATCAGCACTGGTTTTTTTGAGCCATTCTGAATGGCTGCTACAAAGATATGTGTTCACATACCCAGGCACAGATTTTTAACACCTAGCCTATGTAAGGCTTAGCCTCTTGGCTTCAGCTGCCAAACAGCAAGACAACACTTATGTAAGTACCATTCATTCACTGGGTTTACTCCAGCTAATAATTCCCAGGAACCTTGACAATAAAATGGCTACCTCATCCTCTGCAAAGAGAAATAACCATATTACCATTAGTGTATGTAGTACTATAAACAAGTTTTGAAATCTCCCATTCGAATTCAAATTTAATTTCTTCCATAAAGTCCTCTCAGTGGGAAAGGGGCCACTGTGACAGTTTTCCTGTTTGTCCTTAGGTTAATAACACGATCTTACAGCACAGCTCTCTCCATTGCCTGGATTGCAACGGTTACATATGAAGTAGTAGCACTGCTAGAAACTCCTGTCAAATGACCTGGGGCTTCTGGCCTTTGTTGGCTAGCATGAAATCTGAATGGCAGTTTTCCAGACTTACATCCCTGTTATTCTTATTCAGTGCTGGGGGAAAAACTAACTAGCAAACCAACAGGGAATGCTGACATCAATATTAAAACCAACTATTAAGTCAACATTTTTCATGAAAGGAAGTGTTGCTTGCAGACTTTCTGATACAACTTTTAGCAATGTTAAATTCTGAGAGCTGAAAATATCAATGCCTTCAATATCACAAACAAAAAATAACTTTTACTATTTATTTTCCCCACAGTTATTGGGTTATCTGATGTGGGGCATTATTATGTTTTCCTTCCAGTGTATCACAGACCAGTACCATATTTGTCCCCATTAGCGACCACTGTTTCTTTCTTGAAGTTCTTCATAAGCCAGCAGCTGACGGCTTGCTGTTTCTTTTGAAGCTGTGCAAACTTCTAACCAGAAAAACAGCAGACAGCAGGAACAGACAGTTTGCCTGTCCTGTTTACAGGTATAGGAAAGGGCGATGGGAGCAATCATCTATTTCAAGAACATGATGGTCCTACAATACATCTCTGTGCACAGTGGCACAAACCCCTTGCAACCTTTTATTAAATCTCTGCATGCTTCAGAGCTAGAAAGTTGAAAGATGCAGAACTTTCAACTTTTTCACACTGAGAAACAGCAACTGATTCACCTATGTGGCAAGAACAGAAACTGAAAAGCATGTTTTGTGAATCAGCAGAAAAAAGGTCTCCACATGCTTCTTGATGGCCTAAATTTAGTCTTTTTTTTTTTTTTTAAAAAACCAACACATTTCAGCCTCTGCATACACTGATTGGCCTGCTTCAGGGGCTACACTAAAAATAAACATAAATAACATATACTAACTCAAACCTGGAACCACTGGCACAATTTGGAGATCATTTAAAAAAAAAATCCTTGCATACCTTGATCCTATATATGGAAACCCAAAGATTTTATAAATAAAATAACACTCTTAAGGCTGGAAGAGGGAGATTTATTAGGCATCATGGATGGGGGTCATTATATACCAATATACCCCAGGAGGGAGCTCTAGCCATCATATAATCCACCTTGGACAGGAGGGAAGAAAAATATCCTCCTTCTCATTTCCTACTCTCCCTGGCAGATATAGCCTTAATAAAAAAAAATTTTTTTTATGTTTGATAATAAATTCCATTGGCAGATTGAAGGAGTGGCTGTGGGACATCCCATGTCCCCTGAAGTTGCCATTTATTTTGAAAGAGTTTGGGAAAAGCAATCACCAAGCCTAATGGGGAACAAAATTATAAGCTAATATTTTGGGATTGATTCGTGGATGATTTTTTATATTTGGAGAGGAGATGAAACAGATTTTGGACAATTTCACAACACAATTAATCCGATCACTATAAATATACAATTTGACTTTCATTTTAGCAACAGAGGTCTTCAGAATCATCTCATTACCTCTCTATATTGAAAACCCATTGATGTCAACACTTATTTCAGATTCAGTATCTCACATCCCAGAGCAATGAGACACAATCTCCCCTATGGCCAATTCCTTCGGTTAAAAAGGAACTGTTTCAATGAGGGAGAATTCAAAAAGGAGTCCTACATATTGTCCAATCAACTTATTGAAAGAGAGTATCCATGGAATGTGCTATCTCTGGGATTTGTTAAGGCAGCTAGTAGATCCCATTTAGAATTGTTACAAAAATAGCATAGACCACAGACCAAATGCCTCCACCGCTCTCTTACATTCAATCACATTGCAAAAAATATACAGGGATTCATTAAAAAAATAGATTTATAATAGCAAATAGGTTTATAGGTTTATAATAGAAAATATTGTAGGATGTAAGGAAAAACCTCAGATTTCCTTCAAAAGAACAGGTAATATCAGAGACATTGTGGTAAAGACAGCTGACCCTCCACAGTTGTGGGCTTAACATTCATGGAATTGAATTACTGCACCCCCTCCACCTCAAGAGCCTCTTTTCGAGGGGAACCTACCTTCTTGGAGGCTACAATCAGGCCATGCAGCCCTTTAAAAACCCACCCCTGGCCCTCCTCCACCAGCAGCTGCCTGGCCAGCTAAGGACAGTTTGCACTCTGATTTCTCAGCACCACAAACTCTCTTCCAGTTCCCCCGACACCCAAGGAAAGAGATGGGCATGAGAGAAGTAGTACAGAGCCACCATGGCAATCCATCCCCTTTCCTTCTTCTTTCCCTGCCCTGGCTAGGACCCTGTCTGCCAACTCTCCTCTCCATGCCTCAGCCCCCTCCTCCCCCCACATTTTGATATTTGTGTTTTTTCCCCATTTTTGCAGGGGTCTTGAGCCCTAACTCTAGCTAATGTGGAGGGCCAACTCTACTGCTTTCAGGGAGTTTAAACCAACACCAACATTTTTACTGCAGTGGCTCCAAACTTTTTTCACTTGCATATACACAGGTACCAGAGTGACAGCAATTGAATATTTGTGAAGCAGAGGAGAGTGAAAGCTGAGCCTCTGGAGGGACGGGGCGGAGCATGCACACTGTAGTGGCATGCTTGCAACACACTGTTAGGAAGGGATTCTGACAAAAGGACAAAGCAAAGTACTGGGGCTTTTCTCACAGTTAAAGAATGAAGGAAACCCGATCTGCCATAACGTTCGATTAATTTCACAACTTTTGACTTGTATCTTGTCTTGCACTGTTGATGTATGTGCCTTTTTCTCTCATTATTCATTTTTTCTTGTACCCCTAAATGTTCTGATTCATACCCTCTGGGGGTATGTGTACCCTGGAATGGGAACCACTGTTATAATGGATGCAGGTAGCCCTACAGGACACCACCCCATGGTCAATGCATATTTTGCAAACACATATCCACAATGATTGAATTTATAAATCATTATGATCAACAGAGATATATCAGGACCCACTTTAACACTTGTAGTAGCAGTTTTGTAACATGTGCTATTCAGTGCAAGTATAAAATGTGTATGTGGGGCAGACAACAAGACCTCTAAAAAAACGAATAGGGTAACATCTCTTTAATTCGAGGGATAGAATTGGGGCTCCGTTGGTCAGTCACTTTGAGGAACTATAAATAAAAAAAACTCTGACAATATCTTATTGCTTATCAGTCCGGCTAAGAACCGCCCCCATACATTCAGGTCCTCTTGGGGCCATTTACTTAAACCAGCCAGGACTAGACTGGCAACAGTAACCTAGAGGACCTTCTTATCATCCGCCCCTAGACTGTGGAATGACCTGCTGGAAGAGATTCAACAGCAAAATATACTGTCTGAATTCTAAAATGTGCTAAAGACCTATATCTTCAGCCAGGCTTAGCTAGTCTGTTTTTAAGTAAACTTTTAATTCTACCTTTAATTGTAGTTTTAATTGTATTTGTACTTTTAATTGTATTTTTTAATTATGCTATATTTTAACTAGGATATAACTGTATTTAAATGTTTTGTGTTTTTAGGTCATTTTAGTTGTAACTTGTTTTTCATTATATCTATGTGGTACCCTGCCTCGAGTCTGGAGAGAGCTGGGTAACAAATTAATAATAATAATAATAATAATAATAAGCAGCAGCAGCAGCAACAGCAGCAGCAACTCCAGAAATTTCTGCTGTTCTTTTGCAAAAGATTTTAAGTTAATACTTGTGTTTATTTTAAACGTAGCCTCTGAAGAAGGCCAATCAGTTTATGCCCAGGCACCATCATCATCATCATCATCATCATCATCATCATCATATTTATTTATTTGATTCCTGCCTCTCCACATGGATCGAGGCGGTGAACAACAGAACAACATGAAATACATTATACATTACAAACAGCATGTATTTCTATACTGCTTATCAACTAAGTGCTCTTAAATATGATGGGCTGTTTTAAAGAATAAATTTAGACAAGAAATAATTATGTAGAGACCATCACTTACATGGTGGAAAGTTGCTGACTAAATCTCTCAGGTGATGGGCTGATTTGGCCCCCTCTTAACTCTAAGCATACTACACTATGCTGCTATTATAGCAATTTGATTATTTGTCAGAAAAATCTACTGTTATAATTCAGGGGCCTGGAGCGGACTACAGCTCCTTGGAAGAGAATGCTAAGTACCTACCCAAACAATAAATCCTAGGATTCTGTAGGAAGGAACCATTACAGCTCAAGTAATATCAAATTGCTTTACCTGTGTAGTGGACATACACTCCTTGGAAGGGGTGGGAAGGGTGTGGTCCTTGAGATATAGCCAGCACAGCCACTGGTGTGGGAAGTAAAATTTGAAGCTGAACAATATTTATAGGGCCATGTGATTTCTTTCTCAGCAATATGACCCAAATCCAATCGCTAGTCCCAAGAAATGTATACCCACTGAGTCAAAGAGATTTATATAAATGTCAATCCAGCAGTAGAATCCCTAGGTCTACTCCAGTTTGAATTAGGATTCCGAATTAGGGTTATGTTTCAGACTGCAGGCACTGCCTTTTATTCCAGCGGGGAAAAACTTAAAAGGCCTGTCCTACTGGGTATAGCCCTGTGAGTCTAAGTTTCATTTCTTGATAATGCAAGAGACAGAACTTCACGAAATTGCTTTCAAAGCTAATGTGTCAGTGTTATTTCAAGCAAAAGTAATTCAGTGCTATTACTCTTCTGATTTTTTAAAAATGTATGTTTTAAAAAACCCACATTGCTCATTAATTATTAGCTAATACTTTACTTTTAAACTGTTATTTTAAAATCAATTTAAAATACAAAAAAGACTCCAAATGCCCGTCCCCAAAATGACTTCTTAAAACAACATGTTGAAGAAATATTTAATGCCATTTATTATCCACAAATGAGTTCTTAACAAATCATGTTGAATGAATGTATAATATGATGTGGAGTTTGACAATTATTTGGTTCTCATTGTTTTAGGGACCACTACCATATTTATGATGATTTGCTACATTTTTTTTTCTTTCCTAAAAACTGTTGTGGGGTCAGAAGCTTATGTGACATGGATTGGCACTGGCTCTTGGACCACAACTTTGAATAGCACTGTACAATATTACTTGTTATTCGAAGTGTCAATGCTGTGGTTGGCATTTCAGGGGTGGGGAGAAGAGACAAGAAAATATTAATGAGAACAAAGCTACTTTTAATGAGTGACTCTCAAGCTCTAATAAGAGATGCCATAAAACGGGATTGATCTATTGCTCTATCTGTCTATCTATCTATCTGTCCGTCCATCCATCCATCCATCCATCCATCCATCCATCCATCCAGATAACACCGGAGCACCACCACTGCGGTACATGCAGCTTCAGCGTACAAACAAAATAATAGTTTTAAATAGTAACAAATCATTAACAAATTGAGATCACTGGCATATGATATATAGAAATAATGATGCAGTTGTAGTTTCAGAACCTCTTTGGCCTTGAACTGCCATTGATAAACCATGAGACTTAAATTAAACTTATACATCTGAAAATCAGTCTTGAATGCTTTGTCATGTTTCATATAAACCTTATTTATATTGCACATACTTAGTGCAATCTTAGTGATCTGAAAATATTTTTAATATAGTTTCTTGGTCTAGGAAACAATTTCACATTAAAACTAATTCCTATGAAGCTTTCGGACATTATGTAATATTAAAGTAAAAATCTGTAATATAATAAAAGTTGTTTTTATCTCTTGTTCTTCATTCTCTAGACTGAAAATATTTTTGATTGAAATAAAACATGTGTGAGGATGTCCTAATTCCCCTAACATTTAGCAAAAGAAGAAGAAAAAAGCGGGGGGGGGGCTTATTTTAATGCATCCATTTGAAAGGGGCAACGCACAACTGAATGCTGGAATATTCTCCTTCTTTGGTTCAATAAACTTCAGTGCTATGATACTTAACTCTCCACCGGGAAAAGGTGTGAATTTCATCACTCCTCCAGAAACAACTATCCTCTAGTCCAGGGATGGGCGACCATGTAGCGGCAGGCAGTCAATTTCTACCCCTCTCTGTAGGCTGCACCCCCATCTGAGTGCACCAAAGTTTAAAGCTTATAGTTTTTCCTCCATTTTGCCTTCAAAATGGTGACTAGAATCCATTTTGAAAGAGAAACAGAGGGAAAACAAGATATTAGAGACAAGACGGGGGTTCTGATGGGATTTGGTGGAAGGCTTTGTTTAAGCATGTTTGCATGCATGTTGTGGGCTTTGATTTCAACTGAAAATCACACCATTTTTTTTTAAATGTGGAGAGTTCAGAGAGCTTTGCAAGACTGGTGGTGGGGGCTTTCGGGGCTACAAAAGTGTGGTTCAGCAGCCACATGTGGCCCACAAGCTGCAATTTCCCCACCCTTGGAACACCATTCCAGGGTGAAAAAAGGGCAAGCCCAAGTACAGGGCAGAGTAAGGGACATGCATTCGAAGGACAAAGTTGAACGTTCCATGTCCTTCTAACATAGGACCTACCGATAGCTGCTTCTAGAATCATCTTTCCCAGCTGGACATACTTATGCCCTGCTGTATACTGGAGTATGAAGTTACAATTTCTCCTATTTTGAATTCTAAGGTGGAGATAAAATTAGTCACTGATGTATTGATGTGGAGATTTTCCTCTTATATTTACTTGGGGAGGGAGGAAGGTCCCAAGGCAGAGTAGCCAAATAGCCAAACAGCTTTCTGTGAAGTACAGACTTCTATTTTAATTTTCTTTCTTTCTTTCTTTCTTTCTTTCTTTTTTCTTTCTTTCTTTCTTAATTGCTATTAGACTGACAGCTGGAGAGGGCTCTTGTACTTTTAATGGTTATGTAGAATAAGAAGCTCAGTAGGTGTTGCTTGTTACCGAATAAGATAATAAGCAACACCTACTGAAATCTCCTCTTCTGTTGTTTTTGTTGTTGTTTGCCTTCATGTTGTTTCTGACTTTTGGTGACACTAAGGCAAACCTATCATGGAATGTGCAAGACTGTAATTACACTCTTATCTTCATATTAGGAATACTCTACAATGGTAGGTTTTCATAAAAACTGCTGTTAAATCCTGTACCAACTGAAAAAGAATTAGCTAGCATTTTAAACAGATTTATTTTACATGCTTGGTTAAATATTACCTAGAGTTTCCAAGCTGCTAGCAGTTTGTACCAGTGTTGCTTACAGTCCCTTCCACAAGGGGTGGGCAATGTTGGGTTGACTAAATGTTTCTGAATACATTTCCCATCATCCTTTAATACTGCCTATGCTGGCTAAGGCTAATGGTAATTATTGTTCACCAGCATCTGGAAGACCCTGGTTTCCCCCTCCTTGCCATACAATTCAACAGTCTGTCCAACTCCCAGAGTCACACCATACTCCTGTATTATTTTCTGGCCTAAATAATCTTGGAACAAGACCACCACTGGATAGTAAAATGTACCAGAAAGGCTGTGATCAACATTTGCCAATCAGTTGTACACACGCCTACAGTCTACTACAGTTCAGAGAAGCCATTCTTCTCACATTTCCCGTTGAATGATTGCACTGTACAGGAAATTCTCAACTGTTATGGAGTTACCATAGTAGTTTTGCTTTGACTGAAAGCAACAAATGATTGAGTAGGTGACATGGCGTTTATCTGAAGATTATGCCCTCTTGATGATGATCATGCAATCCCATTCTTTCAGAGCAAGATTAAGCAGCTAGAAAGTTACTGCACTATATACCAGACTACTATAGGCCAGCTCACTCAGAATTTTCTCCTTGTAGCAACTGGAAAGAAGGTGGTTTGCTATTTCTTCCCATAATGCAACAATGAAAAACCCCCCAAAAAACCTTGCCTTGACTTTCTGATCTGTAAAATGAAGACAATACTGCCATCCTAGTTTAAAATGATTGTTACTGAAATAAGTCATACAGTGTTCTTCTTACACATAAAATGCATGATTACATTGGTAACCAGGACAAGATGAAAATATTTTGCTACTTATCTTATTATTGTGTTGTTGTTGCTGCTGTGTGTTTTTAAGTTATTTCTGACTTATGGCAACCCCAGGTGAACCTATCACAGGGTTTCCTAGATGCTGAGAGTGTGTGATGTGCCCAAGGTCAGACAGTGAGTTTCCATGGCTAAACAGAGAATCAAACCGTCATCTCTGGGGTCATAGTCCAATCCTCAAACCACATATCACAGTGGCTCTAAATGGCCTACTCCCACCTAAGTCAAAAGTCATATAATATCTAAAACTAGTCAAGTTATTTTTGCACAGAAGGAAAAGCATCTCTCCTATCTCTAGTGTAAAAAAACAATAACAACAAATTACATAATTAACAAATGGCTGCCCTTTCATAACATCCAAATGCTGATGTCTTTGGTGGTTGTCTCTCTGTATGATGAAAAGACAGCTCAGTCATTAATACAACAGTACCTTGACAGGTAAACTATGGGGGCCTAGCTCTTCAACCTCAACTGTTCCAAACTCACAAAGAATATTCTGACTTTAATTACTGGATACTTTCCCTGTACAGATGTGTACGTGTACCTTCAAGTCACCTATTGACTAAGGGAGACCACATTAATTTCAAAGGAGTTTCTTAGGCAAGGAATGCTCAGAAGTGGTTTTGCCAGGTCCTTCCTCTCAAATATAGTTAGTCTACAGCATCTTTTCTTTGTTGCTGTTCTCCCATTCAAGGACTGACCCTGCTTAGCTTCCAAGATCAGACAGGATCTGGTCCCTTTAGAGTATTTAGGCCTTATAGAGACGCTACATTATTTATTCACTCTTGTTTTCCAGTAATTCAGCTACAAAGAGATTTCAAAGTGGCTTGCCAGTTTTGGGAACTGAAACTAAGATCTGATGGAATTCAAAATCTTTTTCTCAATGCTATTCCCCCTAAATACATAGAACTTCAATATGATATTACTATTTTCTATTTCTGAACTGTTCTAAGCAATGGACTAGTGGGTGGGTGGGCTCCAAGATACATTTTACCAATTTTTCATGCCCATCCCTCTAAATGTGACCCTGTTCCTGAGCTTTTATCTCTCTGACAACTTCACGCAAGAAAACATGCAGCTCCTCTGATAGCATGAAATTGGAAACAATGGCCTGTGGAAACAAAAGCAGAGTTGGGAAAGTCAAGATATTGGCTGGTCCTGTCTGATTTTTTTTTAGAGCCACAAACAGATGTTTATAAGAACCGATCCCTGAGCTAGCTGAAAGGAAAGGGCTTGTAAAAGAAATGGAACTTAAGGAGAATGGGTTGAGGAATCTGGAATAAAAGACTAGGTGAAGCTAGATGGATTTTCAACAGATAAATCTCTCTACTAAAAAGCAAGTTGCTGCCATGAATTTCAATTGCACATTCTTCTTCCTCATTTAAAACAAAAAACAACAAAAGAACTCCCCAACCCCCAAACACACATTCTGAATTCTAAGACAGGGATTCCTACAATTTCTCTATGTATTTCACAAATTTGGTTTCACTTTTTTGAAACATATTTATGAAACCAATTTAACTTGTTGGGAAACCCAACTTTCAGAGGCACTTTGATTTATTGAAACCACTCTGTTTCATCCTGAAATGGGAACCAAAGCTGTTAGTTCTGAAAAGAGGCTTAGAGAGCACCAACAGAAAATGCTATGCTTAGAGAATCTTGATTGGGGAAAGGACCTAATAGTAGGTCCAAATTATGCCCAGTTTCTTTTGCTTTTCATGGGCATTATTTTGGGCTGAAGAGGGGGAAAAAAGGAGGGGCATGTGAAGAGTCTATGAAGCGCCGTCATCATGAATCAAGGTTCTGTTTCACAAAAGGCGATATGCGCCATTTACAAATGGAACAAAGTGCAGAATTACTTTTCTGGGGGAAGTTTCTGCTTTTGTGATTAAACCCCTCTTCCTCTTTCTTGTTGAGCCTGCTAACCAAAAGGCCTAGCACTATGCTTCAGTGAACAAAATTCATGTATTCATTACAGGGGGAAAAATCCTTGAAAAATTAGCACAAAGGAGGATGCATAACTTAAGGTCTGGTAAAGATAGCCCTCACTTGAACTCTTTCACATTTACATAGATTTTCTTATTTATACAGCATACATACACAAAAAGGAGACTATCATAATAATCAACAACAGCATTACAATAAACATTTTGTCAAATATACCAGTATAAATGGCTGTTTTGCTTAAGGCCTAATATTCAAAAATCAGTATCACCAATACTGTTTCGGGAGGGGGCATTAAGTTTTTGTAGCCTATGAATTGGAGTTCTTTCCGTTCCTTAATCTAATTTGCTGTACTAAATATTTTCTCCCAACTACTTATCATGCTTACACTAACTGGTTTGTTCAGTGACAAATCTTGCTGCTCCTCCCTAAACTAAAGGTCATTTTGCAAATTTGTTTTCACAAAAGATTCTGGCTTTATTGAATATATGCCTGCAATCATACATTTTTCCTGTGGTTTTATCCAGACTTGAGCAAAGACTGCTGCAGTCATGCTTGTACATCAGAGAAAGAAAGACAATGGAGTAAAGCTGTCTGGCTTAGTTACACTAAACTCAGGTTTCCTGAAAATATTTTCTGCTCAGGTGCATGAAATATATAAATTATGTACAAATTACTGTATGTAGTTTATGTATGGAAATAACACCTTTCAAGCTGCCAACACACTATATTAACTAGGCTAATCTGCATCTTATTTTTTAAAGTTTGGTTTTGCTAGTTTTGGTGGTCAGTGGCAGAGAACTTCCTTGGCACACAGGAGGTCCCAGATTCAATCCTTGGCATTTAAAATGTTATGTTCCAGTTTCAAAGGTGATTATGTCTAGATAAGCTGACTACTTTAAAACTAACAACTATGCACAAAACTATCATCAATTTGCATGTCATTTTATATTGAAAACTGCTACAGGAGTCCTGCTTGGCCTACACGCAGATAATCTCTAGGAACAATATTTGGAACATAATTGGATTTAGAGGGTGAAAGGAAGAGAAAAATCAGGGCCAAAATACAATTGTGCTTCCAAGAGGCAAGTCTTCCACTGCCACAGAGCGCCCCAGATGCCCTCAACATTGGGATTGATGGCTGTTGGTTAAAAGGTCCTATTGGCATTCTGTTAGCATAGGGGTGGGAACCTCATAGTCCTCAAGATGTTGGTAGGAATGTAATTCTTCATTAATTCTCTTCTAGAAAGAAATAATGAATAATTTCAGCCATTTTCTTCTTGCTGCAAGAAAGTCTGCAAAAACCACACTGTTTTCAAAGTCTATTCTGCACAAAATTTGCACATGGTTGTTTTGTGCAGAAAACAGCTTTTTCCGTGTCAAAAACAATATTTCTGTGCAAGAAGGAAGCAAATATTTTCTGTATAGAAAATTCTGTTTCCTCAGTGGAAAATGTTTTTTTCTGTGGAAATAAACAATAGGTGGATTCTGCACAGAATAAGATCTCAAGTACAACATTTTCTTTGCAGAAAACGGCTTTTTTTTGGTGCAGAAAATAGTATTTCTGTGTATACTATATTCTGGCCAGAATATTCTTTCCTGTGAAGAAAATGCGGTTTTAAGTGGGAAAGGACCCCATGGAAATTTTTGTGCAGAATAAGTTCCAAACTGCAAAGATTCTCATCAGTGCAAAATTCTTCTGATCCAAGAGTCATCACATTCAAAAAAACATGGTTTTTGTCCATTCCTATCCCAAATATTTTAAAATAATCTTTCCACCACTGGATTTCTTGTCATTGGCTATCCTGGTTAAGGCTGAGGGTTGCAGTCATATGGTGATGATGATGATTTCTTATATGCCCTCTCTATGGATTTACACTAGGAACAACAACAGTTTAAAGTACATCAACAGATTAGACACACATCAGTTAAAACCAGATAACACTAACATAAAAAATGAACACATATTAAAATAGTCAATTCATACTTCAAAACAATAACAATAAAGCTGCATCACTGAATTTAAACCTTGATCTGCTAATTGTCTAAAGTTACAAATACATGTGCTAAAAGAAACCAGTAGGACTAATAAAAATCATAAAAGATAAGTCAGGAGAGAGGAAAAGCAGGATGCTCATGGATTCTGCTGAGATTTCTAGGAGTATCACTAACCTATACTTCCTAAAGGAAAACATCATAAAAGAAAACAATACTTTTAAAGAACTGCATTGGCATCCCTCCCCATAGACTGTTGGGGGAGCACAAGAAAAATCTATTACTAATTGTTGGGAACAACTATATAGGTCAAAAATTGACTGACATCATTCTGTACAAGCAGTATTGCAGCATACAAAGAATCTGTTGTGCTGTTAAGCTTATGGTACATTGCAATGCAGTAAATGAAAAGCCACTATTATGAGGAGATGTTTATGTCAGTATCTGAAACAAATCTTCTTTTTCCTGGAATAATGCTGTCCTAAATTGTTAAGTGCTTCACTGATAAACAACATGTGATAAAGATTCTATAATCTCTGCTTGCAAGATTCACTCTTTAACTCATTAACAGCTCCAGTTTATTATGCTAATTAATTCCTATGACTTTCTCAAAGCATTCTCATTCAGATGTCTTCCACATAAAACAACAAAGTAGTTAAGTGTGATATTTTAATTCTACTGCTGTAGTTTGTTTCTAATAAGTACAGACAACAGAAAAGTAAAACTTAGTTAGAGCAGATACACTTTCCAAAAATTGTCCAGCTCATCTTTCCAATTAAATAAACATTTTGCTTTTTCCTGGTTATATCAATATATATCTTGTGGCAAAAGTACATTAATTAATTAAATATAAAAGTAAATTGCAAAGTGAGTTCCATAGTTAGGAAAATGCTACAAAAAGGATCCTGTTTTGTGTACCAACCTAACTACGTTCTCTTGGTAGTGGGACAAATATGTGATAAAGGTCCCAAATTACAGGCAGGTTCATGGGAGGAGGATGTCTTTAAAATATACTAGCTCTAAGCTGGTTAGGCTAGAATTAGCATCTTGAACTGGGCTCAGGAATACACTGGTAGCTGGATGCAAACCCCAGGATTCCATAGGAACTGAAGGTGGAATAATAGCACTAATAACAGTGTAGTGCAAAAATGGCCAATAATAGGGATGCAAGTCTATGAAGACCAACTAAGAAGACATTAAAACTGTTAAATAGATTCAATGCTAAGCAAAAGAAAGGAAGGAAGAAAGAAGCAATTGCTGTTGTTACCTGATGTGGTGGAAAGGAAAACCAAGCATGTGAAATATTCTTAGGTGAGCTGTAATGCAGGAAATTAGATTAAAGGGTACTTGGTGCAGAAAGATACTGGGATTAGCCAGTCCCCATGGAGAGAAGAACAACTGCTATACCTTTGAAAATACAAAACTGGCAATTATGTGGAACTTCTTTTAACACTAATCAGTGGGAAATGGTGCAAGTGGACAATTAGGTAATTCCAAACAGGTAGATTAGGTAATTCCAAGATCAGGTAATTCCAAACAGTTTAATATCTGTTCAATAACCCAAGTAAGAAGGAAGAAATAGCACTGCCACCAAAGTTACTTTAATAAAGAAACAGCAAAACAAATACTTCCCTGTAGTGCAGCCTAAGAACAGAGTATAAGCACCACTGTCATCATATATAGTGGGAAGTACATATAGTGCACTCAAAAGCAACCTGCATAGTTTTAGGGAATTGTGGGAACAATGTCTATCAAAAGAAAGAGAGAAGTGCAAAATACAATTTTTCCTCACCAAAATTTTAATGATAATTAAGCAATTCCACTTTACTCATTTGTTGCTTGTGTTTCATCCAGTGCACTTTTGCAAGAAAAAGAAAAGCTATCTGAACTGTTAGGGATGTTAAAAAAATTAAATGATGTTTTATCTTTACTGCGAAATAGTTTCTGGAAACATTATTAGAATTTTTGTGCAGTGTGCAATTTTTTTTTTAATTTGGGGATTTCTAAACAAAATTTTTGTTTGTGTTAAAACATTACATTTTGTATAAAACTATGACATTTTGCAAAAAGTTTGGTATGCTTAGTGCAAAATACAGTGTGCAATGCACAGACATGAAATTTTTCCAAAAAAAACCTTAAAATGTGAAAAATTATTGAAAAATACACAAAAAAGCTTCTAAATTTTCCCAGCAGGGAGAAAACTTTTTGAAATTTTCCATATTCATGTGGGAGAATAGAATGAGAGAAGATTTACATCCCAGTGGGTTTCAGTATAATTGTTTGGAGCCCTTTAATGTATTGGAGTGCAGTTTCTGGGTTAGTGAGAAATAGCTATCCTGAGACAAGGGTCATTTCCGCACTAGCCTGTTATAGCGCGACGATTCCACTTTCAACATCCTCTGGCATCCTGGGGTTTGCAGTTTCGGGAGGGGCAAACCCCAGGACGCCAGAGGATGTTGAAAGTGGAATCGTCACGCTATAACAGGCTAGTGCGGAAATGGCCAAGGTCTGTTTGCTAACAGGGCAGTGTCAGTAACAGCTAAGCACAGAACTTATGGAGTGAGTCTGCAATTTATTTTTATTTTTTTAATATAAGATATCATTAAAGAGCTAAGACTGAAAGATAATTTTATCCGGAGGCTTGAATGATGATGTTATGTGCCAGCATGATCTTTTGTCTCTACAGTTTCCTTCCAAAAAGCTGTTTTACCGGTGAAGGTGGACAAAATCCATAATTTTTCTTTACTGGAAAGGACAGTTCAATAACTTGCTGATGGATAGATATGCAATAGTGGAAACAGGCAATTAAAAAAAGAATTATATAAAATTTATAGCAGACGAGGAGTAATAAAGGATACAACTAAGTAGGAATCAGTCAAAATTGATACAGAAAAACAAAAAGGAATCAGTTTTGAATATTTAATACTTAAATGACTTTAATATAAGTCATTTGAGAACAACAGAATAAATTGTTTCATAATGAAAGCATCACACAAGATAGTATAGGTTCATAATGAAATCAACATTCTGTTTTAGCAACAGCCACAGCTATTAAGTAGCAAAATTCAACATCGTTGTTTATATTTAAAAAGGTAATCTGCTGCTCATTACTTGCTAGTGATATGATGTGTTATTTTCTTTTAAATTCCAAATACAAAAACAGTCCACCAATTATAATTTGAACAAAGGAACAGTACTCAATATACCATAATTAGCCCTAATAATGTTAATAATCATTGAATTATTTTCACAAGTAATGGCATTGTCCATTTGTCTCCCCCTCTCCCATAGTAATACCTAATACAGAATCCTGTATGGTAGTTGCAAATGCGTAACCTGCAGTTACTCATTTGTGACTGTTACGTATTCATGATTCTTCTGTAGCCTCCAATCTCCACTTATCAGGAAGCAGCTGCTGCAATTGATGGAGGTCTGTTCCTCTGTTGATGGAGAAGCAGCTGACTGCCATTCTCATTCCCTCTTCGTCCTCATGCAAACAATCTCCAGCACAAATGGGAATTGTGATAGCAACCCTGTGTCTGGCTGTCACAAAAGGTACAGCTCAGAAGAGGGGATGGAAATGGTACCCAGTTGCTTGCCAGGCAACAGGGGAACAGATGCCCACTGATCACAACGGTTGCTGCTTGGTAAGTAAGGACTGGGTGGGGGCAAAGCTAGCACTGCATAGCACTGTAATTATGGTAATTATGGTGCTTATACATATGTAAAGACCATACAGGATTTCGTCTGTTACTTCCAAACTCTGGCAGTGGAAGCCCAACCTTTCCTGAAGCTTGAGGAGCAATGCGTTTGGGGACCTGGCCAGCTCTGAAGAGCATAAACCCTCCATTTCTCTGGTGCACCTCTATTCTGGAGGACCAGGGTGGCCACTGAAGAAGAATGGCCAGTCCAGATCTCCAGAGTGACAGCACAGGCCCTCTTAATGCTGGTGTGTTCCCCTTTGCACTGTGCCAGCTGAGGTGCATGTCTCACTCTGCCTCATGAGAGGACAAGTCATGTGCTTTAGAGAGGCATCTAATGAAATACCAATTTTTACTATAGCAAGATTAGTCTTTCATATTAATTGAATCATCATGTTGAGCAACAGTAATTCTTCACTTACTCTGCCCAGCATGAATCCTTCAAACATTTCTCAGACTCAGATCTAGGATCTCTCTGATTTAATTCCATTGAGAAAAGTGGTATATCATAACAGCCATCTAAATCCGCATTCTATAAAAATCTACTCAGAAGTAAGTCACATTAATTTCAACCTAGGCAAGCAAGTATATGATTGCAGCCTAAATCAGGTAAAAAATGTATCAATGCTAACTAGTGTGTCAAGAGAAGGTAGTTCATTTGGAAGCAATCCCCTTCCTACTAGTAGGAGTCAGCTGACCTCATACTACAGCTGCTACAGTTCAGTTAAGCAGTCACCTCTCATAATCCTGCATAGGCACATCCAGGTTGAGATTATGTATTATAATGAGTGTGGTAATGACCTCTTGTTACTAGATTCAGATGTCACACTGTGGTTCCAGAGTAGCCATGTTGCAAAAATAATATATAAATCAGCCTTGTGTTGTGATATGCCAAGTGAGCATATGCCTAAATGTGCAAAGCATTTTCACAGTTCTGTTATCACTGTTTCTTTTTTTTCAATCTAAGACTGCCATCTCTTGTCAAGCAGAACCTTACAATTACACAATCAAGTGCCTTTGTCAGTTTATCCCAACGACAACAGCATGTCTGTTTCTGCAAAAACTCATACAAGTCAGTTTAATCATCGTAAAGCTCCAGTAATAAAACACATATGAACGGAGTAAGTTCGTTCTACTCATATTAGCAGACTATACCCCACAGCAAGGCACTTACCAGCAAAGAACTCATGGTATCCAAATTGGTCTTTATTCTCAACAAGCATTCTTATACTTTGATCCTAAAAACATACTTCATTATGGAATAGGATTCAGGGATTCTGTTATGACAAACAGATTGAATTTTATATTTCCCCTTAATGGCTTCCCACCTGGTGCTCAAATATCATTCTTGCTGAATCCAGAGATTATCCCCACCTCCTCAACTCTCGATTTGCTTGCAAATATGCCCAGTGTGGAATATATCTTTGATAGAAATGGAAAGCAATAACAATGATAATAATACAAGTCCAACAGCTGTAACACATGGGAGAGAACTTCCAAAAAGCCATCCATCACAATCACTGTCATCTAGGTGATGAATGGCAGGTGTGGCAGCAGCTAGCTGTATACCCGGGGCTGCGCCGAGACGAGAGCTACTGGTACTGCTCTCACTCTTTGTCACCCGGTGCCAGCTGAGTCCCCCAGCTGCTGGTTGCCGCCATGCAAGGCATAAAACATAGACTTGGAACAATCGCAGCAGCGGCACAGAGCACATCAGCTGCATTATTAATTAGTTTAATGACGCCCAGCTCTATTAGAAAGCAGGCAGTAATTGTGTTTAATTTGTGTACCCTCTTAATTATGACCCACAAATGATGCCAAAAAGTTGATCAAGAATATCATTGCGTTCTGTTCGGCCCCGTAATCAGGTTTGTATTCATCTGTATCTGAAGCAAGGGAGGACCTGCAAGTTATTTCCTGCTGCAGGAGGGGAGAGAGAAGCCCTCTTTTCCATTTTCTAATGGTGTCATCTTTCACATCATGATGCTGAGTGAAATTCACATGCCTGCTGATAACTGTGTCATCTTTTCCTGTAGTCACAAATTAAAAGCAGGTTTACAACCACATGCGGTTAGGTGCCTCCAGGACCCTACTGCAGACGGCTCAAGAACAATCCATTCAAGGCCACCCTCCCCTTCATGATACAGATAGAAACAATTGCATCATTTAATTTACTATTGCAAAGAGGTTACGGCTCATTGGCCCCTCGTTGTTTTGAAGACAGATTTAATTAACCTCCAATGAATCTTGCCAGTAACTGTGGAACTGGATGTGTCAAAAAAAAAAAAAAGTTGAAAAGATGGGTAATCAGCATCACTGAGTCCAGCTCTACTTACCAAAAGCTCTTGTCACTTATAACAATGATTTTTAAAAACTGTGAAGCATCCTGAACTCTATGAAGAGGAGAGACAGGACTGCATATGGGAAATGCATACCTTTTACAGACCCGGCTTCAATAATTTTTCACAGTCAACCAAATGAACAGGAAAGATTTTTTTAAAAAAATCCTTCCAGCTTCTGTGTGTTTGGTATGTAGACAAACTATTTGCCACCAGTAAAATATAAATAATACAATAATACAATGAAAATAATGTTAAGTGATTGCATATTCCCCTGGGAAATAAGTCTGGATGCCTGTTATAAGCTTGGCTGCAATATGTAACTCACCAGAACTCTCAGAACTGTGATTTATATTGAATATTTAGCAGGTGCCCTGGATGGAAGGATATAATTTTCCTTCATTAATAAAACCATGCTATATCAGAGGTGAAGTTTATACATTTTAGTTTAATTACATTTAATTATATTTTTATTACAAATGCAACTGTGTTTGCAAGATGGAGCAGTATTTATGTGTCGGTTTGGTTCACACCAAGCTGTTACAACTATGCAAAGATGATAAGTCAACTTGCAAGGCTCATGATAACAAACCACAAGCACTTTGAAGTCTTTCTGTCTAATGCCCCAGGTTCACCATAAAATGCCACCTGAAGCAGGGGAAGAGTAGTATAGATGCCTTTCTTTCTTTTTTTCTTTTTAACTGATAACACATATGCTTCTTGGACAGTCAATCAGTGTACAGTGAAAGTAATCAAATGCCACTAGTAGTATTCTACTACATAGAATCATAAAGTTGGAAGAGACCACAGGGGCCATCCAGTCCAACCTCCTGCCATGCAGGAACACACATCAAAGCAGTCTCAACAAATGGCCATCCAGCCTCTGCTTAAACACCTCCAAAGAAGGAGACACCACCACACTCCAAGAAAGCATATTCCACTGCCAGATAGCTCTGACCATTAGCAAGTTCTTCCTGAGGTTTTGGTGGAATCTCTTTTCCTGTAGTTTGAATCCATTGCTCCTTGTCCTAGTCTCTGAAGCAGCATGCTTATAGGGAACATCATCCCTTACAGAAGTTAACGATAGAAGACAGAAAAGAAGTTTGATTAACCATGGCTTTTTTTTTTTTTTAAAAAACCTAATTTATCCAACATATAGTCTCCCAAACTGTTAACAGAAGTGCTGGCCTATTTTCTCATTTTCTCTCATTGAGAGGAAACCATAAGTATCAGATTGTCCTCCTCTCTTCCCCTGTAATCTTTTTCAGATTATTATTGTTGTATGCCTTCAAGTTGTTTTCGACTTATGGACCCCTATTATGGGTTTTGGGGGGGCTGAGAGTGCGTGATGTACCTTAGGTCACCCAGTGGCTTTCCATGGCCAAGCAGGGAACTGAACCCTGATCTATAACTTCAGCCCTCAAAACACTATACCACAGTGGCTCTCTTTCCAGATTATACTGATGGCTAAACATGTGGAAGTTGGAAAAATGTGCAAAAACACTCTTTAGTCAGTGGGACAGAAATACAGGACAACAGCACACCAAAATATAAATTGATTTCTGTATGACAAGGCAAATAAAATCTCAGCTGAGCTAAGTGTTAAGAGAAATCTCAGCTGAGCTAAGTGTTAAGAGAAACATGTACAGGAAATGGAAGAAGGAAGAAACCACCAAAGAAGAATTTAAGCAAGTAGCCAGGAGATGCAGGGAGGAGGTCAGAAAGGCTAAAGCACAGAACAAACTTAGGCTGACCAGAGACATTAAAAACAATAAAAGGGCTTTTTTAAATATGTCCACAGCAAAAGGAAAAAGAAGGAGACGATAGGATCGTTGCACAGAGAAGATGGCGAATTACTAAGAGGGGGAAGAGAAAAGGCAGAACTACTCAACACCTTCTTTGCCTCAGTTTTTTCCCCAAAAGGATACAAGCACTCAACCTGGCGGCTGGGGAGCAGGTGAGGAAGCAGGGGAAATGAGGCACATAATAGGTAGAGAGGTAGTACAGGAATACCTGGCCACACTGGATGAATTCAAGTCTCCAGGGCCAGATGAATTGCATCCTAGGATATTAAAAGAACTGGCAGAGGTCATTTCGGAACCGCTTGCTATAATCTTTGAGAAATCTTGGAGGACAGGAGAAGTTCCAGCAGACTGGAAGAGGGCAAATGTTGTTCCCATCTTGAGGAAGGGGAAAAAAGAGGACCCAAATAATTATTGCCCTGTCAGCCTGACATCAGTACCTGGAAAGAACCTGGAGCAGATCATTAAGCAGTCAGTTTCCAATCACTTAGAAAGCAACGCAGTAATCATGAGAGGTCAACATGGATTTCTCAAAAATAAGTCATGTCAGTCTAATCTTATCTCTTTTTATGACAGAGTTACTAGCTTGATAGATGAAGGGAATGCTGTGGATGTAGCATATCTCGATTTCAGTAAGGCCTTTGACAAAATTCCCCATGACATTCTTGCAATGAAGCTAGTAAAATGTGGGCTGGACAGGGCTACTGTTAGATGGGTTTGTAATTGGTTGACCGACCGAACCCAAAGGGTGATCACGAATGGCTGCTTTTCATCCTGGAGAGAAGTGACTAGCGGGGTGCCACAGGGTTCTGTCCTGGGCCCAGTGCTGTTCAATATTTTTATCAATGACTTGGATGAAGGAATAGAGGGCATGCTCATCAAATTTGCAGATGACACCAAATTGGGAGGGGTTGCTAATACCCCAGAGGACAGGATCAAAATTCAAAATGACCTGGATAGATTGGAGAGCTCGGCCAAAGCTAATAAAATGAAATTCAACAGGGAGAAGTGTAAGGTCCTACACTCAGGTAGAAAAAATGGAATACAGAAATATAGGATAGGGGACACGTGGCTGGATAGCAGTACGTGTGAAAGGGATCTAGGAGTCTTAATAGGCCACAAGCTGAACATGAGTCAGCAGTGTGATGCAGCAGCCAAGAAAGCCAATGCAACTCTCGGCTGCATCAATAGGAGTATGGTGTCTAGATCGAGGGAGATACTGGTACCACTCTACTCTGCTTTGGTTAGACCTCATCTTGAATATTGTGTCCAGTTCTGGGCACACCAATTCAAGAAGGACATGGTCAAGCTGGAGCAAGTCCAGAGGAGGGCGACCAAAATGGTGAGAGGCCTGGAAGCCATGCCCTATGAGGATAGACTTCGAAAGCTGGGTATGTTTAGTCTGCAGAAGAGAAGGTTAAGAGGGGACATGATAGCCATGTTTAAATATTTGAAGGGAAGCCATGTAGAGGAAGGAGAGGGCTTGTTTTCTGCTGCTCCAGAGACCAGGACAAGGAGCAATGGATTCAAGCTGCAGGAAAGGAGATTCCCGCAGAACCTCAGGAAGAACTTCCTGACAGTCAGGGCTGTCCGGCAGTGGAATATGCTGCCTCGAAGTGTAGTGGACTCTCCTTCTTTGGAAGTTTTTAAGCAGAGGCTAGATGCCCATCTGTCGGGAGTGGTTTGACGGTGTTCCTGCATGGCAGAGGGTTGGACTCGATGGCTCGTCTGGTCTCTTCCAACTCTACATTTCTATGATTCTAAAATCTTGAATCTCAACATGGAAATTGGATAGGACAAGAATGGTGGTGGGATTTGGAGAGACACAACAAAAACGAGAGTGATGTTTATATCCCTCATTGGCAAGGATGTGGATGAAAGGACGGCAGCGTTTACAGAGCAATTCTATGCATGTTCATTCTGGCCTGTGTTCTAATGAGTTCAATGGAGCTTACTCTAAGTTAGTGCAGGGAGAAGTGCAGACTTGCAGCATGTTCTTCAAAATACCTGAATGTGAATAGGTCCTACTAAAGTAAGAGGGGCTCATTCTTGAGTATTGCTGCATTAGTGAATTTTGTGATATTCCTTTTTTGGTCAGTTAACATTAATATATAAATAATATACTAGGATAGTAATAATTATGGGTGACATTAAATTTGTTAAAGGTCGACCTAAAAGACATTATCCTGTGAATAGAATAATATTCCTAAAAGACATTATCCTGGGCACATGATAATGTCTTTTACGAAGCACCGCCTGCACCCATTCACTTAGTGGAGGAACTCTTCTATCTCTTCTTATTCTGAAGCTAGTCCACTAGTACTAATCAGTGCCTTCTCGGTAGTGACACCCAGACTTCTGGAAAAGTGTCCAAAGTCAAGCATCAATTTTTAAGTGCAAAGACATTCTTTTATAAGTCTGTTTTATTCTGTTGTTCTGCTGCTGAATGTTCTGACCTTTCTTCAGTCTGACATGAGAATTTTATGCTTTACCTTTTCTTTGCTTTATTGGCTGTATTTTAATAAGGATGTTTGTAACGTTTATTTTTAATATCCTGGTTATGTTTAATATCCTGTTCGTTCATTACCAAGGATGATGGTGATGCAGGGATGTAAACCATGTGCCTTCTACAAGCTGTTGGACTGCAATTCCTAGCAGCCCTAGCCAATGAAGCTGGGAGCTGCAGTCAAACAATATCTAGAGGGTTGAGTGATTCCTGGCTCAGTGGGTGTGGCTATGATCTTTCTAAGCTTCTGTAAAGCAAGTATTCATTTATTTGATGTATATTCCATCTTTCTCCCAAAATGAGACCCAAATCAGCTATCCAGCACCACATATCCAGATGTGGCAGCACAATAACCTCCCCAGCACCATTATCTGAGCAGAAACCCAATGACTGATGGAGGTAATGCCACCTCTCTCAGGTTCTGCCCCCTTTTCTTGCATGGAAGGTTTGTTGGTGACTTTGGAAAGGGCTCCCCCGTTCAAACCAAATTGGTCACTGACTGGCTCTGAGAAGCTCCTAACCAGAGGTTGGCATTGTCCATGCTGGCCCTTCATTAGGATCCTCCAAGACTACAGAATACAGCATAAGTACTCCAGCTCTCAATAGGATCTAGGCCTGATAAGAATACAGAGCTGGTCCAAGTGTTCCTGACTAGAGATGTATTGCATATGTATTTGTGTGTTTTTTTTTAATCTGCATGTTGACATATAAATTAGCATGCATAATTTAAGGCAAATCCTTCATGTCCTTTTCAGGTATTTAATTTCCTTCTCTTTGGTGATGTATAAGTAATCACCCAGAGTTGAGACTTGAAAGTACTTAATTTTAGGTGGGTAACAGTATTTGGTCTTTAAATGAAATACTATGATATAGGTGGATCACAGCATTCAGTTACAGTATTCACTGTAGTATTCACTGCAGTAGTCAGCTGCAAACATTTACAGTGATTAAACAGCTGTAAATGTTCTTCATCTGGTCATGGAAGTTCCCTTCCAAACACCTCTCCTCCTCTAGGTCCTGCCTGCCCTCCAAGGCTGAAGGGAGAGTTATTCCCTCTGTTATATCTGATCAGTGGTTGGAGACAACAGCAGAGATCACTTGTTCAGTGCCTGACAAAGCTGTTCCTCCAGGCACCAGTTGAATCCCTTTGTCTGCCTTGTATCTTGATGGGAAAGCCTGCTGGGAAAGGAAGCACTAAGAAAAATGGTCAGGAAGATGTTGATGCTGTCTGTGAGGCTACATGGCTCAATGTTATGGCACTCTGCATTCCTTCTACTGAGGGCAGTGAGGGGACAGGAAAACCTGGCATTGGGCAATGGGGCCTTGAAGAGCGCTCCTTGAAACTGGGTTGCTCAGTGCTTTGCTTGTTCATGTCCTCTCCAATGGAGAAAAGTTTCAATAGGTGAGCCAAGTTTCCCAAAGGAGTGGCTGGAGGGGTGTGGAAACATGGCCTGAGGAGGGAACAAGAGGATAATTTGGCCATACTTGCAGGTAGGTTCCCCACCTCTACTATCAGCATTAAATTGTGTGTGCTTCACGTGGCTGCTAGTCAAATATAAAGCTTTATATGTTATTCCTTGTGGGCCTTGGCTGCATCACACAAAAAACATTCTTTAGAGAGAGGTCATGGGGCAGGGGCACGCAAAGACAGGGGAGGTCTCTCCTGTTCTTTATAAAGAGCTATCACAACAGCAAAGGTTCATCCAGAGTTTAATTGGGAGATAAGACAAATCTAGAGGGCTTTTGCTACATGATCAGGGAAGGAATTCAGAAAGTCTAAGGACAGTGATCTCATTATGTTTCAGCTTTTACTTTAGCTACTATGGATCAAAGTTGTTTAAATCACTTGTAGGATGTGTTGTGAGAGTCCTCAAGTAGTTCCTCCTCAGTGTGGTACTGTCTCTTTCTAAGAAAAACAATGCAGTTTCTTTTGGAAGTCTGGTTTCTATTTGTCTCGCCAAGACAGAAAGGAAGTTCTATCATGTTCTAAATAGTGGAAAGGTCATTTGACTACAATGCCCAGAATCCCCCATGGGCAGTGGGCATGCTGGCTGGGAGATTTTGAGATTGTTCTCACCTCTGCCCATTGGTCCTTATTCAAGGTGCAAAGGCCACAAAGAAAAGAGGGAACACTGACCTCTTCTAGGAGGGGAAGGGGGAAAGAAGAGAAGATTGCAAGAAAAATGAAAACGGAAGGCAACTGACAAGAATCATGAGGTAGCTGCTGAGAATCAATCGAAAGGGCACTTTCCCATAGAGTGTACCATTTTAAGAGAAGGCTTCTCTTTCAACTGCTTACAGATGAATAATAGGATATAAGTAATCTTGGCCTGGCTGACCACAAGTCCCAGTCAGGCCTCCATCAATTTACTATTTGTGTTGGAAAAGAGACCACCTTAGGAGAGCATGGTGACAACATTAGTATCCATGCGGCTGTGCCTTTTGTTCAGTGTGAAAGGCTATTTGAATAGAGGTCAACTGTAGTCAATTCTTTCTGTTTACCACAATTAATTGTTTCATGCTGGAGGCTAAACAAATCCCTGAAAATACTTCTGCTCTAAAGAATATGTAATAAAGGTGATTTTTTTAAAAAACAAAAAGGATATTTGTGCCAGATTCCAAAGAAATGAGAGCAGTCATTTCTACCTTGTACAATATAATGTACCTATGTGAAACTTTTAAAAAGGAATCAGTATAATTTCTGTCTTAAATTCATCTCACTGCCTTTTCTGCAAGCTAGATGCAACACCAGTTTGATCTTTTTCTTAGAAAAAACAAACCTAGAATTACTGTTTTAGTAAACCATTGCAAGTGCTGATATAGGAAGTCCTGCTACAAGGCCAACAGTGAATAATGTAGAAACAACAAATCACAAGTGAGAGAAATGGATAGATGTGTCCACCCAGTCGCAGGTTCAGAGTGCTGAACTTATAAATATCTGTGTTTGAATTCTTGTGGATTCACAAATTAGATTTGTAACTCACTGTTTTCTAAGAGGTTTATCACCTTTCACACTTACAAGACAAGCAAGCACAAAACAGGCCTTCCTTTATGAAGAACAGCTGCAGATTAAAGAGGGATGTTTTTTTCATTTGGGTTTGAAGAATTTACCATAATTCACTATTTATTGAATAGAGAGAATTTCGGGTTTAAAAAATTCAAATAAGGACAAAAGCAAGATGAAGAAAATTTTCTCCGTTATTTACAGATAACAGCTGCAATCCTAGGCACACTTACTTTAGATTAAGCACCAGTGCACACAACAGGACTTTCTGCTAAGTTATGATGCAAGGACTGGGCTACGCTTATAGGTATCTACTCACAGACGTGTGGGGGAACAAGTGGGGAAGAACTAATGGGGGAAGAGAGGTTCCCTTCCCAGCCTGTTTGTGGGCATCTGTACAAGTATCTATCGAAGCCATCTTCAACCTGGCAACCTCTCTGATGGACCATAATAAATACAACGGTGGAGAATTTTGGGATCCAGAGAACAACACATACGGAGGGAATCAGAAAGTGATGCTAAAAACTTAAGGATGGCCGTGTCAGACCACAGGCCTATTTACTCTGAAAACAGTTTTTCGACAGCAGCAAGACAGATATTTTTGAGAAGACCACAAACAGGATACGAACAGGTTGCTTACCTGTAACTGTGGTTCTTCGAGTGGTCATCTGTGCCATCATACACTAGGAGCTTTAGCGCCTGCGCGGTAGCGTTCGGAAACTTCTAGAGCTTGTTCGCTTGGCGGGAACCCCTCCCCCACGCCGGTACTGCGCATGCTCCTCCCGCCGAGCAACGGTCTCTCCTCAGTTCTGTCGTCCGCCGTAGAACCTACAGGGACCTGAGAAAGAGGGGAGGAAGGGCGGGTGTGTATGATGGCACAGATGACCACTCGAAGAACCACAGTTACAGGTAAGCAACCTGTTCTTCTTCTTCGTGGTCTCTGTGCCTTCATACACTAGGAGACTGTGTAGCTTACCGGTCGGACGGCGGGTCAGGTCCTACAGCACGGAAGCCAACACCTCACGTCCAAACCGGGCATCTCTGCGCGACCGGCAGTCGAGCCTGTAGTGGCGCACGAAGGTCGATGGTTGGGACCAGGTCGCCACACGGCAGAGTTCATGCAGGTCAACTCCTCGCAGGAGGGCCGCAGAAGTAGCCACCGCTCTGGTGGAGTGGGCTCGAAGCAGGACTGGCGGAGGCTTCCTCGCGAGCTCATACGCCAGTTGAATAGTCCTCACCACCCATTTGGAGAAGCGCTGGGTGGACACTTTTGAGGCCCTTCCGACGTCGCCCATAGCAAACGAAGAGATGCGGCGTCTGTCGGAAGGAAGCAGTCCTGTCCATGTAGAAGGCCACGGCCCGACGCACGTCCGGGGAGTGGAGAGACCGCTCCAACGGTGTCGTCGGGTTCGGGAAGAAGGCAGGCAGGATGATGTCCTGGTTGAGATGGAAACTGGACACCACCTTAGGCAGGAACGAGATGTCAGGTCTCAGGACCACCTTGTCTCTGTGGAAGACCGTGAAGGGCTCATCGGATCGAAGAGCTGTGATCTCACCCGCTCGCCTCGCTGAGGTCACCGCTACCAAGAAGGCAGTTTTCATGGTCAGGAGCCTATCATCCGAGGTCGCCATCGGCTCGAAGGGCGGCTTTGTCAGCTGCGAGAGCACCAGCGAGAGGGACCACGGCAGCGGTAGCGGCGGCGATACCGGCGGGTAGAGATGATGAAGTCCTTTCAGGAACCGCTTAACGGTATCGTTCCTGAAGAAGGCCGAGGCAGCCGACCGTGGCGGTTGGTATGCCACGATCGCGGAGAGATACACCTTCAGGGATGGAAATGCCAGCCCCTGTTGCCGGAGGTGCAGGAGGAAATGCAGGACGGTAGAGAGCCCCGCGGGCGATACCGGCTCACTCCTCTCGTTAGCGAAGGTCAGGAAGCGTCGCCACTTGTATTGATAGTTGCGACGGGTGGATTCCTTCCTGGCCGCGACGAGGACGGTACCGAGCACGGGATCGTCTAGTGCGATATCCTCCAGGCATGGAGGGCCAGGCGTGGCAGGTCCGGATGGAGGACTCGGCCGCCGGAGTGGGAGAGCAGGTCCGGTGTCGGTGGCAACCGGAGCAGGTCGTCTCGTGCGGCTTGTAGCAGGGGTGCGAACCAATGTTGCCTCGGCCAGTACGGGGCTACCAGGATTGCATCGGCTCGGTCGGCGAGGATCTTCGATATCGTCCGGCCGAGCAGCGGGAACGGTGGGAACGCGTAGAGGAGTTCCCCGGTCCACGGAAACTGGAAAGCGTCCCCGATGGAGGCACGATCGTGGCCCGCTCTGGAACAGAATCGGCGACACTTCGCGTTTTCCCTGGTCGCGAAGAGGTCGATCGATGGTTCGCCCCAGCGGTCCCGAATCAGTCTGAACGCCTCTCCGGAGAGAGACCATTCGTGATGGGATGAGGTGTCCCTGCTGAGGGCGTCTGCCGTGGTGTTCTCCTGCCCGGCCAGGTGAACTGCCACGGGATGCGTATGCAGGCGAATGCACCATTCCCACAAGTCGAGTGCAATGTTGAGCAGGGTTGTGGAGTGAGTCCCTCCTTGTCTGTTGATGTAACAGACGGCGGTGGTATTGTCCGTCAGAACCAGGACCGTCCGCCCCGCTACGACGTGGCAGAACGCCCGTAGCGCTTTCAAGACGGCGAGCAGCTCCAGCGCATTGATATGGAGAGCGGTCTCGTCGTCGGTCCATCTGTCGCGGACTCTGAGATCGCCGCAGTGGGCACCCCATCCATACAGGGAGGCGTCGGTCGTTACCGTCACCTTCGGTGTCGGCTGTTGGAAAGGCATCCCTGACATGAGATTGCGTCGCGACTGCCACCATCGGAGGGATGAGCGGACGTCTTCCGGCAGCTGCAGTCGGAGTGTCTGTTCGTCTCGCAGGGGGTCGAATATGCGGACGAACCAGTGTTGAAGAGGTCTCGCTCTCAGCCTGGCGAGATGTGTCACAGCGGTCGTCGCAGCCATGTAGCCCAAGAGCTGCTGGACGCTTCTCGCAGATAACGTCGGGGCCGTACGAGCGTGAGCGGCGGCCCGGATCAGGGTTTGGGCTCGAGACTCTGGTAGGTACGCCCTGGTGGAGGTCGAGTCGAGCGTCGCCCCGATGAAGTCCAAGATCCTTGCCGGCTCGAGGTGGGACTTCTTCGGATTCACCCGTAGACCAAGGCGGGTCAGGAGTGACAACGTCATGTGGACGTCGTGGTAAAGTCTCTGTTTGCAGGACGCCACCAACAGCCAATCGTCGAGGTAAGGGAAGACAGAAGCACCCTTCGTCCGCAGGAAGGATACCACCGGGGCCATGCACTTGGTGAAGACCCTTGGGGCAGTCGAGAGTCCGAACGGCAGCACCTTGTACTGGTAACAGGTGTCGTCGACTGCGAAGCGGAGGTACCGTCTGTGCTGCGGGCGAATGGCGATATGGAAGTATGCGTCTCGGAGATCGATGGAGGCGAACCAGTCCCCTCGATGTAGGAAGGGCAGGATCGACGGTATCGTGACCATCTTGAACCTTTTTGGGCGGATGTAGTAGTTCACCCCTCTGAGGTCTAGGATCGGCCGGAGGGTACCGTCGGCTTTCGGTACCGTGAAGTACCTGGAGAAGAAGCCGGTGGTCTTGGCCTCTTGCGGGAGCTGCTCGATCGCCCCTTTCTGGAGGAGGGATTGGATCTCTTCCAGGAGGGCCGGACTCGACGGCGTGGAATAGTAAACGCCTCGAGGAGGAATATCGAGAAACTCGATGGCGTAGCCAAGACGGACGATGGAAAGCACCCAAGAGTCCGTAGTGACACATTGCCACTCCGCGAGATGTCGAGCCAGAGTCGGTCGGTCTCTGAGCGCTGATGGTAGGCTGAAGAGTGGGTATTGGTAGGTCCTGCCAGGCACGTCAAAACCGAGACTTTGTCTCGGAGGAGGACTTCTTGGACGAAGCCGGGCGTCGTCTAATCGTGCGTCTGGCCGATGAGCCGGAGGACGGTCTCGACTGTCCAGACTGGGCCGAACGCTGGAACGACGAGGTGGAAGATCGTCGCCAGGATGGGCGGAAGGTGGAGGCCCTGCGGGCTTGCGTGGCCGGCTGTAGCACGATCTTCTTGGCGGTCAGCCTCGCCTTAACGAGATTGTCCAAAGCTTCGTCTGTGGACGAATTGAATAGGCCCTCACCGTCGAAGGGGAGATCTTCAATCCTCCTTCTGGTGTCCTCCTGGATGTCGGCCGGTCGCAGCCAAGCATGGCGGCGCAGGCCGATGGATCCCGCCATGACCCGGGAGGCAATCTCCACTGCGTGCCTGGAGGAGGCCATCTGCTGCCGAGCGATGGAGATGGCCTCGTTGAAGATCACGGAGGAGGCTTGGCGGATGTCCTCCGGTACCGCCTCCATCGCCGGTTGCAGGCGATCGAGCACCTTTTTCAGGTATGCCGCGAGGCAAGCCTGAGTGTTGGACAGCCTGATCTGCAAGGAGGCGGCGGAATAGAACCTTCTTGCATAGGCGTCCAACTTCCTGCCCTCTTTGTCCGGCGGGGTGGTGTGTTGCCTGCCGGAGCCTTTCGTCTGTGCCGACTCGACCACCACAGAGTTCGGTGCAGGGTGATTAAAGAGATAACCGGCGTTATCCTTCTGCACCCTGTAGAGGTGTTCCAACCGCTGCGGTATCGGCTGAGCCGACGCCGGCCTATCCCAGGTGGCCTTCACCAGTCTGGATACCCGGGGCAGGAGAGGCAGCGGGGCCGTGGCAGGTTGCTTCCCTTCAAAGACGGAGAAGACTGGATCGTCGTCCTCCGGCTCCGCATCGGCGATCTTCAGGCCGAGGGTAGTAGCCATGCGCAGCAGCATCGCAGAGAACTGGTGGACGTCCTCTGGAGCAGAATCTGGGATCGGGTCCCCGAATCCCAGCGGAGGAGACTCCTGGGAGGCCGCCTCAGACACCTCTGATTCCGCACTCGAGTCGTACGACTCTGAGGTCGGTGAGTCCTCTCGCCGCTCGCTTGCCGGCTCCTTCGTAGTCGCCACAGGTGTTGCCTTCCTAGGCTTCTCTGCAGCCGGGGCGGTGGTAGTAGCAGCGTCCCGCTTGGGCTGGCTGACTACTGACTTCACCTTCTTAGTGGTGACAGGGGTAGTCTGGCAGGCTGACGTCGTCGTAGCCCGCTCAGTCACCACCGACTCCGTAGGGCGCGTCGCCGTTGCCGTGACCCTAGGAGGTGGCGATATCGCCCGATACCGAGGTGATGGCCCCCTCGCCCTATGATATCGAGGAGAGGGAGAGCGGCTGAAGGAGCGGCGGTCCGACGGAGATCGGCTTCGGCGTCGACGGTACCGAGCCTCGTCCCCTCTAGGCGAGCGCGATTCACGCTGTCGACGAGGTGACCGGGACCTCCGGAAGGTCTCCCAGCGACTCGGGCCACGATGGTACCGATCCCGGTACGATGGCGAATGTGACCGATAAGAGGCCGGGCGCTCTCTCCATTCAGATTCCCTCGCGTACCTGGTCACGTAGGACGCCGAGGTGTATCTGGAGGCAGACGAGCGAGGTTGTTCCTCTCTTGTCTCCCTAGGAGGCGGCGAGGCCACCGGACGCTCGGAAGAGCGGGACCGGGACCGGAAGGAGGTCGAACGCCGCTCCGGAGAAGCAGAGGGCTCTCTCTGCTGCAGGTCGGCCGACCTGCGACGGCTAGGAGGGCGGTGGCGCTCCTCCACCAGGGTTGGAGGGTCTGCCACAGGCGAGTCCGGGCGCTGTTGGGGAACGTCCTCGATCTCATCATCCGAGAGATCGACGGACTCGCCTCGCCCTTTGGAAGGCTGCTGAGTAGGAGGAGGAGTAGGAGGTTGAACGTCCCCAGCCGGGGAGCGCTTCTTCTCCTTCTTCTTCTTCTCCTTCTCCTTGCCCTTGCCTCCGTCCGGAGCAGGGCGCTTTTTAGCAGGCGTCTCCATCAGGGGAGCCTCAGCCTTCCTCGCCGTCGAGGATCCTTTCGCTGACTTGGCAGCCGCCGACAGCTTCGGGATCCTCGGTAACGCCGAGATCGGCGTTTTCGCCGGTACCGAGCCCGATACCGACGAGGTGGACGGAACGGCAGCCGCCGATACCGTCGATGGCGTGGTCGTCTTCTTGTCAGCCATCTTGGAAGTGGAGGTCTCGTCTATCGCCCGCAGAGACTGTTCCCAACAATAAGACTTAAGTCTCGCGGACCGGTTGCGGAGAGTTTGGGGAGTAAAATCCCGGCAAATTGGGCAAGTCCGAATGTTGTGGGACTCACCCAAACAGAAGAGACACTCCTTGTGGCCGTCGTTGAGGGCAACTTTGCACCCGCAGGACACGCACTTCTTGAAGAGCGCGGACATAAGACGAAGAACGCCAAACTGCGAAAATCCGAAAGACCAAAAGCCGAAGGGGGAGTCCGAAAGAGAGGTCAGAGACAGTCCAAAATCCGTAAAACCGTGAAAACAGCAAGCCAAGCACAAAAGTGAGAGGAACAAACCAAAGAACCTTCCGTACGCGACGGCGGACGAGAAAGAACTGAGGAGAGACCGTTGCTCGGCGGGAGGAGCATGCGCAGTACCGGCGTGGGGGAGGGGTTCCCGCCAAGCGAACAAGCTCTAGAAGTTTCCGAACGCTACCGCGCAGGCGCTAAAGCTCCTAGTGTATGAAGGCACAGAGACCACGAAGAAGAAAAAGGCAAAGGCAAAGATGGGACCTAACATCATTCTAACTAGAATGTGAGGCATTTACTTGCTAAAGAGGGTGATACTGCCTTATATCATCCTGATATATCCCCAATATCCTGAAAGAACAGTCCACTCTTAGCTACACAAATCAGATACGCAGCATTAATGTCTAAAAAAATATGGTTTTCCAAGAATATCTCCTTTGCTTGGCTTCAGTTTGCCACACTTGGACCCAAGATATTCAGAGTTATTATTTCACTTAACTGGTGCCACACAGCAAGACCATTGTAAATGAATATGAAATTTTCAACTATGAAGCTTAGCAACAAATTATTATATTGAATTACCATTGATATAAGTTAGTATATGTACTATTACTATGTACTGTTACTATATGTAACAGTTTATTATGGGCTTGCATGTGAAAAAAATACTTGGCATTAATTTATCAAATTGTTGAAGGATAAACAGTGTTTAAAATTTGACTGTATGAAACATGAGATGGACCAGATTTAATCAAAAACCATGAGAAACAGAGCATGACTACCTAGCTATCTTTCTGTCAAAAATAATTTGTGCTGGATTGTGTTAACATAGATCGCATCTTCTTATGATCAGTGATTCAGCAGTATTAGGGTCTAATGCAGGTAATTATGTACAGTAAAGTCGCTGTATGTGTCTAAATGTGTGTCTTTGTATAACAAGGCAAAGCTGGGGAATGCATGGATCTTATGATATTTTTGGCAAGTCCAATGAGTCCAGACTTGTGCTAAGCGCTACAATATGGGGCATGATTAAAGAAATCAGACATGAGCTTTAAATGTTTAACTGAGTAATCAATTATATTTGCCTAAATATACATATGCCCTTCCTTGAAGTCCTGATTCTTTGGAGTCTTGGTACCAGTGCTGGCTTCTCTCTAACACCAAGTTAAAACATGGCTTTTGTAAAGTCTTTGGGTTGCTAACTGATTTTAATCTATATGTGTACATATGCAAATTTTTTAAAGAAACTTGTTCATTTGTCTTTAAGTTGCTGCCTATTTGTTTAAAATTTTAATTTTTTAAAAAGTTGTTCAAATTAATTTTATTTGTATGCTGCTCTGAAATCCTATGCTATGGGTGGGATATAAACAGTTTAATAATTTTAGAACAAAAACAACATGAAATCAACTCTTTGGAAGAGAAAGTGTTGATTTCACTACAATGCAATTCATTTTCAAAGAAACCTGCAGAGTGATATAGATTGGGTACTCTATATACAAAGTTAAATTAAGCTCATATGGAGTATACCTATGCACATCAATACATATTAGACCCTGGATAAGGGATGCAATGCAAATGAGGAAAAAGGAAGAAATCAAATGGATTTCCCTCAAGATCAAGTATGAAATGGGGATGGAGGGGGCAACGTTACCTTGACTTCACTGGATGTTAGGATTAGTCATTATTTCACTGAACACTAGGAAACAATCTTCTATCAGAAAGTTCTTGTAAGCACTTCCCTTAGTTCTTCTGGTCCTAGTTTATGGTTCCATCTCACAATTTCCCCAGCAGTTTGTCATACTGAGCAACATTTCCATTCACCCCCTACCTGAGTTCTAGAGATCACTGCGTCAAGTGATATAGTTTTACTCCCTGTGCGGTTGGTTCCCACACTGTCACAGTAATGTACAATTGTTTACATGATGATGCTTGGCCAAATCAAAAGATACACCCCATATTCATTTTGCTAGTTCAGAGAAAAAAGGGAGATAAGGATGAGAAATATTCTCAGTATGTACTTGCGTCTGTTTTGCTGTTTTTGTTGCGTGCCTACAAGTGGTTCTGACTTATGGAGACTCTGAGGTGATGGGGTATTCTTGGCAATATTTGTTCAAAGGGGGCCTGCCTTTGCTGAGAGGCTGAGAGAGTGTGACTTGCCCAAGGTCACCCTGTGAGTTTCCATGGCCCAGTGGGGATCTCAACCTTGGTTTCTAGTATCCAACTCTCAAACCACTATACCACATCGTTCAGTCTATTCACATTATATTATAGTACTCCTATGCTACTTGTATAATGTAGGAGTTGGTCACATGGACAGACTTTCAAGTTGCAGCACCACCACAAATGGAATTACAAATAATCCCTAAGAGGTGATTTAAACACGGAGAATTAGCATGTAGTGTTGTCAGAAACTATACTATTTCTGCAGCATACAATGATAATTTTAGTAGTGTACCTAAATAAATTATAGGATTTCATACATGCAATAATGTTGTTGCACTGTTAGCTAGAGGAAAACCAGATGAATTAATATGTTAGTTTCAATGTAAAAATATTAGACTTGATTTCTCAGGGTAAAACAAAGGAAGTATCAAAGCAAATGCTCTAGTGTCAATTTGTGTAATTTAGGCTGTACGAAAGTGGACACCATTTTGAAACTCTGAGAAGCAGAATAAGAATCTAAAACTCAGAAAGCAAATTGGAAGCATATCCTGTCTCCAGCTATAGCCTTATATAACTTGACCAGATAGGCTACAGAAGAAGACTGAGCAGAAAGCCTGATTAGCAATTCCTAAGACAGGAGACCTGCCCACTCCATGGAAAACTCTGTTTCCTGCTTCATTGCTTGAAGGGCTACAGAAAGACACACCAACTCCCTATAGGTCAAACCCCTCCTCTCATGCCAGGAAAATCAATCAAGGACATCTGTTGGAACAAATACAGGGGAAAGGGCACCTCTACATGTTAAGAGCCCAAAATGACAGGCAGCACTGGACACCAATGTGTAGGCAGCTTTACAAAGTTACAGACGGGGTTGTGACCCTTCCACTAACACTTGCAATACGCCCATGTGAATCACTGAGGAAAGGAATGATTTATGGGACTAATCCCACTATCAAATTTACTGTAGGGAACTATCTTGAAATGGGACTGTAGATAGCTTTCTTGTTAAGAAAAATACAGCCAGAAACAATCAAATGCAGAACAATGATTTATCAAAACATTAAAAACCTAGTATGGCCTACAGTAAGCCTGAACAGGAGGAGGAAATATCTGCTCTTTCTCTCCCTCTCTCTGATGGACAAAGTAGAACTCATTGCCTACTGAAATGCCTGTTGCATTAAAGTTGTTCATTTTGGTGTGTCTCCCCACACCAACCTTTTTTCTCTCAACTAGTCTCAAAGATGCTACAAGATCCCTTTGCATACTGATCCAAACTAACCTGGCTATGTCTTTGAGGTCTACAACCCTGACAATAGTTAGCAAATATTTTGCAAAAATCTAATTTTTCCAAGCAAGTGGGTAACTAACATCTTATCCCCTGTGTTGAGAATACCAGATCTGCTTAAATTATATGGCATTATACTGAGGACAGCATGGGTGGATTACAGAGAAGGCTATTTTTCCTCTATGAAACAACTGTAAGACTACTAAGTGATTTGTAATCAAACACCAGGGATGTTTGTAAATCAAAAACAGGGATGGAAAAGACCCTCCTGATGCTGCACAACTCTATGGCTCCATCATCTGTCCTCAGCAAGTATGCTGGCTAGGGCTGATGGAATCTGCAGTCTAGCAAGATCTGCAGAACCACACATTGTCCACTCCTTTTTTAAATTAAAGGGACAATGACAGGTTTAAACTTGGTTTTATGGGACAGTAGCAGTATTCATACAAGGGGCATCTAAGATAGTGCTACCGAAGTGGCAGTCTATAAGCTTTCTACTGATCTCTGGCAAGTTTTCAGGAAAGAATGAAACAATTGTACCAAATGGGTGGAAATTTAGTGCTGGTTAATAGCACATTGGAAAGCCATAATTGCTGCTCCCTCTCTGTATCAGATAGCCTGAGAAAGCACCAAAGACCAGTTGTCATGGGGGAAGAGGAATTCCCGACCAAAAGTTGCTCCTCTTAAATGTCTTGTGTTTGAACCTTGCTGTTCTTAATCCATAAACTAGTACAAACAAGGAAAGTAGCTATACCCAGCTAGTGCAAACACAGCTGGAATGACTATGATTAAAAGAATAATGAACTAAAACCTGCATCTACATTATCTAAACTGTGACAGAGTAGATACCAATTAAGAGTGGGCTAGTGGATCTAGCAATTGATTAGGTGTGCAGGGTAGCAAAGCAATGAAGTGATGTTTATTCTTTAGTCTGTTAATGTAGTTAGGGCAGACTAGTAATTTACCAGAAAGCTTTTAGCTCCAAGTTAAACTTTGGTGGCTTATTGCTACAGCAACATAGTGGCCAGAAGAGCTAACAATCGGGCAGATGTTTGCATTACAAAGGGTATTCTTCCTTTCTTTAAGCAAATTATTCTTACATCAATTTAAACTACATGAAGTATTTGCCATGAATTGTTGGGCAGAAAGCAACAGGTGGGTTGTCTTATTGTTGTGTGGCATTTTAAAAACTTTGTATGTTGCTTTGGTTGCTGTTTTAAAAATGTCAAATGATTTTTTTTCAACATTGAGCAAACGTACTCCAGCAAGTATATGAATTTCCCTACAAGGCAAGTTTTACAGACCAGGGATGGAGAAAAAAAATAATTTAGTTTTCACTGTAATACAAATATATTTAATTTTTCATGTTCAAACCAGTATGCAGATCAAAATGTAGTAGTCCTCCAAAACTGCCACATTTCCAAATTTTGCAGCTGAGTCTTGCTACTATAGCATGCCTACAAAAATATGCAGATTAAAGGGAAAGGCTCATGAAAATACAGATATTTGTGAAAACCCATTCTCATAATTATTAGTAATAACATACTCTTGTGTTTTTAACTGTAAGTGTTATTATTGTAATTGTCTTGTCTTTTGTAAGCCAGCTTGAGTCTCAGTCTGGGGAAAAGGCAATGTATAAGTAAAGTGATGGATAGATGAATAAACATAGCTGCTTTACATGGTTCCTCTCTCCTTAACTGGGCAGTCCAAAACCCTATCAAGTATGTTTGACTGAGAGATGGTGACTAGCCCAAGGTCACTCAGTATGCTTTGTGACTAAGCAGCATCTGAACTTGTGTTCCCCTGTTCTAAACCTAGCATTCTAACAATTACATTACACTATACTGCTTTGCTCAGATTAGTGCTTAGTATATAAATGGTAAAACAATGCTGAAACACAGTAGAGGAAAACACTGCACCAATTCATATGCTTAACTGGGATAACATGAAAATCTGCATAGTGTTTATTTTGCATACCATACATATGCATAATATGCAAATTAGGCTACCTAGATTTGGGGAACAGCAATACAGCAACCCTAGAATTTGTGGACTTTGGGAGAAGCTAAATTGACAGATCCATAATACAGATACTGGTATGGGTATTTGAAAAACAAACCAATTACACAGCTAAAGTTTGCAAAGGGAAGACAGTATGTCTATTTTTGTCATAGAAGACAGGAGTTCATATTATTAGACATGTGCTGGAGCTAATGTCCAGCCTCTGGAGCTCGCTGGCCCTCCTGTTTCTCTTCCCCAGCGCTCTCTATTGCTGTTTGTTCTCTCGGAGTACATGAGCAGTGAAAGAAGAGTCATCTGTGCCCACCTTATCTTTTTTCTTTCTGGGAATTAGTACTGACTGGGCTGAGAGGAAGAGGCAAGCAATGGATAATGTGAAGTGAAGTGAAAGTGGGTGGGAGAAAGGACTCACATTATCTTCAGTGATTTATCCTTCCAAACAGTAAGCAGTAGAATTGCATAATGGTAAATAATTTCTAGCCTTAGATAAAATGGGTAGAAAGCACCTGACAAATCCAATTTCAACAATTTTCTTTTCTCTGATTAATTTAAATCTGGATATAGAGATCATGAAATTAACAGAGCCTTGAACACAACTTAGGCTTATTTCTATCTTAGCTACATACCAGTTCAGTATATTTGACATAGCTGTTGTGCTTTCCAGTTGCTGAGATATAAACAAGAATCTAAAATTTTGTGTGAGACCATCACAGGCATCTTAGGTCATTTCCACACTATACTGTTATAGTGTTGTTATTCAACTTTCAACATCCTATGGAATCCTGGGGTTTGCTGTTTAGGGAGGGGCCTCAAAGGCCCCAGGACTCCATAGGATGTTGAAAGTGGAATAATAGCACTATAACAGTCTAATGTGGAAATAGGCTTAGTCCTTGTAAACTGGATTTCAGTTGATGCCTGACCCATGGGCAGAAGTATTACTATCATTTCCACTCATAAGTGCCATTCTGCTTATTTCAATAGAGAGAGCAGATCTACACATGTGTTGCTTTGTCACTTCTACTGAATTGGTATCCCACCACAAATTGGCAAGGCCTTTGTGCAAACATCAGTGCTTATGTGAGGCTCTACATGTGTGAGACTACATAAATTCTGTTAATACCAGATACAACTCCCAGAGTACCACAATTCACAGCTGGCACATAATTTTTGGAGTTGCAGTTCAATACTTAAGGCCCAAATACAGTACTCTAAAGGAAACAGATCCTTTCTGATCTTGGAAGCTAAGCAGGGTCAGGCCTGGTTAGTACTTTGATGGGAGAACCCCAAGGATTACCAGGTGCTGTAGGCTATATTTCAGAGGAAGAAACTGATAAAACCACCCCTGAGAATTCCTTGCCTAAGAAAACCGTATGAATTTCATGGTGAGGTCACTTGAAGGCAAACACACATATAGTTCAACCCACCTGGAGACACCTGGCTAGGAACAGCTGCTGTAGATCATTGTGACAATGACTCAGTTTTACATCTCATTATACTTGCTTCTCTAGCTCAACAAGATTCATTTATTAACATACATTTGCCTTTTTCTGTGCACAGGCCAACTTTGACTTGCTCTCCTGTATAGCGAAACTGAATTTTATAGCCAAGTTATACTAATGGTTTGGAGTAATCTTCCCCTGTCCCTACTCTAAAACCTCAAATAATGATTTATTGCTTCTTAATTGTAATTTAATATGGTGAATAATATGGCAGCTGATTTATGTCACTTTATATGAGCCCAGAAAATCTATTTTTGAAGCAACCCATATATCTTCTCTTTCAGAAGCTCTGCTAAGAATGTCTTTAGAAATATACTGCCTCGTGCTGTTGTTTAGATAGGCAGATTTAATAGTTCAATGTATAAAATCTTGTAATGGAGTATCTTATATTGCCAAATGTTTTTCAATTTCATTCTACTTTTTTTTAATTAATAGGACAAAGAAGTGAAGAAGGAGAAATGTGTTATATTTTGTTGTATGTACCACCTTCAAAGAGCTATCATCACCACATAGTTACCATAGCAATGTTAGTCCCTCTGATTAGTATCAGTAAACAGTAATATACATGTAGACTGGATTTTGTGGTAATTCCAGTTTGAGAATATCCTGTCCCCCATTCCATCTTGGTCTTTGACACTGCTGTTGCCAGCACCTCCAATAAATGCCTCACGTGAAGCTTAAGAAACTTGGAAAAAAGGAAAATTGGTGTCTCTCATTTCTGTTATTGTTGTATGCCATCAACTTGTGTCTCACTAAGGTGAACCTATTATATTATAAAATTTTCTTGATAATATTCTTCTGATGTGAGTTTGCCCCACTGCCTTCTTAAGTTTGTCCAAGGTGACTCATTCCATTTGCTTCATCTGAAAGTGAGAAAGTTTGTCCAAAGTCACTCAGTGGGTTTCCATAGCTGAGTTGGGTTTGAACTCTGTTCTTCCAGAGTCCTACTCTGGTACTCAAACCACTACAACACACCTCTTGCTTACTATTAGAATTTTGTAAGATACTATGTCAGCAGCACTTAAATGGGAAGCACACACACAAATACACAGCACTTTGGGAGGAAAGGAGATGTAGTTTCTCTCCCATTCTGCTACTCATTGTGCTGAGCAGCAAGTGAATTCATAGAATTGTCTCAATCTAGGTTCCCATAACACTTTTAACAACTCTTCCTTTTTGATGTGTCCATTATAATAATCATGACTATCAGAGTATAATTACATATCACAAAAATCAAAACCAGTTGATATGGACTCTTTTTAAGACAATGGAAAGGATCTGAGATTTTTCCACTTTCAAAAGATGGATGCAACAGACATTAGTTAATTTATAAAATACTCTGAAAATGGGGGGGACCCTACATCATGATTAAAGAAGATTATTACAAGAATTTTCAATTTCAGGACATCTGCTGCAATTCACATTCTGTCTGGAATTTTTTTGCAATAGGAAAGCAAGAAGGGAAGGGAAAATAAGTTTTTTTTAAAGAAAGAATACAAATAATTTTAAATCCAAAATTTGAGCTGACATTTCTCTAAAAAGCAATCAGGGCAAACACTATACATCAAGACCTTTTTTTCAATCTTGTTTTCATTTTAGAACTTTTCTGCAAAAACTTTATGCAAAAACACTACACTGTGCTCAAAACACATTTTCTGCATGTTGTATTTGTACACAATGCAATAGTTTTTACGCAAACATTCCTGCTAAAAATGTCCCTCTCAGGCAGGAGAATTTTTGTTTTGTTTTCATCTGCAAGAATGAAATAAGATTTACATCTCTGCTCCACTGAAAATATTGCTCAAGCTGAGAAACTGAAATATTTCCAATACATCTGGCTCATCATAGGAACGAAGAAAAGTTACTGTAAGCTGAGAAGTTTCTTGTTCAAAAGTCAGCACAGTTAAAACTCAGAAATTGGCTTAAATCAGTACCCAGGTCATTTCATGTCTTCTGAACAGGGGGGTTGTCAGACTTTAACGTTACTCAGTCTCCTGGCTGTATGGCCGCTATGTGCAGTATTCATGACCAGTCCTACACAAACCTGACACAGATGAATCAAACAACACAGAAACAAAATTCTGCCTCTGTAGTCAAATTAATGATTTCAAGATAAGCAAATTTTCTCACCAAAGAAGCAGCAAATACATCTTTACCTTCATATATAAACAGGTCAGGTTCACAGCATATCTCCTAACCAGAACATCTTCACTTCATGAAGGTTATTTTAGTTTTTTGAGTTTTTTTTTTAAATTTTGCCAACTCAGCAGTTCAAATATTCATGGCAATTCTATGACACCAGAAACAACATTCCTTCTCAGCCACTGCAACATGGATTATGTTTTGCAATATTGACCACTAGCATTCTATCAAGCTTTAGTTTGACTCTTAGCATTGTATTTACTAATCTGCTTGAGCTTCAAGAGCTGAATACTAAGTGGACTGTAGTAAGCAAAGATGACTTCTTTAATGTCCACAGCCAATTTTTTTTTCTCTCAAAGTTAACACCAACTCAGGTCCTTAAGCATTCTTTTAAAAATGGGAAAATCTTAAATGGGAGCCACTTGTGAAAAATGGAGAAGGTCCTACCTCTACCACTGACTTTGCATCCAGTCGAAAATTGAAATCTCCAAAGACAAAATACGAAACTCTCTCAAACCGCTGATCTATAATTCTGAAACGGTATACAAGAAATATAGAAATTAAAATGCAGTATGCTCAGCTGTATATAAAATAAAATAATCTTTACAGCAGTTGATATAAACAATACCCACAGTTAAAAATGTATAATTGTAACTGCATATAGATTACATGGGAAGAGGTTTATAGTAATAAATCTGTTGCCAGAAATCTACCAAGAGTGGCAGTGAGAAGGATGTCTCCAATCTGGTACTGGTAGGCACCTGTCTGCAATAACTCGTCTAGCAGACCTCTGTGCAATGGTCATGGACAGTACAATTGGTAGAGAGGTCTGTGGTCATCTACATGCCTGGTGTGTGCCCCTGCATGAGACCAGTTTCAATTTGTTGCATCAGAAAATAAAAAAGGAAAGGCTAGCAATTAAACTGGATGACTACTCCAGTTGCCACCAAAGAAGCTCACAGTTCTTTCAGGAAAAGACAGAACTCTCAATATTTTGGAGTAAATATCAAAACAGTAACAAAATCTACATGTGGGAGATGCAACAAAAATGTTGCAAAGTGGAGTATTCCTGAACACTGTTGTTCAGAGTTTTAATCTGCCAGCCATGCCCTCTTCAATCATACTCCATTTCACTTCCTCTCAAATCAGATAGTCCATCAGCATTCCACGGTAACTGAGCACACTTGTTAGCTGTCATGGGGTCCTTCTCCTCATTCGTCCCCCTGCAAAGTTTTTCTGCACTTCTTCAAAACACAGGGGTCTCCCAAATTTGCTAATACTTTCCTCTGGTGTATAGATGGGACTGTATTGGGTCCCACCTATGAACACCAAAAACAGAGGGATTGATGATGATCAATAGAAACAATAGGAACAGTAACGAGATATGAAATCGGCTACTGCTACAACTACTAATAGTAATGTTACTACTCCTTCTATATATTATTAAGTTAATTTTTCAAACTTCCCAATACTTTCTTGAGAAATGAATCTCAAGTTGAAGTGAAAAGAAATATATGATTTATGATTTAAAAAAACATTTTCCATGTTCCAACTTTGACATGAAAGATTGCAATAGTTGTATTACTTAAAGGCCCAATTCATCAACATGAGAAATCCTATCAAAATAGATTGTCTTGCTCATGAGAAAATTCTCTGCTGCAAAAATGTAAACAACTTCAAAGCCTAGAAAGTGATGAGAAACTCATCCGCTGGTTAGTGAAAGAATTTGCATTGAGCAGTCTTCTGAAGGTGGGTGGGACTTTGGAATTGGGTACCTGATTCATTTCCTGTAGTATTGTGAGTGATCTCAAGAGATGAATGGGTTGGAATGAGCAACATGTGAAAACATGCACTCCTCTAGGTTTTAGCTGTTGACAACTATAAATCTTTACAGCTCATCAAATATCAAATATATGCAGGAGGATTTCCCCCCCTTCCTAGCAAGCCTGGGAAACTTTAGAAGTTGCTTTATTGTAATTCTGCATTACAATTTCCTTTTGAACATGCCATGAATCAAAATTTCCTATAAAAGGTTGCAATTAATCACCCAGTGGAGTGATAAATTTCAACAGTGTAAAAAAAGAAAGCAGCCAAGCCATGTCACCAGCATTAATTTAATGTTTCTCAGTGGGAGGATCTAGTGCTTTTTCTTGTAGTTCTTATCTGATGTCTGTATTGCATTATCAAAAATACTGTAACTATCCGCAAGACTTACAACCTAATCATATAATGCTGCCAAGCATCTGATCAAATTACCATGATCCAGTTACCCAAATAGCTGAGTGAGTGATCATTCTAGTTGTTACTCACCACTAGAATGAAGATATAACGCCCCTCAACATACACACAGGTTCACTCTAGTTGAATCAGGTCATGATACAACATGTAATTTATATAAAGAAAATCTGAGGTCCAATACTTTACACAATCAGTTACAAAAAGTTTATTGCGTAGTAGACTGAGAAACTATGATCTTTTAAGTAACACAGAACTTTTCTATATAATGAGGCTATATAAATGATGCCTTTTAAAAACTGTATTTACTTCTACTTGTGACTTCTGAAACTTCTAGAAGATGAGGGGAGCTTGCTTGCTTTCTCTTTCCCTGCAATTTTAATCTACTGGTTTGTGTTTGGCGCTATTCCTGTACCTTACCCATCTCCATCATTATCCTGTCATGATCTTGGCAGAACCACTACCAGGATAGGAGTGCAACGCGAACACTTCCCTCTGTACCCAGCCAGCTGCCTGTGGAAGGGTAGCGTGAGCAACACGTGCCTTCCTTCCGCAGTGCAGCCTGCCACTTTCTGTGCTGCACTGGGGAAGGAAGCACCTAGACTGTGCTTCTTCCCTTTCTGCAGGGCCTGCAGCAATGGCAATGTCACGCGACCAGGAGCTATTACTGGATTTTTTCCCCTAGTAATGGAATATTCTGAAAACGCAACAGGTGGTGACACATTGAGACTGTGACGACATTGTGAGAAAGCACAACTTGCGGACTGGCAGCAACACATCCCATCGAAGAACAGCCACATCATGTGGAAATGGCCTTAGTCTCTGGAGCAGCAACAAACAAGTTTGCTTGTCTTCTACATGACATGACAGAGATGGTATTAGTGTCACTGCATGAATTACAACATCTGTGACAACACAGTCACTGAATACAACACAGCAAATGAATAAGACTGATGGAACAAATATATTTATCCTCAGCACAAGATGGAATATGCAAGAGGTTTATGGTGCTGTTTGATAGTCCTTTCTTTCTTTGCATTTTCAGCTATCAAAGATTTAAATATGTCTGAATACTAACATATTTTTTAAAGGCGTCTTCTCAAGTTGAGAGCATTCTATTACTGATCTCATAAAAATATGCCACACTTGCTTTAAACTAGTCTACATCCTTGGACCACCACAATCACTTGTTCCATGATCATTTTGAAGACCTGGCCTGCACAGGTTTCCGTGTTTGGCTGGAGCTAAAGTATCCACACTGATACTTATTAATTTCACATAGCTAGAGTTGCTTGCTTTACACAACATTATCATTGCAAATATTCATCTTTCATTCGACCCACAGTTACTGAAGATTTTGGCAGCATCATAAAACAAGGCTACTATTTTCTTTTTGACAGAATCATTAATTTCCCATGATTGATATATATAAACTGTTACAGAAAAAAATTTAAGACATCCATCCCTAAAAGCTTTGAACAAGTTGATATGTTTCAGTTTGCCTACAGTCATGAAGCAAGGCCACTGCTTAGCAAACTCACTGCTCTGAGTATGAATAAATTCAGAAGGAGGTTCACTACCTTTCAGTCCCTACACCCATGAGAAAAAAACATTCTCACAGAAGTAAACAGTCAAAGTATATCTAGAGCCCAAGTTTAAATTACTTTATTAAGATCTGCTGCTCCAAGGGAACTGAGTGCCAATGAGGTGCAGTGGTTAAAAGTATTTGACTGGGATACTGAAGATAACGGCTCAGGTCCCCAATACACCAAGAAGTTCACTGGGTGACCTCGGGCCAGTAACTTTCCGTTAGTAATGACTATCAGCACATTAACGGAATACTCAGGAGGAAGGATAGCGAACACACGAAATCACTATCAGAAAATGCCTCAGTTCAGATGCAAAATATCATGGTCTGACACTAAGTGAAAAAAGTTTGAAGACTGTTAACTTCATGTAGTCTCCTATCACCTTATGTGCCTCAACTCCACTTCACCTGTTCTAGTTACAAGCAAGTTAAGGTTTCTTATTCTCGTTTCCAGGGAAAGGATAAATCACAATTTGCTGGTTCAGATGAAATATTTACACCAAAAGTCTATATGGCTCTAGAAGGTTCCAAATGTGCCGCTTTGCAGGGGCAAGACATTGTATGTGTGACCCACAAAAAGGGAAAAGAAGAAAAAAAACCCAATGGTTTGCTTTAGTAAGGGAAGGGAAAAATGGTATGATGACAAATGAGAGGTGGAAGAATGAAGAAGTAGAGTTTGGTATTATGGCTGAAGTAGGGCGTGGAGAAAAGCTGTGGCTTTCGGTGTAGCTTCTGCATTTAAAGCCCTTCAGTTAGATTAAGCTTAGGTGCAGAGATAATTGTTTCCCGTGCACTTTCATATTATTTTGGAATTTATATCTAGCATGTCCTTATAAGCTGTTTCGTCTTTTCTTACACAGGAAGAAAGTGCAGGTGGTGAATGATTTCTGATTTGGAGAGATCAGTCTAGGTCATAGTTTCAACTTTCCCAAGTTTTCATTGTATCCGCCCCAAATGAATCACCAAAATGACAAAAGGAAAGAGGTTTTCTTTTTTTATCACCTTCTAGAAAGATGTTTTCAAGGAAGGCCTTTCTTTTTTGCTCTAATGTAAAATTCCATTTTATTGTATGTAAAGATTTTGCTTAAAAACAAAGAAACTCTCTGTGAAAAGCTCATGTTTGGAGCTTTACATTCTCTGAAAATTTAAAAACATGTTGAAGAATCTGCTCATTTAAAAAAAGTGTGGGGAGGGGGAGAGAATATGCAGCAATTTTAGGCTCAAATATTCTATGCTGTAAAATAAAACAAGACACAATTTTTAAAAGAAATAAGAAAACCACTTACAACCATGTTTGTTAATGTTAAGTTGGTATAAGTCTGTGAGTCTTAGGTTATATTACTTACAGCTCAATCCTCTGCATTTTTTTCCTAAAAGTAAATCCCACTGATTCCCATGGAAACACTACTCTCTAGTTAATATACTTAGGATTGTATCCCTGAAATACGAATTCTGTAGGAAATCTGTCTTCTTCAAATTCATTTTTGTACGCTCTACCTTTTCAAACCAATTCCTTCATATGGGAAAGAAAGAAGTATTCTTTAATTAAAATGCATTCAATAAATGGCATTCAAAATTTGCAGCAAAATGATTGAACTTGGTGAAATTTCTTTTTATTGGGAAAGAGGAGTCATGTACTAAGTTCTCATCTTCACACAGTGTTCTAAATAAATAATAAGACAAGAAGAAAAGCAAGCATCCTTCCCTCGCTTTCACCATTTCTTCCTTCAAATACTGCCACTAAGACAGACAGTATGCTGGGGGGTGGGGACACAAGAAATTACATATCAGCTCTTTGAGTGTGTGTGTCTGTACATGTGCACTGGGAGCTGATGAACATGATTCAGTGTGACAAGAGGCACAGTGATCTGGCTAAACCATTTCTCAGGGCACTTTGTAAGGAGGATCAGCTGCATTATTCCTTTAATAGCCATGTCTAATGCAATAGGCTAGCGGGTTTTGTCCCAAGTCAAGGTATCAGCTGCAGGTCAGAAGGTAACATTCTGTTTACAAGATTATTTCCTAAAGCACTTATCTCGCTTTCGGTGTGAAAAGTTGACTTTTCTGTTTGTAAGGAGGCCAAAAGAATTGAGGGAATGGGAAAAATTAGCCACACTGGGCTGGAGCTGAATGGAATTAAGTGGGAGGTCTGAGAAAGGCCTGCTGTGGTACTCAGCGGGGTACCTTATTAGCCACGTCATCGCAGTTCATTCAGGCAAACAGTAACAGTGTCACCAACATTCCCACACAAAGACAAAGTTCTTCACACAGTCTATAAACATGCTTCCCCCAGCCGATTCATCCTAGCTTGACACCACTGAAAGAAGGGTTCTCCTCTGACTTTTCTTTTTAAAGGAATAACAAAACAAAACAAAAAACTCCCCGATCTCTGGCCGGACAGGATGAATAGAAGGAGAGAAAAGAAGTACTATTGTCATCTTTCTAGGCAAGACACAACTTGGAGGTCAAAATTATTTAATTTATATTTTAACTCATAATTTAATTTTTAACCATATAAAAATGTAGGAAGCTGAAGACTAGTCTTAATCTAATCTCAGTCATTACTAATTAAACTTGACTACTATTGCTAGGATTAATAGTTGAGGTACAGTGTTTATATTTTTCAACTTTATTGAGTCCTGTCATATTCAACCATTTATGTTCCTTTCATGTCAACTAAAACAATTAAATTAAGAGACAGAGCAAAATATTTTGTCAACAATGAAAAAACCTGTAAAAAAACTGAGTACAACAAATAGTTATTCTCAGTAAACGTGTAATGCAAAATGCAGGAAAATAATAGAAAATAACACTGCATGCTTAGATATAATGTTGTGCTCAACACAGGCCAAGAGTTTAAAAACCACCTCAAAACAGAACGAGGGAAAACCCTTCTAGCATCTTAAGAATCCCATTCTGCACATTAAATCTGAAGTTTTTAGCAAAACAGTTCACAAAAAACAGATTGGAAAGACTGGGCAAGTATGTAACATTTATCATGAAAAAGAAATAAACAAGAGGAGCACTGAGGAGGGGCCAAACAATATTACAAAACTGAGGGGAGGTCAAATAATATTATAAGCTATCATTCTGCCATTCATCTTTGTATGGAGGTGATATTTTTGCTTAAGCTCTTTTTACTTCTTAAAACTTGAACCAAGGGTCTCTTTCAATTTCAGACCCCACAAATAATGCTGTAGTGGGTCTCTGTATGTAAGAATAATCTTTTCACATTATAACTCCTCACTGCAAAGTTTAGAGAGTAATTCAGATAAATAGCAACAATAGGAGCGTTTACATACATGCAACAGACTGAATCCCCACTGATCAGAAAACAAGAAAGGGGCTCCTGGAATAGAATCAGAACAAAGGTCACAGTGAGGTCACCAGAAAGAAGATTTTTGGATTTACAATTTGCTTTATAGATAAAGCATATTTAAGGAAAGTTTTCAGCTCCAAGAAAAGGGGCTACTTGGAATAATAAAGAAGATTAAGAGGTAATGGAATTACATTGTTGCGTATTGATAGTTATAAAACGGCTCAATGTTTAAAGGAGCTTCTCATTCTACCAAAACTCACATTCTACAATCTCCCAGGGAAGCTCTGTTGAAATGACCTCACCTCACTCTCTCAAATTATTGTATATTACAAAAGACGGGGGAGAGACTACTGGGATCTCCCCCACCCACCCACAAAAAAATATTCAGGAGTCTTAGCCCAATCCTTTGTTCCTGCAATAAGATAGTAAAGGTTTTTGTCTTTGTGAAAGTATTCAAAGTGGAAAGTAGATATTGGTTCTGTCTTACAGAACTGTAACCAGCCTATCTACATGCTAAATAAAGTAAGGTAAGAAGTAATACATAGCACTCTGGATATGAGGAAAAAACAAAATCTTCAGGGAAGGGATCATAGCACAGGATAGAACACATGATTTGCATGCAGAAGGGCCCACATCCAATCTTGGCACGGCCATTTAAAATGATGAGGTAGCAAGCAATTCCATGCCTGAGACTGTGCTAGATAGCTGATGCCATTTTGTGTAAGACAGATTTCTATGCTAGTCCTGTGATCCCAAACTGGCTTTAAACTTCCCACTGCCCTGCCCACTGACAAAACACCACCCTTGCCAAGGCAAACTGCTCTTAAAACTAAAAGGACTTGCATAAGCTATTGAAACATTGAATTTAGGCCTCCTGCTTAAAGCAAGAAACAAACAAATATATGAAATTAAGCAAACACACACATACACAGAGGGAGAAAAAAAAAAAACCCAGCCCATAACCTTGTGTTAACCAGCTTTGGGGATCTTGGTTTTGAAAGATGCCTTGGGATCCTGGCTACTAAATAATTCAAAACAAAACAAAGGAATGTGATTGAATTACATAATAAGTGTTAAATGGGCATTTCCCCCCTTTCACTTACGATATAGGGCAGGGAATGAGAAACTATGGCTCTCCAGATGATGTAGGACTGCAACTGCTATTACCACCCCCACTCCGACTGGCTATGATGGTTAGGGGTGATGGAAGGCGCATGTAAGTACCTACCATCAAATCACACACTTTAGACTACTAGAGGGTACAGAAAAGAGAAGATAAGGAAGAGATACTAGTCTGTTGCTTTCAAAGAGTTGGATTGTTAGGAAAGAGGTAAAAATTAAAACTAAAAAATTGAAACCTTTATACAAATGTCTGGTGGTTGTATAGTTTATGTTGTCACAAAAAAGGATGCTGCAGAGCTGGAAAAACTGCAGAAAAGGGCAGCCAAAATTATTATTATTATATATATATATATATATATATATTAAGATTAACAACAAATTACAAACATCTTAACAAATTACAATATTTACATTATCAATAACCTTAAATTCTTCACACAAACAATAGAAAGAAATATTCCCTGTTTCTCATTATCTCTTTCACTTCCTACTTTCTTTGACTCAGTTTTTTACATTACGTTAGAATCATTCTCGTCAAACATGTATCTTCCCCATTAATCATATTTTAAATGTACCTTTCGCTCTCCTGTCTTTACTACCCTATACCTTACCCTAGTTCTTTCATTACTCATTACAGATCTTTTCCCAGTTTTCCTCAATATATCTCTTAATTTCTATCATTTCAGTCTTTTTGTTTCCTCTTTTTTCTCCTCTCATCGCTCTCGATAGGCTATCTAAAGTTACATATTCTTGAACTTTAATAAGCCACTCCTCTATTTCTGGAACTTTATTCGTTTTCCAGTATTTAGCATATAAAATGGAAAGCAATACATAAGGTAATTACAGAAATACTGAATATAAAAATACCGTTGACACCAGAGATATTTCTGTTGAATATGTTACATCAAATGACAAAAGAACAAAATAAATACAAGAATGGTATACTGTACATGGCAGCCAAAATTATTAGTGGGATATAAGCAACACCTCCTGAGGAATGATCAAGACTTGGTTCTTTTAGTTTAGAGGAGAAAAGGGAAGTGGAGGGGGCAACATAACTGAGGTCTATAAAATTATGTATAATGTGGAGAAAGTAGACAAGGATAAATTTATCTCCCTCTTTGCATAACAGCAGAACACTAAATCTGAATGCTGGTTGAGTCAGATTGATCAAAAATAACTCCTTCAGAAAATGCATAGTTAAAAACGGAATTAATCGCCATAAGATGTCCTATGGACAACCAACTTAGATGGCACTGGAAAGCTATTAGAAAAATCCACAGAGGATGATTACCATTAGTCATGGGAGCTATATGGTTCCTCTAGGATTCAAGTCAGCATGCCTCTGTGTACCAGTAGTTGGTAAACAACAACAGAAGAAAGATATTCCCTGTTTGTTGGTGTTCCATTGGTATCTGGCTGTCTACTGGGAGACCCATGGTATAGAAATAAACAGATCTTTGGTCTGGTCCAGAGCTCAAATATAGCTAGTTACAAATAACTAGTTACTTGTAATTAACTCATTTCCCCAATTACCTTGTCTAAATATTTTGCATAACTGTTGTGACCTGAGGCAAGATAACTTTATTGTTAGTTACTTTTAAAGTTTTTTGGCAGTGGCCCTAGGGTCCAACTGCTGACTCATGCTGTTGCCCTCTGGTCAACACAAGTCAACAGAGCTCTGCTGTGTTCTGTTGCTCCCAGGAAACAAAATGAGAAGGAGAGAGGTATTCTGTACTTCAGACCAGCAGCTTGGAGCATTCAGATTTTTTTTAAGTAATTGAAATGTATTTCAGTAATTTTTGAGAAAGAGGAAAATGCAAAGCATTATTTTTTAAAAATAGTAATGGACTACTAGTGTCCCAATGCTAACTGTAACCAGTTACTATTAAAAGTAACTTTTCAAAGTCTAGGCTGATTCAACTCTTGCTATGTTCTTCAGCTTTTACAAAAATGTTGTGACATCTGCCATTATTTGTCCCCTGGAACAACGTCACTTGTTGTTAAACGTGGTATGATATAAGTATACAGTCTAGAAACAATCCTTTTATAAAGGAAAAATTAATTGAAGACAGTCTAAGAGTAATTGAAAGAGGCTTAATGCTAAGTGCTTTCACTGGCAAGTTTGAAATGTTGCAATACTGACATTAAAAAGCTTAACTTTATCATATTCTTGAACCTCTTGCTTTTTGATATAATAGCCAAAACCTATTAATAACACAAAAACATTTCAAAAGGTCAAGCAGCAAACAACTAGATGAAAGGTGTTGTCAAGAGACTTAGGTAATCATCTTAACACTCAGGACATTTGCCAGGGCTGTTTAAATAATATGCGAGTTCACTTTTAATTTCAATATAGTGCTACATGAACAAAAAAGAATTCTATGTTTTTTTTAAAAAATTAATTACCATGTCAGCAGATATTAAGATGGCAAGAAAGATCACATCAATAATATATATGTAATCCAGGGAAAGAATTACAAGAAGAGCTATAAAATCAATTTTTAGAGCTGAAAAAACAGTGCTCTTTGGTCTGAACAGTATTTCCCTTCTATTGACAAAACCATGATCTTATCTGACACTGACATTCACCTAATGCAACATTAGATATGTATAATGATATAAGTACTTGTCAATTCTGCTGCAATAAAACACTGCTCCCATTGTAATGGGTGAGGCTGTTGTAAATGGGAATTGTTTTCCTGTAATAGAATACTTAAACTCCACAAAGGCTTCAGAACTCAGTGTGCAGTTCATAAGTCTGCAGGCATGTACTTCATTTAGAAGAATGATTCCTCTGACTTGAAAGTATAACTCTGTGTGCTAGGATTATTTTGTAGGCCCAAAATAGCTAAAATAGTTCAAAATAGTTGAAATAATTGAATAAGCAAAGAATAGTGCTATATCTTGGCCGCACAGCTCCACAATCCCTTAACAACTAGCTGAGCAGGTTGCTAGGAGAGGTAGGTGAAAACATCTGGATCATCAAAGGTTCTCCAGCCCATGTTGTGTTTACTGGTAATTTAGCTACCACTCAACCTTTTTAAGAATCATACCTGTGCTACAGCATAACTGTGAGGCACCTCCAGTACCAGACAGATCCCTAGTTGTTATGGCCACAGCCTCTTCTTCCCTTCCCTTTGAAGACTGTAACCACACACCCACACTCCCATATTGTTTTGTTTACTCTACTGCCTGTTGACAAGTTCTGGGGAACTTGAAAGCTTGCACACAATTTTGTAACCTTTCACTTGACTGAAAGAAGTTAAGCACCACAGTAGTAGTCACACCTGATCAGCACTTCACATTTTAACAAAAGATATTTGCATACAAATTAAAATGAAGCCTTAATGTAGATTATAATGCTCAACTGCTGTAATTATTTTCACTCTTAATAGACATGGGCACACAGGAGGCAGAGCTACTTGTAGCTTTCAAATTACAGCTGTGAATACAGACAATTTTATATAATGCAAGCTTGTGATGATCATAGGAAATTTGTGAACACTAAGTTGTCCTGAAATTCCACATTTTATGGACGAAAATATAGCATAGCTCAGCTTCTGATTACAAAAAAAAGTCTAACATAAACTTCAAAGCTAAGGCTACACAAATTGTTGAACTGTACAAAAGAGTTTTACAAGTGAATCTCTCTCTTTTTCAGTGTACAAGAACTGGACATGAATATTTCCTGCCTGTACTGGGGTGATATGGTGTCATTCCGCTAGTGCAAAACTGCAACCACCTGCAGAAACCTGACATGAATCCTTGCACAAGTGTCAAATCCAGTATTTTGATTTTTTTTAAAAATTCTAGCTGTGCAAGCCCTTGCATAAGTCACTACACAACTAATTACTTCGCCACCCTAGGTGCTAGCGCCAGCTGTCCTTCTAGTGAATATTCTAGTAATAATGGAACTTGGCACTTTTCCCACAAGTATTACATTGGGTGTAACTTATAGTTCTTTAAATTAGGCCAAGCAATGTGTAGATGGTGTTCTGAGGATCTACGTTCCACATATAATAAATGTTTATTACTTTCTGACTGGTACTATTGGGCATCTATGAAACTAATAAAAGAGAAAAATGGAAGGGAAAAGGACAAAGTTTATCAGACACTAGCAAAAAAGGAAACAAAACAAGATGAGACAATAGACTTCTAGTCATGAAAACTATGCCACAAAGAGCATTTTTTAAAAGATCATGTATTTCCCTTATAAAAGGAAGTGATCAGGAGAAAGGCAAAGAGGATAAATATTAATTAGATGAATCCAAAAATATATTCAGAAATTGTTGTTTTATTGCATGTGATGAAATATATTCATTAACCTTTAATATTATTTGCAGTTAAGAATTTTGGATTAAAATTTACTGGGCTATATTTTAATGTTTCCGCCATGAAACACTGCTTAGGATAAAAAATCTTTTAAAAATATCATATAAATAGCAAAAATAAAGTAGTGTTTACAAACACTTCAAGTCCTCAAATTACTCAGATGACCCAGATCTTTAACACAAGGTTTGCCTCTGCCTAGAAACGCAATGGCTTTTCTTCAGCTCATTCAGTCACTAGTTCTGGGAAAAGCCCAAAGAGAAACATTTAGATTGGAGGGGTCTTTGAGAAGATGTGACAGTTGACTGATGAGCATCCATAAAATGACAAAGAATGGCTGTGTGGAGCCTGTGCATCACATGGAGTCACCCTGGGAAAACTAATTGCTTTGAATTGTTAATAGTAACATTATTTTTCTGGCAATCATTTCTTTTGAATACTCAAAATGAGCATGAAACAGCTCCTTTGACTGGACATAAAAGTTAAATGTCCCAATGTTGATCAAATTAACTTCAGCTATGTGACAATGGACTATATTTGTGAGAAAATAATGGAGGTCACAAAGGGGGGGCTTTATGCCAAGATTTCACAGTTGTAATGTAAAAAAAAATGTTTCTGTTCAACCAGGCTAGGCTGCATTTCAGAGAGAAAACAGAGGAGCACTGTCACAATGAGAAGGGGGTGAGGGTACGGTGGGGAGACACTGTCTGGATAAACGTAGGATGTTTCAGAGACTGACAGAAGAACAGCTCCCACCTAATATTTCATCAGGGTAATCATAAGTATAAATTTCCACAGAACGCTCATAAGGGATACTTCAGTTCCTGCTTTGGTAAAAGTTTCTTGGCTGAGACTCCCACCCCAATCCTGAACCAAGATCTGTTTGAAGTTATGTGGGCAAGAGAAAATCTTAGAATAATTAGGAATAATTATGTCTTTATGGAAAACTGCTTTTCTCTAAGCTGTAAAATTCATTTATCTCCCACATTTTGCTAGTTTGTCACTGTGTTAGAAATTTAAGTTATGGGATGGACGTAACACAAACAGCTATCATAAGAAATGTTTTACACTGACTGCAATTTTTAATATAAATCTCTAGAACTGCTTTCAAAGTAGTAAATCTACGGAAACAATACTTACAGAAAATTCTAAATACTCACATTAGTAATAAACAACTTACAAAACAATTTCACACCAATTTGAGTAGTAACTAAAGCATACTTTATATTTGCTCTGTTTTTACTTGTAAAAATTTTCATTCTGTTCAGTTCTGTTCTAGTCTTTTCCATCACATCATTTTAATACCAAGAAAACCCCCTAATTTGAGACCACATACACCATTTGGTTTACTGCTGTAAACCACAGCATTTTGGGTTTTTTTGGTAACGGCAATTCTTTTCCTCATGGGTAAATTCATCTTTCAATGAGAATAATAATATGAAGAAAAAGGCAATTTGCATTAATTTCTTTTTGTAAATAATTAAGATAGAATGCAGGCTATGACTGGTCACTTCAGTCTTGCATAAATAGCTGTAATTAACTGGTGTTCATACTAGCCGAAATACATCCAGCAGACAAGACTGTTTCACTTACTCCCACAGGGACTTAAATCAACTGTGAAAAGATGTTTCAGTTTCATTCAGTGAGGGTTTAGCTCATTAAACTCTTTTCCTTCTCAGTATTGTTCCCAAAGCTTGAACTGCATTGCTGTTAAATGCTCTTTAGCAGTTTAAAGGCTTTAGAGGAAAAGACTTATCAGCCTCTGGTTTTAACAGCACTAAATCTGCATTATTAGGGCATGCAGATAAGGGGATTTAAAGGCCCAGCTTGAAACCTCTCTCTCTTCTGTGTTTATCTGGCACCACATCGCTCCTCCAGCTCAGCTGGAAGTGTAGATCTACAAAGCTTTAAAGGGAGATTAAAAGCCAAGAAAAGAAGTACTTTCTTTCCTATAGATGCTCTCACTTTCCCCTTTCCTACTGTCTGAAGGAGTGATGGCAGACAATGGTCCAAGATGGTTCCCAAAACCTTCTGAATGGGGGCACTGTTGGTGGTAGCATTCATTCAAAGTGAGCTTCAGTGTATTGTCCTCCCCAATCAGCAGATCAGAATAGAGTTTGCTGGTGGCTGCCAAAAGGTTAGCAGTGTTGATGAAAGGGGTTTCCCATTATTCACTGCTCTTACAGAACTACCCTTTTGTGCTGGGCAGCCCATCATTTCACTACGGAGGTCCGGATCTGCGGCTGGCTGCTTTCTCAAAATGAGCAATCTATGTGAATGCTAACTCAAAGTGGTAGTGCCACCTAAAACTGCGGGTTTTCTTTTTTTAAAAGGCAGGAGAGCTAAGTCTGATTTTGGCACTGTCACACTGCAATGATATACCACCATGACATCTTTGACCTACAATTAAAAGGATTAGAAACAGACAATTTCCTTATTCTTGATAAGGCAATTGTTCAGAAGTCCCTAAACATCTAAAGAAAACACAGAGGGAATCTTAAATAGTACCCAGAGCTCTATAAGGCTGTCAGATTCCTTATACCACCACAACAAAGTAACATAAGTAAATCCAAGATTTTTTTTTTAAATTTCCCCATTGAAAGATATTACCATAGGCACATAATATAATCTTAGCAGATCAGTTCAGCAGCCTAACATGACATTCAGTAAAGAAGGGTAGAAATAGGGTCAGTTGTGATCCACCAATTGATCACTGGTAGACCACCTAGTGCCTGTTGGTTGCTAGGGTTCTGGCAAAGAATGTTGGCCCAGGTGAGCCTCAGTCTCGTAAGATGTAGCTCTCATGTTCAGAAGCAAGAGTACACCCTCCTGAATACATGATACATCTCAACTGTTAAGAGATTCTGAGTATTTTGATTTTGTAATCTTACTACACATTGCCACAAAGACTAATGGCCCAAAGGAGATAGAGCAGGAGGAGGAGGAGGAAAAAAAGAAGAGGAGAAGGAGAAACACCACCACCATATAAAACTGAAGTCAAACCACCTCCATATTTGAATTTTAAAAACAAGTTACTAAATAATTACCTCTAGGGTTAAGAGTAAGATTAGGGGCAGGGAGATATTTTAAGACTCCTTAATCAGCAAGGAGAGAAGTTTAGGCACATTACTGTAGACTCCTCTATCAGAAGACTGAAGAAAATCAGACAGGTTACATGGAATGTTTAAAATTCAACTTTGTTCTCCTAAAGCAACAGCTGGCAGCTATGTCTTTTCATGTGTTAGAGCACAACCTCCCATCAGGTTCAGTCAGCATAGTTAATGGCCCAGCATCATAGATACAGCAATCCACAATCTGCAAAGCATGAAAGTTGCCCACTCTTGTCTCTGAACCTTACTAGCAATCTTTTCCATTTTGAGAAGCAGTGGGAATCATGCAGCATTCCTGATGTTATTAGACAGCAGTTCCCAGCATTTTTCACCAGTGGATATGCTGGCTTGTCACTGTTACAATCTATAGTTCAACAACATCTGAAAGGGTGTAAGATTCCCATTCCTGACTGTTAGTGAAGAAATATGGATGTGGGAAGCAAAAAAACAAACTTTCTCATCTGTAAAAGTATTGCAGAAAATGCTGACTATATAAAAATGATCAAAATATTTCAAAATGTTTAGGGTATTATGTAATGCTGATGCAGTTTTACAATTGTCAATGTCAGAAGGAAATTAGTGGATTGCAGAAACAGTACCATTTATCTGTTCCTTTCCAGCAAAAGAAGAACTTGAATGTACCTTTAGAAATAGTGAAATACCTACCAAAGCAGTTCATTTGTGCATAGGACTGGATCTCTATAATTTCTAGCTCGTAGTTTTTCTTTCATTTAAAAAAAAGTTAATTGATTGTCTTTACTTGGATCGGCAACATTTAAATGCAGGGCAATAAAAGAAGCCAAGAGAGCATTCTACCTACCTGTCAAGTACATAACCAAGGGCTTTATGCCTTATTCCTGAGTAAACTGACGGGCTTGTTTCCCAAGCAACTAAATTGGAAGCATCATGGAAAAGATGAATGTTTACCAAGTCAAAGGCACTGTGACAAAAGGAAGAGAAGACTGACTGAGAATACAAGTAAGTACAAACAGCTAAGAGGAAAACATTCGGTCTTAATGCACAACAAGCTGAGTTGTCATGGATTAGGACACTTTACTTTTAAAACTTTTGAAAAAAATGTGTTAGATGCAACTGAAAAGAACTGGATCCAGCTCTGTCATTGTACATCTATTCTATATATAAAGCTCGAAAGTCTTTCCCCATTTTTAGACGTTTTAAATTCTAAACATTAATATTACAGTTTCATAAAACATCAAATATTACTGAATATGAAATTGGACAAACCAACAAACCAGAAAACTTGTCAGAAAACAAGTCTTTCAAACACTTGGGAAACGAAGAAAAGCAAAGTAATAGGCACCTCTTAATCTATTACTCTTTTTTTCTTGCAAGAGCCTACCAATTGTTGTTCCTTTGAAAAAGGTAATTGATACAATAACACGTTCAATCAGTTGTGAACATTTGTAAGAGCACTTACTACTTTAAAGAAGGAGGGAAACTCTAATTTATTAGTATCAATTGTTCCCAAAGCTAAGAAGAAAACAAAACAGGGATGAAGAACCCAGAAAGGCGATATAAAATGGTGCACAAAAAGTTTTTTTTCTCCTCTTTAACTGACTCTTGTTTGGATACAATGCTAAATCATGCTGAGGTTGGTGAAATTATTACTTGCTTATATGTCAAAATCAAACCTAGATGGTTTATTTGGGGCTGGCAATGAAAAATCTGAAACCATGGCACGAAGGTGATTTGTAAAATTCAGTTTGTGTTGTGGTTTGCCATTTCATGTGAATTCAACCTGTATACTGGAGTTTCAATGCAATGCAAGCATGCACTAGAAAATAATCTAAATATATATATGTGATTATTCTATGATTTATGCAAAAGATCTTAAAACCTTTTTTGGGGTGGACGCCTTTGGAAATCTATTGACATTTCCGTGAGAAGAATCCATATACACATTCACAAACAAAATATTGCAGACAAAATATTTTATTGCATTGTGAATTGATTTTCTTCCCATAGACTGTAACAAAAATCAACATTAGAAGAGACTACATTCTTATATTCAAATCTGCTAAGACAGGAAGAAAACAGAGAGGAAAGTGAAGAAAAAAGGCATGCTTATACCCAATTTATAGAGTATCTAGAGACTATATATGAGTCCCCTAGGTTTGAGAACCCCTCTATTGAGAGATAGATCAGACTGAGAATCCCTGATCTACTGAGATAATGAAATAATAATCAAAATTGGGAGTATGTAGTTAAATAATAATGATAATGATGATAATATTAATTATATTGCAAAAATTGAGATCAACTGACTGCCTAGTGGATGCAATGTTTTTGTTGTCTATATACAAGTACATGGATCAACTTAGATTAATGTACCTTATTGGAAAGCCACACACAATTCAACTAGAAACAATATGTACATTGTTAAATCACATATTTAGATCACACTAGTTGCCAAAAATATTATTGTGAATAAAAATGCACACGTTCTATTTTGGAAGTGACAATAAATTTTGCAAAATTATTGCATGCTTGTTGCCTTCATAGTAACACAGCCCTAAGTTGGTTGATGCTCTAAAAATTAGTGCACAACAGATGTGGGCACTATAAAATATATCAGGTACAATACAGGACTTTGAAAAACAATAGCAACAACTTTCAGATTACCTACCAGTCAGTAATACACCACCTCGTCCGTATGAATCCTTTTCTAGACCATTTGCACTGAAAAGTAAAATAAATACAATATAAATACATCAAAATACAGAAACTTGCCTGTTGGTAAGTTATATAAACATTTACAGTTAAATGTTCACATTGAAACCATTGGTGGTACCATCAATGTAGTAATTTCACTATAAGTGTTGAAAGAGCTATAATCGGCAATGATGTGTTCTTGAAACCTGTTGGGTATTGTCAAAGTAAGTCTGGAAAGGATATGTATGAATAACAGTACCAAACTGCCAAGAAGGTAGTGTGTGCTTTTATGGTTCTTCCTTCATCCCACCCCCAACTTACATCTAGTTTCAGGAGCCTGCTGAAGAAATAAAAATAACCTACATGGGGCATTTATAAGGAAGGATCAGTGGTATGCAAGGTTTATGATCAACTCTGGCAAGTGCCCCCTGCAGTTCACACCCTCCTCTCCTCAAATCTATTTCTAGTACCAGAACTCATTTGTGAAAAGAATCAATGACCTAGAAGCAGCTCAGCAGACACAGAGGTGAGAACGAGTGGGTGCAAGAAGGAATAAGAACCATTATCCGTTTCCTATAAATCCCACCTCTGTCCCCAGCAAGGCTTATATCAGGTCTCCAAGCCCAGCTGGGGAAAGAAATCAAGAGTATGCATGGTTTTCTGCAGGGGAAAATATGATGTAAGTGGTTAAGTAACCCATCTATTCCCCCTGAAAAGGCCTCTCCCTCAAACCTTCTATGAGCATTTTGAGGAAAACCCAGAGTTGAATACCATGTCATATATTTTACTTCCCTGCTTCCCTTTGAAATTATACAGCACTCAAATTAGCTGTGATTCAAACTGCAACCCTATGTGTATTTGGAGTAAGTAAACAAGACTTCCAAGAGGTTTACTTGTGATGATCCATGTATAGCAAAGGTGGGGGAAAATGCAATCTGTGAGCCACATGTGGCCCCTGGGCTCCTATTTTACAGTCCTTGAAGCTCCCCATCCTAAACAGCAAAATAAAAAGGCTCAATACCACTGTAAAACATAGAACTTTTGGCCTCAGAATTCCCCAATGACCCAATTATATTGACTGCATGCCCCCACTGGCTTGATGGTGGCGGAAGATGAAACTGTCATTGGTGATGCTCCACAGGAGTCACAGGGGTGAAAAAAGCGTCCTTTTCAACTACTTCCACCATTGCCCTTCCCTGACGTACAACTTCAAACTCTCTCCATTAATCGTATGCATGATCCAGATCACTCTTCAGTCTGATTTAATACTGATCCAGTTTGGCATATAACCCCTTCCTGCAGCTTTTTTTCCCTACAGAAATCAGTGGCTTGGGGCCAATGAGCAGGCAGCAGAACCCATTCAAACATCAATGGCTTGTGGATAAGTGGGCTTAACGGCAACTTGATGCTTTTGCTTTACTAACTACCTTGGCTGTTTCTTTAATTGTTAGAAAACAGGGCGGTTTGCCTTTTTGATACTGAAAGGGAAATGACAAAGAAATAGTGGTCACTTTTGCATATATCGTGATATTACCACTCACAATCACAATAAGTTACTGGCAGTCATCAACAGATGTCATCTTTGTAAATTTTCCTAAGATATAAAGCAACAAATATACTGGTGAAGCAGAAGCAGACTAGACCATTCTTTTTCTATAGGGCCCAACTAGCCAAGGCATCTATGATGTGATATTCTATAAATCAAAGCAAGCAATGTTGCATTCCAGTAACAAATCAAACCACAGCAAGCCGAGATAGGGTGGGAATAAAAAAGCATTCTTCTCCATGTCTGTGGAAGGCAATCACAAATTTACTCTGCGTATTAAAAAAATATATACTGTCTAGCCTCTAGACTTTAGATAGCTTCTAAGCTGTTTATTTTATTCCTTAAATATGTACGTACCCTTCTTTCACAAAATCCCAGGGTACAATGCAAAAGTCAATTCAACAACAATTAAATTAAAACGCTAATACAAAAGGCTACTGTTGGACCTGGAACTATAAAATGTTAAATGAAACATCAGAATATAATTAGAACAAACATGGTTAAGGGTTGTATCCAGAAAGGTACAAGCTGAATTCCATTTACACATTGGAACTTTCCCACCTCTTTGCTCTTATTATATTCTCTTGTGCTCCTCTCCAAGCCATTCCTGAAAATAAGGAGACCCTTTGAGACGAGATGAGATTTGACATGGAAAACAGCAAGGACACATACCATGGAGAGGAGTATTGTGAAACTCAGGATTCCTTTATGTTCAAGTAGAAATGCCTTTACTCCCATGCATAGGACATTTTAGCTCCTACCAAATAAAAAGCAACTGACTGTACAGTAAAACAGTCTACAGACTGTACAGTAAAATAAGCCTACAGAAAAAAATATGGCTTTGTAGGATTTCTTGTCTTAAAACTATTAATACCAATACACATTTTTAATATAGTGATTGCAAGCATGTTGCATTTTTGACAAATGTTTTAAGATGTAGCACTTGACATAGTCTTACTGTCATAATTGTCATTTTATGATTTCTAACTACTCTGGGTTGCACTGCATAGAAAACAGCAAAAGTGTCTAAAAGAGATAGCTGGTGAATGAGTATGACAAATCACCCTATTTTTCAAAAAAAGAACCCTTACAAGTTTTTAAAAAGAGCCCTACCCATTCAGCATCCAGTCAACATTTCATCATGAAAGTTTTTAACAGATAGTAGTGAAAATGTACCAGCCCAAAATACCCCAAAATGTCTGCTAAATACAACTAAATCTGTTCTGTAATGACTGAATGAACATACATGGGGTCCTGCAACCACAAAGATCAGTGGACACGTCTTGTCTATCAACCTAGTAACTTTGAGGGCTTTTTAAGGAAGAGTTGAATAAATAATACAATGTTCTCCTTTAGTGAGACTGTGCTCCACTGAACAGCTCACATGCAAGGAAGGATCAAACCCTAAGCAAATTATTTATTAAGAAGTGATTGTTTAAAAGAGAAATGGTGAGGGGAATGTGATGAATATTCTGAGATTTTGGCATTGCCATGATAGGGGGAGAAGGAAGGCAGAAGGCACAGAAAGCCAATTTTTTGTTTATATGTAGGAAAATCTGATTAAAATTTTCTGTAGCGGATCATGAGCCAAACGGTTTCCACCCCACCCCCCCAATAAATATAAATAAGCAATAAATCCAAATAAATTCCAGCAAAATGCCATAACTTTTATTCTTCTCAAAGCCTCTATGACTAACAGATCTCATTATTTGTAATTTGCTTTGATAAGACTACCATTGACTAATGTTCCAAATATGGGTTTCTACTTCTTATTGTTCAAAGAAAAATAAATAAATGTACAATGATTTATTTTCAATTATGTTTTATGTTTTATTCATAGATTGAATCACATCTAGATAATATTCTGCTAACATGCTATCCACAAAGAAGCCTGTCAGCTTTACAGACATATTCCTACTTGATAGGCACTGGATTTTATGACAGAGATGCTATAATATTAATATATTGCACTCATAATATTTATACATTGCATTCATTAACTCCTCCTCTATGTAAAGGGTCCAAAGTGGTCTTACAAGACAAACAATTAACTGGAAATCAAACAGTACAATAAGACAGCCAATCTAATGCTTGTTTGTTGATCTGGATCTTTAATTCTGTGTGTCTAACCAACAAAAAACAAGGGTAGAACTCTACAGAATAAATCTCTTTTTAATGTGCCAAATATGGGAAAATACTGAGAAGCAATCAATATTTTGCTCTGGACCTACAGATTGGGAACTATTTCTGTCTTAATGAAATCTGAACTCCTCTCCCAAAAACAAATACACCACCTGAATCGGTGTTTGTAGAGATTTTTTTTTAAAAACAGGCTTTTTAACAATACTTGCAGGCATAAGCTGCTTTTACCCAGTCAATTACATAGCGGGAAAGAAACAGAAACTGTGGTACTTCAGCCAGACAGCTATAGTGGGCAAAGTAACTCTCTGGATCATTTTTGGCAAACATATTGTTTTTTGTTAGACGATTCATCCGTTATTTGCTTTAATGACATATGGGGAGGACGGAGTTTAGACTGGGACCAGCTGCATGATCTGTGAGTGATTTGCAATAGATCAGCGAGGGTTTTTGACTCCTAACAAGAGCAATACCCCCACACCCTGTTTAAATAGAATACTTGCATTGGTGGAGGAGTCCAGGAATTGATTTTTATGTAAAAACTTTTGCATCTGGCTTTGGTACTGATCACAGACTCCTGGCCTGAACCATGCATCTGGGGTATTCTATTTTTTAGTGTGTGACTCCTTGCCTGCACCAGTGTGTGTACCTAGCTTTGACTGGTGGCTTCAACTAACCAATCAGATCCCACAGACTGAAGTCTGCCCACCCATACCATAGATAAATTAAGAGATCAGAATATACAATGTGGAGAATGTGTGAAAACTGCTTGTGACCTGTTTTGGTGTTATCCTCACAAGATAACACTCAAAATGAGACTGGGCTCCCAATGTGAGGAGCAACAGCCAGAATCATTTGGAAAGACAAGATTCCATTGGAAGAAGGAAGGGAGAAGGGCCATGGGCAAAGATATTTCAGGCCATAAGAATGGTGAGAAAAGGAAAGGAAAGGCCATGGAAGTAATGGAAATGGATCTGTGCTGGGGCTGGAAGTATAGAGGACATTAGCATGACTCTAGCCCTTTCCACACGAGGCGAGGAAATCGCTCCGTGCCATTACCTACTGCTTCTTCCGAGGCCCGAAGCAATGCGGACTGTCCCCGAAGCCCTTCCAGAGGGCTCCTCCTTGGTTCAGGGCAAATCGGAGCAGTACGAGGTCTGTAGATCCACACTGCTCCAGCTTCCAAAATGGCGGCTTCCAGCTTCCAAAATGGCGGCTTCCACCTTCCAAAATGGCGGCTTCCAGCTTCCAAAATGGCAGCTTCCGGTTGGTCGTGGGTCCCAACCAACTGCTGAAGCTTGCCATGCCTAAAGCCCGCCCTCCACAGATCGCAGGCTCGCATTGGTGCGAGCCTGCGAATCTGCACAAGGGAGCAGGAACGCAATGGCCCATTCCAGGAAAATAAAGATCTGTTTTTTGCAGTCTTTAGAGAACACACTGGAGGACCACTTGGGGTTGTTTGGGAGCGGACTGAGGTGCGGATCTCCAGTAAGTAGTCCGCTCCTAGTCTGCTCCAAGGTGCAGATGACCTCCATGAGAGGACGCACTGCCCCCTTCTAATTGCCTGGTGCGGAAAGGGCCTCTGTTATTGTTATATTGGACTGTTCTGTACTTTTCTGCACACTCCAAATACCATGAGGCCAAAAGGAATCTCTATGAGCATTTCCACAAAAAGCAACTGATCAAGCAAGTCCATCTTGTTTTATTTCATAAATGGCTTTGTCTTTCTGAGTCCTCCCCAAAAACTCTGAAATCTTAGAAAGGCTTCAAGACTAGGTATGCTCAGCCTCAGGGCTGAACTTATTATTAGCCTAGAGTGTGGCAGCTGAGGTGTCATGAAAGGACAATAAATACAATTTCCAATTTATTTTATTATTATCACCAGATTTTTAATCCCAGAAAGAGACATTTGTGAAATTTTCTGTCACTTAGCTGCCAAAATAACTTGGCCAGCCCCGGGCCAAGGTGCTATGCATGTTGGCCACGGGGAGGACACCATTTGCTATTTCATCCAACACAGACAGATGTCTTGGGTCACCTATCATCAATACGCTGCTGCTCTCAGCCCCTTTACCATTACTGGGTTTCTCTTTCCTTTCTAAATTTCTGCTCAGCTAGAAGGGAGAAAACAACAGCGAGTGTGGACATGAAAGCCATGTTTAAATATTTGAAGGGATGTCATGTCGAGGAGGGAGCAGGCTTATTTTCCACTGCTCCAGAGACTAGGACAAGGAGCAATGGATTCAAGTTGCAGGAAAGATGATTCCACTTGAACCTCAGGAAGAACTCCCTGATGGTCAGAGTTGTTCAGCAGTGGAATATGCTGCCTCGGGGTGTAATCGAGTCTCCTTCTTTTGAGATTTTTAAACAGAGGCTGGATGGCCATCTGCTGGGAGTACTTTGATGTGTGTTCCTGCATAGCAGGCGGTTGGACTGGATGGCCCCTGTGGTCTCTTCCAGCTCTATGATTCTATGATTCCAATTAGTAAGGAGAACTGAAAATGGCAAGGATGCCACTTTTATACTTTCTGGAAGCAACAGGGGCTTTCTACACAGAAATGGACTGATACTCAGTGAAACTGTTTCAACAAGACTGAAGTTTCAACAAGTTACATGCTGTCTATAAGCAGCCTCTCTTAGCAGTATAGCCACACAATTTTTACCAGAATGTAATTAAGGCATGTGTTACAGTGGTCAGATCTGACTTCTTCAGGAACAGGGGCAGATGGCACACTAATTTTAATTATGCAGACACACTTTTAGCCACTGCTAAAACTTGGGCCTCCAGACTTACTGTTGAGTCTAAGAGTATGCCCAAGCTGCCAACCTGAGATTTCAGGGACAGAGCAACCCTATCCAGCATCCAGGCTGATTCCTTCATCTGCCTTCTGACTGACCAGAGCACCTCTGTCTTGTCTTGATTCAGGTTTAACTTGTTCCCTTGTTGACAAAAGACTCCTGTTTAGTACTGAAACAGCTCCTTGCAGTTAGATGGAAGAGAGAGAAAGCTGAGTGTCACCAGCATACTGGTGAAACTGAACCCCAAGTCTTCAAACACCTTCTCCCAGCAGTTCATATATATGTTATACATGGAGAAAAGCAGCAGGATGTTGCCGGTAGCATCAGAATGTTCCTCCTGTCTCCTCTTCACCCAGCAGCTCTCTGCAACACTGAAAGCTTGCTCCAGAAAGTTTCTCCTCTGAGAAAGAAGGGCTTGTACTCTTCTAAACTCTGCTAGCAGAAGTAAATTATTACATACAGCCTATAGTTTTATATTTTCTCTAGATCAGTCCTTGCTTAGAAACATATCATAGCTGAAGGGAAGCATGAGAATCACATTAATCAATTCCCCATTGTTGTCTTGTGCCTTCAAGTTGTTTCCAAATTATGGCAACCCTACAGTGAACTTATCATGGCGTTTTCTAGGGTATTTGTTCAGAGGGGATTTGCCACTGCTTTTCTCTGCTTGAGTGTGACTTGCTCAAGCTGATCCAGTGGGTTTCCATGGCCAAGTGGGGATCTGAACAATGATCTCCAGAGTCCTAATCCAACAAACAAAGAGCTGTGTCATGCAGGCTCAATCAATTCCTACTGGCAACAAACAGGTTAAAGTATGAGCATTCATTGATGAACATTCTCTTTCAACACCATTTCACACTTATAAGTGTGGTGCTGAATGGAGCCCATTACAATCCTGAACGTTGGTATGTCTCAAGGCCTTATATAAGAGGTGGACAATTACCCCAGGCCCAGGCTATACATGTTCCCTACCAGACCTACCATGGCTGCTCTACAAACATTTTTGCAGAATGTATTTATTTTTTTCTTGCTGACATAATAACCCATGTCCTCTAGGGGCCTTGGCAGACAATTTTACCATACTCTGTATGCTCTCGGGCCTGGCTCAGAAGAGGCCTTTTTTTTTCAGTCAGAAAGTAACCTTTAGTCACTTTTGAATAGGAAAAACAAAACACCCCCCCCCCAAAAAAAAAACCCTAAAAGAAGCCAGGAAGCACAATACATGATGAAATTGGCCCCTATGGTAGGGAGGGAGGAGGTCTGTCAATTTTTTTTAAACAAAAAATTGGTTGGGCTGGATAACAAGATAAGGGACAATGGAGAACTGCATGTGGCTTGCAGGCTACAGTCTGCTCACCCTGGCTTAGATCATAATGGGAAGGAATCAGTCAGAGAGACTGTTTTCAGCTTTGACATTCCAATATATTCCCTCATTAAGATACTCAGTGCCGTCACTTGTTCTGACCACATGTTTCAATGCTGTGATCTTTTCTCGGAAGAAAAAAATTCACCTTCTTGTGAATGGATACCGAATATCCAAGCTCTTCAACATTATCTGCAGTCTTCAATAAGGTGTTATCTAGATTTTAGAATATGGCACCTCAATGCCCCAAGAAATGAGTTCAGCATCTTTCACTTTATACAATATTAAGTCTCTCCCCAGTTTTCCTGTTAATAAGATTCCTTTAGCCAACAGACAGATTGTGAATACAGGCAGTTTCATCTACTAAAAGACAACATAAATCATCATTGAGAAAGGAGAGTCTGCAGTAAGGTTATCACCATACAGCCTTCTCCATGAAAGGTTTGCATTAAAGCATTAGTGAAATTAATTCATCTTTCACAAGAGCTTTGAGCAGTATCGGTGATCTATGATAACAACCAATTTCTCACTATGGAGGGGGAAAAAATTACTCAGCCCTGATAGACTACACAAATCTGCTTTTTAAAAATGACCTAACATTATCTGGAGTGTTGCTCCCAATGGCATCGTTTGAGATTCATGCACAGCCAAGAGAAGCCATAAATCAGCAGAGAAAGTTTTGTTACTTTTATATGCAGTGGGCTGTAATTATTTTGAATGGCATTATGCCTCAATCATTGTAATTACTTTTAGATCATCCTTAAGCGGCAGTAATAAAAGGAATCAGTCTTAAGTTAAGGGCACACCACCCCCCTCCTTCAAGGAACATAAATGTTACATTAGAGACGGTATAAACACACAATAATGTAAAGCTGATGTAAATTTTTTCCAAGTAGATATACAAAATAGCCATGGCTTGTGAAGCTACTAAGTACAGGTTATTAAGGTAGCAGCCTCACTATAAATTTAACTGGGAGTTAGCCCCATCCAACTCAATGGGTCCTGTTCTACACAACATATACAGGATTTCACTGTTAATCATAAGTATGTAAAAAATACTAATTTGGTTACTCCACTGAGGAGGAGGGGGAGCAGCCTCATACTTCAGTTATGCTTCCTAAAGGGTTACAGGTTGGATAGATAAGAAAAGCTTCATGATGCTCCTGGAAAACCAGATATGTTTACTCTCCGGTCTGGTGCAAAGAGCTTCCAATCCCTTGGCTGAAGGAGTCTGTGGCATGGATTTTTTAAAAGAACAGCTTTACCTGCAATTACATTTGCCTTGTCCATCTTGCTAAAGCATAGAGTGGTACTGGTACAGTATTCTGTGACTGTGTCTTGAGATGTAGCTCAGCACCCAAAATTAGAGAACAGTTATGTCCATATAAAAACCCAGCACTGGAAAGCTATTACTCCAGTCTACGAGAGATTGCTAGGAAGTGCCTCAGACCTAAATTCATTTGTTAATCACAACTTGAGACGATCTATTAAAACAGTAGGGAACTGATAAGTCAACACGTACATAAATTCCACCAATTCAATGGAACTCCTCTAATGGGGATTAGCAAATGAATTTAAAACACAGCCCTCTAGCTATCACCAATATACACAGCCTGAATTACTTCTGGCATAATCCGAATAGCCTCAAATCTTGATTGGGGCAGTGTTCCCTTGTTCTTATATGAATTTCCTTTCCCCTTTTTTTTGTTTTTTTAAAAAAATCTTTATTAGTTTACCAAATACAAAAAGAAGAGAGAAAAAAAGAAAAAGCACATAAAAGAAAAAAGTCAAAAGACACCAAACCAAACCAACCAAACCAAAATTTCCTTTTCAAGTGAGTAGCCTGTAAAACAAAGTTACACACAACTTTCTGGCTTTCTCTCAGCCATTTATTTCATGCTTGTTTTGTTCATATTTTAACTTTTCCATGCCCCTTCATCTTTCACACTCCTCTGTTTGCTTACCCATGTTTATTTGGACTGGACCTAAAACCTATAAACTCGCTAGTGCATAAGTGTCTCCTATTGCATCACCAAATCAATTCAAGTTGGCCTGTCTCTTCCTTTCTTTGACTTTTAACAGATATGTCAGCCTTCTCTCAGTCTTCTGCTCCCCTAAAACATTAAGAAACAAATTTCTGCTCCCCATTTTCACTTGTAGAAATTCCAGACCTGCAGAAAGAAATTGAGCTGAATCTAGACTACATGAGCTGCACTTAGGTTCACAGAACTCAGTGAGGAGAGTTACTCACAAATAACTAAATCCCACTAATTTCTAAGGGACCTAAATGCAACTAGTCCCAAAACAATCCACCTTTTTTCAGCCTGCTGCATATGACATAATAAGTTCATCTGAAAGCTTAACACCGAAAGAGACAGCAAGAAATGTTCAAAAATAAATATCCTGCTTCAGAGTGTAGAATCACGAAGGTAAACTTCAATCAATGCCAAAAACTCCTGCAACTGTTGGCAGAAATCATCTAGAGATTTGGGACGGAGTATTCCCAGCGTGTAGGTGACGTACAACTCTACCTCTTTATTCCTTCAAATAATATGACGAAGCCAGTAAAAATTCTGCACAGATATCTAGCTGTAGTTCTGGAGTGGATGAGAGTGAGCAAGTTGAAGCCTCACACTTCAAGATGAAAAGCTCAGAAAACTCTTGATCTGGATCATACAGCTGGTTCTGGATGAGTATATTCAATTCATCCTCAGGAGACAAGTAAATAGACCGAATAATTTAGAAATTTCAATTAGTACAAAAAAGTGGTATTAAGAATATCTGTAAAGGCCAAAAGGTCTGAACAAATTACAGCATTTTTGTGCCACTCTCCTCTTTTGTTTCTGGGTTGAACTTGAAGTGCCGTTTATGGCCTTGAAGTCTTATAAGGTTGGAGATCAGGTTATCTCAAAATTAAACATACCTAAATGAACCTGCTTGAAATTTGAGGTCAGCTTCGGAGGCCATGTACTTTGGCCTGCCAATAACAGACATCAGACCTAACAATCTAACCTAGCCTAGCCTAACCTAACCGAGATAAACTGGTAACAGTCCTGGAATTATAGCCCATTATAGTACCACAATGCAGGAATGATTCCAACTACGTTGTTAGTACAAATAAGATCACAAATAAGCCCTCTAAGTTATGAAATTACCAGTTGTTTATACTTACCTCAGGGAAATAGTCCTGTGGGAACTTTTCTTTTTCCAACATAGGTGTACTTTCTAATGTATCTGAGTAGATTTCTTTTCCTGTAACTTTTTTATACTTCTTAGCTAGAAAGAAATAAAATTTTTTTTAGCATATCTCTGTTGCTACAGCTAGGTTTTAACATACAACAGAGAGAATAAATGAACAGTAGATTTGATGACACAAGCAATTAATGTCAGCTAAGTTAAGCAGTTTTTGCTCCATAGAAATATAGGCTGGCAACCTATTAGTGAATTATGATGGCATAAATGGGACATATACTATCGCAACTCACTTTCTTGGCCATTGTGGAGGTCAGAATTGCAGGGGAAACAGTGAGGCCCATCTAGGTATTTTCCTGTATCTGGATACACTGAAAGGACAGCATCTGCAGGGACATTCTGGGGACCCTTGGAAGTCCCTGTGGGTACCTGTCACAGTGTGTTCAGCTACAGGAAAACTGCTGGCCATATTGTCACTGATCCCACTCGCTCTCTGACAGTATGGAAATAGCCACATTGGGGGGCTGCACTGCTTAAAAGGTGGGCTTGGGGGCTTAGCCTCAGGATATGTAGCTACATCACACATCTCTTGATATATGATACAAGTATAACTCTTGGCCATGGTTGAAGGCCACACTGTAAAAATGGATAATGGTGGTGGTGGGGAATCTTGTTAGACTACTATGCCCTCCCATTCACTGCCATTTCACAATGTAGCTAAGGGATCCATTTCCCTGACTGTAGTATCTGTGGATATAAACCAGGGATGGACAACTGTTAGAGGGCAGAGGGCAGTCCCTTAGGAGACCTTGGAAGACTGTATCCTCTGCCTCAACCTCTTCAAAAAATATTCAGACTTCCCCTCTAGGTCATTTTTGCCATTTTTTGGGTCACCTGGGTCATTTTAGCCCCAGGAGAAAGTTTGAAGCTTGAAAAGTCCCAGGGATCACTTCTAGTTCACTTCCTGTTTTTTAAAAAAACACTCACCTGGGTGAAAAACACCCTGGGGCAAAAATGCCCCCATGCCCCCCAAAGGATATTTGGGGACACATAGAGGCAAAAAAAATTGTGGCCCTGTGGGCCAGCAAATGACTCCTGGGTGCCACATACAGCCTTGTGAGTACACTTTGGCCACCCCTGACATAAACTGTGGTGTGTGTGTATACACATGTGCATTCAAGTTGCTTGTCAACTTATGCCAACCCTATGAATTTCATAGAGTTTCCTTAGACAAGGAATACTCAGTGGTGGTTTTGCCACTGGGACATGTTTTTCCTTTAATTTGGGTTCCTTGTAAATAAACTTCCCAGTTTCAAGTCTATAGCATCCAGTTCTGTTACTGTTAACTTCTGATGTGAATAACTAACAACTCTTCCAACTATGCTGCTTCTGGTGGATGCTGATGGTACATTCAACACAACAATATATGCCAACACTGTTACATAAAATGCAATCAATGAGGTGGCTGCTCCAGCTGTTACCTCTTCAGTTCACTAAGCTCAGCCAAATGCAGTGCAGGCCTTTGCTCACTCTTTTGTCTTGAATAAACCACTGGATTAAAGGGGGAAGGAAAAGGCAAGTACTGTTGAGGGATTGAAACCACTTTAGACTTTGTGTGATGCTGGTCTTTAAGTGAACCTTTAAAATTTTCAGTTGAGCTTCTGAGAGGCCAAGCCTCAGTATTCCCAGTCACAGAAGTACCATAAAGTGTGGCACACAATGTTTGGTTGGTTCCCCTGATGCTTTATAGTGGCTTTGAAGGAGTGGGTATGGGCAGCAAAGCTGGATGTAACTTTTAATAGACATTAGCAGGGTGAAGGCTGGATCTGGTGTTTAAAGGAGTGTTTAAAGAGGGAAATAGAGGCCACAAAGGGGAGGGAGTAAAAAAGGAAGGGAAATATATATATATATTTTAGCAGAACAAAAAAGAAGAGAAGCAGAAATGAAAATAGAATGGAAGAAAAAGCATACCCAAAGAGGCAGAAAAGGAATGCTACTCAGCCGCAGAGACAGCGACAGAAGCTATCTGTTTGGTGGACGGAGAGAAACTGAGGAAATGGCAGCTTGGTAGGCTTCAGCAACAGCAGTATGCAGAAAGAGGCAGGGTTCCCACCAAGCTACTCAGCTCTAGAATTTTCTGACAGGGCTTTTGTGCAGGCATGAAAAGCCTATTGTGTGAGGCACAGAGACCACGAAGAAGAACCGGATTTAGCACTAAAACAGAAGTGCATATACTGAACACTTCCACATTCCATTTGATTAAAAATAACCTGTATTTTTTTTATAATTTATTTTTATTAAAATGAAACAGAAAGAAAAAGAAGAGCAAGAAATACACATGTATGTAAAAATAACCTGTTACTATTGAACAGCAACCATTAAACTATTACACGTGGAGAAAATGAGTGGATAGGGAACTTAATTTCTCATTGAAAACTTTGTATATCACTGTGGCAACTTACATTGCTCTCCTTCAGGAAAGGAATACTCTTTGATGAATCTTTGACATTATACATGAGATTTTTGCTTGAACATCGAAAAGATGATGAGTGGAAGGATTTATGATAGTTATACCTTGAAATGTAATACTCACAGAATGGCTGTTCAAATCCTTCACTAAAGACAGACACTTCTCACCCCCCAGTCTACCCTCAATTACTAGAAAGGGGTCAATCTATCTTGGGTAAGAACAAGAATAATGAAACCGAACAATTTAGACAATTAGTTCACTTACACTTTCAACGATGTTTCACATAAACGTGAAGCAAAAATAGAGAATGAATGTGACCTGTCTCCATAAGTAATACAAAGCTCATGAGATTTTTATAGTGAAATTAGTGCAGACATTTTTCAAAAGCCTAAACAGTGTAATTTTTCAGAGCAGTTCCACATTAGGAATGTGCTTGTTTAAATTATTCTTTCTCACAGGTAAGAAGAAGTAACTTGAAGAAATTTCTTCCTGCTGAGGAAATATCTTTTAGAAAGTTTCAAAAACTGTCTCACCTTTTTCCCAGGTGGTGAGGTAGAGACAAGCAAGGAAGATTGCCTATTGCTGTGTTTTGATAGCCAGCACACAACAATTCAGACATCCTCCAGAACCTGCTAGGGTCCTCTGGAGGTCTTAGAGGATGACATCATGGTCATGCTCTGGCTATTAGAACATAACAAGCAGCAACCCTCTTCTCTCACCAGGCCCTCCAACTCACCTGCCAGCTACTATATGGCCATGACTGGGAGTGGGGGCAGGAAAAGCATCCAGTCTCAATTGGGTGGGGTAGGAAAGTCCTGAATCTATTCAAAGATTCAGGGGCAAATGAGAAGGGAGCTTGAAAGGGATTCTCCTTATCAGATACTCCTCACACCTGAAAAGTTCCTTTTTTATTTTGTTTTCCCTTCAAGTTTTCAAATATTCTTTCCAGCCCTATTCCACACGCTGGAAGAAACCATTATCTAAATTTTCATATGATTATATATCTAGTACATACATAAAGAAAAATCAAACACACAGTGTATTAAAGCTTCTGTCTCTGATGTGACAGGAAGCTGCCTAACACTGAATCAGAACTTTGGCCCATTTAGGCCAGTATTGGCTGTTCAGACTAGTAGCAGCTCTCTACGTTTTCAGGCAAGATTCTTTCCTAGCCCTACTTGGGGATCCCTGATACTCTTTGGTGGTCTCCCATCACAATATTATCCAAGCCTAACTTTGCAGAGCTTCCAAAATGAAAGGAAATTGTATTTAGGGTGCTATGGCATGCCAGAAGGCACTATGATGCAGTGATCAGATTGATGAACTGGGAAACAGTGAGCTCAAATATTGACTCAGCAATGAAGTGTGCTGACCTTAAGATACTCTTCTCCAGGAACTCAGGAGGCAGTCCCTCCCATCATACACTATCCAATATTTTTAACTACATATGCCAGCAATTAAACCCGGGGCATTCTGCAGCTAATGCACTAAAATATGCTATTCTTTCATTTACTCATTTTCAATATTGCAGGGCTGTTGTGACTGAAGCACAGAGAGGAGAGACCATTGGTCACTGCTTAGACATCCCTGGGGAAAGTTTGGTAGGGCCAGATAAAGTCAAGCTGAGAACATAAACTATACGAAGTTCAACAGGCTCTATACCATTATATCCATACATACCCAAATCCAATTGGACCAGAAGACCTGCTGAATCAATGAAAACTTGGTAAATTAATAAATGCCATTGATTCTACAGGTCTATCCTAGTGGAACTAACAACTGGTTTGATGCTTTATCACAAGAAGAGGAGCCCTCCATAAACCAAGGCCCTAAACAGTAATTTACCTAGTTTAGTAAATCCAGCATTGAAGGCTGAGATTAAAAAAGAAAGTATAGCAAATGAAAATGATTCCGCTATAATTATTCATTGCAGTATATATCAGATGTACAGTTGTTAACAGTGAAGCTTTATTTGTGCCACTGTCAGCAGTAACACCTGTTCTAGGGACCATTAGTGAAATCGACCAACAAATATTCACTCATCATGCACATATAATGTCAGTAATTCTCCCATCAAAAGCAAAAGCAAAAGCAAAAGCAAAAAAGATAGGCTTCCACACACTCACAAATGGAAAGTGTGAACACAGTAAACACAGACATCATACCAATTTACTGATCAGAAAGCTGCGACTGGATGGAGCTTCTTGTCAAAGTGTAAGCTCAGTAGCAAACTCAGGTTTTTTGCCCTTTATGAAAACAATAACAATAGCAATAGCATGCGCATTTCTATTCTGCTTATCAGCTAAGCACTCTTTAAGTGGTTTAGAATGTGTTAGCTAATTGCCCCCAACAAGCTGGGTACTCATTTTACCGACCTGCAGAAAGATGGCTGAATCAACCTGGAGCCCCAGCAGGATCAAACTCACAACCTTGTAGCTGCAGTACCAGCATTTAATCACTGCGCCACCAGGGCTGACCTATGAAACAGATCTATAAAAGCAAGGTAGACTGCCCCTTCTAGTGTTTTCCTGAGTATTTCTACCAGAATACTGAATACTGACTTTCACTGTCAACTGCTGTAGGCCTATAGCCTCACCAACCTTATTTCTTACACTTACCTTTAAAATCAAACTGGTAAATATTTTTCAAGGATTCATGTAGAAAGTAAAAACTCCCCAGTGCCTGTTTGAAAACAAAACAAAACAAGTTCATCAAAACATAAAGGCATCATTTTTAAAACATTAACTCTGAACTATTTTAATGGCATTTATTGCCAGGGAGACTAATGAAAAGCATAAATTCACTAAACTTATGAATGCTTCATTTTGTTTTGTCCTTTAATACAGTAACTGCCCATCAAAATTATGAATTTCTGAGGATACTTATATTACATTGATAATAAATAAAATAATTTAATAGGCACAAAATTATGATCATGCTAAAAACTCAAGGACTCCTTTGAGGTGTGACTCATTCATAACTGACAGAATTTCAGAGAATCACGGAGGCAATGGATATCAAATACTGTCTAGAACAGCAGTTCTCAACCTGTGGGTCGTGACCCCTTTGGGGGTCGAATGACCCTTTCACAGGGGTCACCTAAGACCATCCGAAAATACGTATTTCCAATGCTCTTAGGCTCCATTCCCTCCTCGGTGGTGGTGTGTAAGTGCGAGCCACGCGCTCGTGTCCTCCTGCCCCCTTTGGCAGGAGCGCGTGTGGCCACAGTGTCGCCACAGCAGGAGTGGTGGTGCGCAAGTGTGAGCCATGTGCTCGCGTCCTCCTGCCCCCTGTTCAGAAGGGACTGAAATCGCTCCCCTTCTCTGCTACCGGGAGAACCTCCCGTCTGACAGGCCAGTTTGGGGGGTGGCGGCAGCATGGGGGGCAGGCCCCCTCTTCACCACGGCCCCTGCCCCTCTTGCCACGGAGGGGGGCGCTGCGAAAGGGCTGGGGGGCTGCAAGGCGGTGCTTTTCCGGGGGGACGAGCTGCACCCAGAGCAGAAGACAAAGGCGCTGCGATTCCTCCCCCCCCGGCCAGGGTCAACACTCTGGAAACATTTCCCACACTGCCCCCCCAGCGGAAACAAGAGCGAAGCAGAAGCAGAGCCCAGGGCAGTTCTCGGAGTCTTTTCCCAGGGGAGACACGTGTCTCCTCTTTCTCTCCCTGCCCGCCCCCCCCCGTTCCTGGCCCGCAAAGTGGCCTTTGCCGGGCGGGAAGACATTGTAAATAATAAATAAATAATTTTATGGTTGGGGGTCACCACAACATGAGGGACTGTATTAAAGAGTCGCAGCATTAGGAAGGTTGAGAACCACCGGTCTAGAAGATGGAGATGAATTGTATTAACCTCCAGGAGTTGTTTAACTGCAGTTCTCAACAGCTTTAGCCAGTGTAGTCAGTTGTGAGGAATATTGGAAAGTGCAGTTTAACAACATCTGGAGGGCCGCACGATTCCCACCCCTGACTTAGGACTAACCAGAGATTAGAAAAATTATTTTTCTAACACAATTCTCAGCATTCCTCAGTCAGCATGGTCTGCTGTGTGGAGATTCTAATATTGTAGTACAAAAATGTAACTTTTTCATGCTCTGGAACTAAACCTCTGTCATACAGTCTGAGCAGCCAATAGCCACCCCCACAAAGGATACCTGTACTACCCAGAAAGAATTCTTTCGAGTATGACAAGCACAATTCTTAACTTTATTGTGAAAGAACAAGGTTTTCCTGCTATAATCATATCTTCTATGCAACTATTAAACGTGTAGGCATTCTGCTTTCTGATCATCCTCTCTTGCTTTCAGGCATGAGATGGAACAGCCAAAGAACACAGTGATTTTCCATACTACATAAGAGTGCAATGTAGTTTAAAACAAGGTCTTCCCAGGTAAGTATGCCACTTTCAGGAGTCATCTCCCACTAAGGGGTCCTACTATAACTCTCCGGAGCCTCTTGGTCTTTCTCTTCTTCTTTCTCCTTATCACTTTCTGTTCACCTGCCTTCTCCAAGCATGCAAGGAATTACATTTACTGGGACCAGAAGAAAGACAGAAGTGCCTTGGGGAGAAAGCACACACTGATCTAAGATAACGTTTCTGACTGTTGCCCTCTGTTTGTATATCAACACATCAGGCTGGTCAGCAAGGATGGTAGTTGTGACACAACACAGCTGGAGAGCTATAGAAAGGTATTCTAGACCACAAGTCGAGGAAAGATATTCTGGACTGTGTGCATGGACCTGCTAGACAGTGAGTTCTGCAACTATCAGAACTGGGCTGAGAGCGAATATGTAGTGGTTTGAGTGTTACACTAGAATCCAAGAACACCAGTCATAAAAATCCAGAGTGATTATGGGAAAATTGTGCTCTCTTAGCCTCAATGGCAGACCCCCTCTGATAGGGTCATAATAAGAACAGGTTGCTTACCTGTAACTGTAGTTCTCCGAGTGGTCATCTGTGCCCTCACACACTAGGAGCTTTCACACGTGCGCGGTAGCATTCGGAAGATTTTAGAGCTTAGTAGTTTTCCCCCATGCTGGTACTGCGCATACTCCTCCCACCGAGCAACGGTCACTCCTCAGTTCTGTAGTCCGCTGAAAAAAAAACATGGACCTGAAAAAGAGGGGATGGTTGGGCAGGTGTGTGTGAGGGCACAGAGGACCACTCGAAGAACTACAGTTACAGGTACGCAACCTGTTTTTCTTCTTCGTGGTCTCCGTGCCTCACACACTAGGAGACTATGTAGCTTACCAGTTGGATGGTGGGTCAGGTCCTATAGTACAGAAGCCAGCACAGCACGTCCAAACCAGGCATCTCTGCGGGACTGGCAGTCAAGTCTGTAGTGGCGCACGAAGGTCGATGGTTGAGATCAGGTCACCACACGGCAGAGTTCCTGCAGGTTGACTCCCCGCAGGAGGGTTGCAGATGTTGCAACAGCTGGTGGAATTTGCTCTGAGGAATGCTGGCAGAGGCTTCTTGGCAAGCTCGTACACCAGCAGGATTGTCCCGGCCACCCATTTCGAAAACCGTTGGGTGGACACCTTGTGACCTCTCCGACGCCTGTCACAGCACACAAAAAGGTGCGGGGTTTGTCGAAAAGAGGCCGTCTTGTCCTTGTAGAAGGTCAAGGCCCGACAAACATCCAAGGAATTAAGGGATCATTCCAGAGGTGTAGTCGGGTCCGGATACAAGGTTGGCAATATGATGTCCTGACTGAGATGGAAGTTGGACACCACCTTCGGCAAAAATGTGATGTTAGGCCGGAGGACCACTTTGTCCTTGTGGAACACAAGGAAAGGCTCGTCAGACCTTAGGGCTGTCAGCTCTCCTGCTCACCTGGCCGAGGTGACAGCCACAAGAAAGGCAGTCTTCATGGTGAGCAGCCTGTCATCAGCAGTCGCCATCGGTTCGAAGGGCGGTCTCATAAGCTGCGATAGCACCAGAGATAGGGACCACGGCGGTAGAGGGGGCAATACCGGCGGGTACAGGTGCTGCAGACCCTTCATAAACTGCTTCACGGTACTGTCTCGAAAGAGAGCTGCGGAGGAGGATCGTGGAGGCTGGTATGCCACGATGGTGGCGAGGTAAACCTTCAAGGAAGAGAAAGCAAGGCCCTGCTGTCCAAGGTGCAAAAGGAAGTGGAGTACGGTAGGCAGATTGGCAGGCGATACCAGCTCCCGTCTTGCTTCAGTAAAGGCCACAAAGCACCGCCACTTGTAATGATAGTTGCGGCATTTCGACTCCTTCCTGGCTGCAGTCAAGATGTTACCGATGATGGGATCGTCTACGGCGATATCCTCCAGGCAGCCGGCGATATCCTCCAGGCATGGAGGGCCAAGAGCGGCAGGTCTGGGTGGAGTACAAGGCTGTCAAAGTGCGACAGTAGTTCCGGTGTCAGTGGAAGCCTGAGAAGTCGGTCGTGGATGGCCTCGAGCAGGGGTCTAAACCAGTGCTGCCTCGGCCAGTACGGGGCTACGAGGATGACATCGGCTCGGTCGGCGAGGATCTTCGATATCACCTGGCCCAGTAGGGGGAACGGAGGGAATGCGTTGAGAAGTCCCTCGTTCCACCTGAACTGGAAGGCATTGCCAATGGAACTGCGATCATGAGCAGCCCTTGAGCAGTACCGACGGCACTTCGCGTTCTTGCTGGTGGCGAAGAGGTCGATCGTTGGCTCGTCCCAGCAGTCTCAAATCGTCTGGAACACCTTGTCGGAGAGGGACCACTCGTGGTGGCAAAAGGTGTCCCTGCTGAGGGCGTCTGCTGTGGTGTTCTCCTGCCCGGCCAGGTGAACCGCCAACGGATGGATTTGAAGCGAGATGCACCAGTTCTGAGACCGAGGGCTATGTTGAGGAGGCTGGTTGAATGAGTCCCTCCTTGCCTGTTGACGTAACAGACTGCCGTCGTGTTGTCTGTGAGGATCAGCACCATGCGGTCAGCAACGAGGTGGCAAAAGGCCTTCAGCGCCTTCCAAATCGTGAGCAGCTTGAAAGCGTTGATGTGGAGGACGGTCTCGTCATTGATCCACTGGCCTCGGACTTTGAGCTTACCGCAGTGGGCTCCCCATCTGAAGAGGGAGGCGTCGGTTGTTACCGTCACCCGCGGTGTCGACTCCTGGAATGGCATGCCTGACATGAGGTGACTGTAGGACTGCCACCATAGCAGGAAGGAGCGTACCTGCGGGGGTAGTTGAAGTAGACGTCTCTGGTTGTCCAGTAGCGGGTTGAAGACTCGGATGAACCAGTGTTGAAGGGGCTGTGCGCGGAACCTGGAGAGGTAGGTCACGGTGGTGGTGGATGCCATATAGCCGAGAAGCTGTTGTATTCTCCTCGCTGTCACAGTTGGGGCGGTGAAGACTGTCGATGCGGCCCGACAAAGCATCCATGCCTGGTCTAGGGGTAGGTAGGCCCTCACCGATACCGAGTCCAGTATGGCACTGATGAAGTCCAGCACCCTCGTGGGCTCAAGGTGGGACTTCTTCGGGTTGACCCGGAGACCGAGACGGGTCAGAAATGTCAATGTCCGGTGGATGTCGTTGTAAAGTTTTTGTCTGCAGGACGCCACCAACAGCCAATCGTTCAGGTAAGGATAGATGGAGACGCCCTTCGTCCACAGGCATGATACCACTGGGGCCATGCATTTGGTGAAGACCCTGGTCGCGGCCGAAAGTCCAAACGGTAGCACCCTGTACTGGTAGCGGGTGCCGTCGACCGTGAACCGTAGGTACCGCCTGTGCTGCGAGCTAATGGCGATGTGGAAATAAGCATCCCGAAGATTGATGGAGGCAAACCAGTCCCCTTGATGAAGGAAAGGCAGGATCGAGGACAGCGTAACCATCTTGAACCTTTTGGGGCGGATGTAGTTGTTCACACTTCTGAGGTCTAGGATGGGCTGCAGGGTTCCATCTGTCTTCAGTACCATGAAGTACCGGGAGAAGAAACCGGTGCTTTTGGCTGAAGACGGAAGCCTTTCTGAAGCAAGGACTGGATCTCTTCCAGCAGGACCGAGCTGGCCGGGGTGGAATAGTAGATGCCTTGCGGTGGAATATCTTGAAATTCTATGGCGTAGCCAAGACGGATGATGGAAAGCACCCAAGAATCCGTTGTGACTTGACACCACTCGACGAGGTGTCTGGCCAGGCTCAGTTGATCTTGGAAGGCTGCTGGCAGGCTGAAGGTTGGGTGCGGTGGCGACCTGCGAAGGTGGTCAAAATCTGGACTTCGCCTCGGATGAAGATTTCTTTGACGACGAGGCCGGGTGTTGTCGGAACGATCTTCGGGCTGAAGAGACAGTTGACGGTTGGAACTGGGTAGACTGGGAAGACTGCTGGTGGAAGGTGGAGGACGAAGGCCTGTGCCAAGATGATCGTGAGCCAGAGGACCGACGGGACTGGGAAGGTTGGTTTATTCCCATCTTCCTGGAGGTCAGGTGCGCCTTAACAATGTTGTCCATCGCCTCATCGGTCATGGCGTGAAATAAGCCTTGACCGTCGAAGAGAAGGTCTTCAATTCGCCTTCGACTGTCCTCCTGTAGTCCCGATGACCGGAGCCAGGCATGTTGGCGGAGAGCGACGGAGCCTACCATCACCCTCAAAGCAACCTCCACGGTGTGCTTCGAGGAGATGATCTACTGATTCACTATGGCCACGGTCTTGTTGAAGAGCTGTACCACGGTCGGGCGATTCTCCTCTGCAAGGTCGGCCAGAAGAGGAGCGAAGCGGTCCAGCAGGTTGCGGAGGTAGGCCACAAGGCACGCCTGTGTGTTGGACACCCTGGTGATTAGCGAGGAGGCGGTGAAAAACCTCCTGCTGAAGGTGTCCAACTTACGGCCCTCTCGATCCAGCGGGGTGGTATCTGCCCTGTTGCCACACTTGGTCTGGGCAGACTCCACCACAATGGAGTTCAGGACCGGATGGCTAAAGAGGAACTCCGCTCTCTCCTTCTGCGTCTTGTAGAGGTGCTCCAGCCTGTGCGGTATAGGCTGGGCAGAAGCCAGCTTGGCCCATGGATGTTTCAGGGCTTGCATGAGCTTCGGCAGAAAGGGCAGCGGAGCGGTGGTCGGCTGACGAGCTTCCACATATTGGAAGACTGGGTCTTCCTCCTCTGGAGCCGGTTCCGAGACCTTGAGACCGAGTGCTGTGGCCATCCGGAGCAGAATCGCTGAGAATTGATGGACATCCTCAGGCGCAGACTCCGGTACCGGGTCCCCGAAAGCCAAGGGAGGTGACTCGTGGGATGCCAGCGTCCAGTCCTCCGAATCCATGTCCGAGTCATAGGACTGAGAGGATGGAGACGGAGACCTATCTACAGACTTCTCCCTGGGTGGTCTATAGGGAGGCAGATCCAGGGTCACTGCCGGAGTCGCTGTTGCTACCGGTACTGCCGATGACGTGGCGGTCAGAGCTGTAGTACAAGGTGTCACCGAAGAGGCAACTGGCAATACTGCAGGATGCACTCGTGTAGTCACTTGGGTGACTGGTGCGACCGCCTGAGTCGACGTGGCCTCCAACGTCGGGCGGGTAGCCATAGAGGTGACCCTTGGTGGAGGAGACGCAGCCCTGTAGCGGGGTGTAGGCTCTCTAGATCTCCGGTGGCGAGGAGAAGGTGAGCGGCTCCGGGACTTTCGATACCGGGAAGGATGGTCGTCTCTCGAGGGCGAGCGGGACTGTCAAAATAGAAGCCAGCATCTTGCATCCAAGTGGTACCAATCCCTGTAAGATGGGGAGTAGGAATGGTATGACGCTGGATACTCACGCCACTGATACTCCTGACCGTATCTGCCGAGATGCGAGGCAGAGGTGTGAGGCGAATTGGTCTAGGGACGGGAGCGCAGTCTTTCATAATAGACCTCCCGGTGGTGTGGTGGTGGTGGCCTGACTCTCCGCTCCAGGGAGCGGGACTCGCTCCTCCCCGAGGCTGCCCCATGCTTGGACGAAGGCCGGTGTTGAGCCATCACGTCAACCCAGTGGTCCACCGATCTGCGGTGACTTGGCGGGGACAACGCAGCTGTTAAGACGAGCGGTTTCGAGGAAGGCAGGACCTCCACGGCCTGCTCCTCGTCCGAGACCTCGAGGACCTCCTCTAGGTCCGACAGCTCTCCTGGATCCCCAGGGAGCTAGTCGGTGGAGGCGTGGGAAGGCGGACCTCCTTTGGTGGGGAGCGCCTCTTCTCCTTTCTCTTCTTCTTCTTCTCTTTCTCTTTTCCTGCGTCCTGAGTAGCAGGGCGTTTCTTCTGGGCCGCAGTTGGAGGCCTGGTTGACAAGGAGACCTGCGAGCCCGCCGGTGTCTCCTTAGTTGTCTTGGCAGCCGCTGACAACTTCGGGATCCTCGGGAGCGAGGAGATGGACGGCCTCGATGTCGGTACCGAGCCCAGTACCAATGAGGTGGACGGTGCGGCACCCACCGGCACCGTCGATGGTGAAGTCGCTCGCTGTCTGGATGATGGTTTCTCGGGCATCTCGGCGCAGGCCTCGGGCTGATCCCTTGTTCGCAAAGACTGTTCACAGCAATGGGATTTCAACCTCGACGAGCGGTTGCGGAGAGTCTGAGTGGTGAACTCTCTACAAATAGGGCAAACCCGGGTGTTGTGGGTTTCGCCCAAACAGAAAAGACACTAATGATGCTTGTCCGAGAAAGCGACCTTCCATCCACAAGAGACGCACTTTTTGAAACGCGCAGACGTAGGCCGATAGTCCAGAGCGAGAAGAAGAGAGACTGAGGTGAGAGAAGAAGTCCGAAGAGAAGGAGAAGGGAAGGGGGTTTCAAATACCAGTCCAATCTGTAATCCAAAAAACCGTAGTCAAAATCCAAATCTGAAGTCAAGTCAAGAAAACGCCAAGAAAAAGCAAGCCACTAAGAAGAACCTTCTGTACGCAACAGCAGATGAGAAAGAACTGAGGAGTGACCATTGCTTGGCGAGAGGAGCATGCGCAGTACCGGCATGGGGGAGGGGTTCCCGCCAAGCTACTAAGCTCTAGAATCTTCCGAACGCTACCGCGCACACGCGAAAGCTCCTAGTGTGTGAGGCACAGAGACCACAAAGAAGAACTTGATTCGATTTGAAAGCATATAACAAATGCAACATGACCAGAATTGAATAGAATACAGTGTGGAATATGGCAAGTCCAAATAAAGTACGAAGGTAGCTTCTATCCAGGCAAAAAGCCATCTGTCCCCAAATCCAGCTGCTGGATCTATCAATCTTATTTTTGGTAGAACTTGGTAGCATTTGGAGTAAAACCTGTCTGAAAGATCAGATTTTCATGAGGTTTTACATTCTGAAGCAAACATTACATTATGCAGGAAAGGTAAACCTGAACATAGGATTTTCTTCCCGTGAAAGATTGATAAGATTACATATATCTCTGTTACTAAGAAGCCCTCAAGATCATCACTGTTTAAAAATTATTGCTACGATTCCTAGGAAGTTAAAGGCTAGTATTAAATATTAAATATTAGGATATTAAATGCTTTTTAATCCTTGACAATATTCCCTCTTTAAAAAAAATGCAGTCAACCTGTCCTTTCTCAGAGTTATTAACCTTGGAGATTTTTTTAACAACGTCTGCTGCTGATGCTTATTTGCCTTACCCATGTGTAAATGCATAATAATAATAATAAAGGAAAAACAACAAATAATAAAAGAACTGAAGCAAGCTGTCTGGGGGTCACAAGAAAGTGTACTCATCAATTAAAAGTGTGTGACAGTGTTTTCCATTGGATGAACTAATATGTCAAGGAGACAGACAGGACCTCACATTTGTGCTTTTGACAAATCAGCAAATGTTCAATCTCCAGCAGTGCAGCTTCTCATAAATAATGCAGCAATCAGTGAGCCAAAAAATTCTGCTCTGCCAGAAGGGTATCCCTGTTTTCTGAGACTTCGTTTTTTTTCAAGAGCCAAATATTACAGAAAAGTGTTTCTTTCATTCAAATGCTCCTCTCTCTCTTCCTCTGGCACAAATGTCTCACAGCTTAATTTGATTCCTTCCACCTCCACCGTGAAATATGTTAAAGTGTTCATTCAGCAAGTGAGAAAAACCTGTGGTTGCAAAGCTGCCCTGAAAAATGCGCTATCTGAAGTGACCCCATCTCCATATTTTCAAGAGTCAATCAGACAGCTGTTAAATCCATTTCAGCACAGCCCTCTACTCAGTTAAGAAGAGAAACCTAGCTAAATGGAGCAGTGCAGTAGAACTGATGTCAAGAACCACCAGAAAGATTTTGAAAACATAGACCAGGACACCTTGGAATGTTATGAAAAGTCAAAGCAATTTCTTGGTGTACTTATCTACCACCAAGGCCCAGGAGAGGTTTTTCCCCCGCCCAAACAGGAAGTGACTAGAAAACGTTTAAAAGGGTCTTTTCTGCACCTAAAAGGGCCCAAAGCGGCTCCAAAATGTGAAAAAAATGGCCACCCAAATGGCATTGGGGGGCAAAATAAAATTCAGAATTATTTTGACTCTTGGAGGCCCTCAAGGGCCAGAAAAACGGCCTTAGAGGGCTCAGTGTGGACCATGGGCTGGACTTTGCTCACCCTTGGTTTACCTATTATATTACCTTTTCTTCATAGAGATTACGTTCTTACAGACCATTATTATATTTTTCAGTTAAATTCCACTCCATTTGGGGGGGGGATGTGTGTGTTGAAAGCCAGCATGGTGTAGCAGTGTGAGCGTTGGATTATGAGGCTGGAAACTAGGGTTTCATTCCCTGGTTAGCCATGGAAATCACACCTTGGGTGTGTCATACACTCTCAGCCTCAGGAAACTCTGCAACAGGTTCGTCTTAGGATCACCATAAGTCAGAGATGGCTTGAAGGCACACCACCACCACCACAACAGGTGTGTGTTACTCCTCAGTAAATGCAGGTAGTATTGCAGCCCAACTGAAGTGTCCTTGTTATCACTGGAATAAGACAAATGAAGACTTCTCTGTGCCAAAAAGAGTGATTGTTGAAACACTCTGGGCATATTTATATATCACAGTAAGACTCACTCCTTTCTTCCTTTGAGTATCAGTTCAATACCTTGACTCTTTTGGTTTTTAGAGGTAATTACTATGAACATCCAAGCATGCTTGTATCAAATTGAAGTTTTCATAAACTGGCTTAGTTTTACATTGGCTTGTTTCTATGCTTCTTAAATCACAATGCTCAAAACATACAGTGTTTACTATTTCTTAATAGCATGAGAGCATGGATGGTACTAGAACCCCCACACACTTTCAAATGCTTTTAAATGGAAGAAGAAGACTGATTTGGTGTGTACGGACCTATTACTGCCACCCAGCTTGGTGGAGAAGCCCATACTTACACATCCTTGTGCACAGAAAGTGTGCTCAGAGAACTATGAAATGGAGCAAATCTAGCTATGTGATTGTTTCACCATATATCCCCAACTGTGGACATGCTTCTGAGTGGCAATGAATGCATATTTACTCAAAGAACGATCAGTAATCTACTGATTCTTATCATATTGTTCAGTTAACTTCAAAAGAGATTTTTGTAAGCATTTTTTTTTGTTTCTTTTCCAAAAAACCACATCCCTCAGTTCATTACACTGATACCAGCAATGACACTCACAACATGGAAGTGTTAACTATAATAAAAAGAATGGAAATAATGCACACTAGGCCAATTTAATTGTTAATTAGATGCTGAGATATGGGTCATTTCACTTCTGCAAATTTAACAACTCCAGGGAAATACTTAAAACGAAATGTTTAAATAATTACTGCTCAGAGTAAACATTCACTGCATTGCCTCACTGAATGTGTTAAAGCTAATATTGTAATTATGAAGAGTGCTTTAAATAAATGTAAAATAAATTGCCAATGATGACTCAGAAAGTGTAATTCATGTAGTCATAAAATCTATAATTAGCTCTAATGAATATTTAAAGTCAAAGTTCAACTTAACTTTTTCAATGTTTAACCTACTATATCAATATAGCTCAAGGAATGCATTTGTCACTGAAAATGACAGCATCCGAATATTAATTAGCATAGGTCACTGCTGACAGGAAGTCCTTATCTTTTGCCAGTCCTTTTGACTATAGTGCATGTCACCAGTATGTTCGTCACGTCTGATATTATTGATTACTTGCCTGTTTGGCCAAAAACAATTAAAAGGTTTTTTTTTTACATATTTATAAACCTTACTGTCAAGAGCACTTATTTTTCCATTAGAGAAATGCAGTCTATTAGCTGCCATATTTCAGTCTAAGGAGCTATAGCAAATGAGGAGATGCAATAACCCTAGACAGCAGGACAACATTTTTACATAAAAGCACTATTTTATTGCTTATTTTCTAAAAGGGGTACATTTTATTGGCTTTGTATGCTATAATATAAATGGGCCATCATCATTCTTAGGCATAACTTACTACAAATGGTAATTTTTGAGGCTTGGTTTTGTGATCCTTAAGAACTTAATTTAGATGCAAATAGAATGTATTTAGTTTTCATATAATCAAAACTATATGAAGTTGCAGGTTCATAGCCTCCTGTTGTACCAGAACAACAGATATCATTAATCCTATAGATGTAGCAGGGACCACTGAACTACAGACTGAATCACATCTTCCCTTATCTGTCAGTCAGCACAACACCAAAACAGTTCCAGGATCCTGCAGGATATGAGACAAAAAGACGTCCCAAAGCAAGTCAGGGAATGGAGGCAGTTTCTTAAAGTGCTTTTGAGTCCGTCAGTTGGGGTGAATGTCTATTCTAAGTGGAAAAAACTATGTACACAAATCAACTCATTAAAAAATAATCTATCACTTTTTTATCTGCAAACAAATTAGGTGTCCAGCAATTTATCATTCCCTGCATTAGCCTTATCAGCCAAAGTACACAGCATTAAACTGCTATTGTGTTTTGTTTTCACATCAGGTCTTGTCTGTCTGATTTGCAGGCCTCTGAAACTTTAAAAGTGGGCCTAATTATTTACGTTAACTCTTTAATAACCCAGCATCCAGATGCCAAGAACTGCAGTCCCAGCAAATAAGCTGGCAACAATATTGCAAATTCTATAACACTGCATCACAAAAGTTAAATTTGCGGTATAGGAATGTTAAAGCATCACAGGGTCAGGGTGCCAAAATGCATCTCTCTCTCTCAATTCAGCTCTAATTTAATGATTGCAGAAGTGCAATGTATGTTCCAAATAGCCAGTGGCAGGTGTGCACATTCCAAGGTTAGGAAATCTTAAGTAATCAACAGGGTAACCAATTCACTGTAATCAACATTTTTGGGAGCCAGCTGAACACATATAGCCCCTGGCCTTAGCAAGTACCACAAGGTTAGCAGGTCAACCAATTAATCCTTCCCACCCAGCCATTATCCCATATAAGAAGTTAGGACCTCAAGCACAAGAACAGTACTGCCATCTCTGAATTTTACATAATTATTATCAACTGAACCTTGCACAAGAACCAACCATGTCACAAGATGTACATGTTATCTTGCTCTTTGATCAAGGGCATTATTTAATTTCAAAATGAAAGGCTAATTAATACATTTATTCAGTTTCAAATGATACACAAAAGCTGGCATGTACATCCTGATTCCAAATTTAAACAGCTAGTTTTCCTACTAACTGCAGTTATTTGAAACTAGTTACACTTCAGTGATTTTGCATTAATTATTTTCCAATAATACTGATATATACATCATGATTGTAACAATAGATATTTTCACTCCTTTTGTAGTCTAATAGTAAATTCTCAGCATTTTTTCTAGTTCCTGGGATGTACCTCATTAAATAGCAGAGGAGGAATCTCACATGGTCCAAATGGCTTGTGTTGATGTTGAGACAACAAGGTGGATAGAAGGTGAGTGTGCTTTGTACTGCACACCCTTTCTGTTACTTTTAGAAACAGGCAAGTAAGGAAAAACCTTTCAAAAACTGCAACTATAACTAAAACTAACTACTCTGGGTAAGGGAGTAGTGGCTTGGAACTATAGCTGTTACTAATTATTTTTGGCATAATTTTCCTAGCTTTGCTGCAATGTGTCAGAGTCAATGTTATAAGTAAGATTTTTATTTTGTTTTATTATTATTTTATTTAAACATTTTATCTCTAAAAGAATGTCACATTGCATTTAACTCTACGTCTCTTACACTGGTATATTTGGGTATATTTCCAATATATAGGACCACTGAGGCCAACCTAAAAATATGTTGCCAGAAGCAAGACTATAGGCTTTATCAGGTAGTTGCAATTAAAAGTCTCTGTTTCATATGACCTGCAATACAATCTCACACAAGCACCAGGGACAGGGTTTCTTCTGTGATGATAAAGGCCAGCCTTCAGAAGTGCGTATCAGCTCCCTCTCTGCAGGACCATAGAAGAATTTTTAAAACTCCAACCTGCTTTTAGTACTGTATTTTACCTAAGGTTTTTATTTGAAGCTATTATTTTGTTGTATCTTTTTATTTTAATAATATACCAAACATTGTTTTAAGACTTTGACTATGAATTTTGTATTTAAAGTAAGCTACAATTCATTTTGTGAGGGTTTTCCTATTCTGAAAAGCAGACTATAAGTCTATTAAACAATATTTACTGTTTTATTAATATTACTACTCTGAAATAAATTGACTGAACATAATCATAGAGCTTACTTCCAAGTAAGTACATATCAGATTGTAGCCTAAAAGTTCTGGTTCATGCAGAAAATATTTGGCACATTCTAGGGGAAAAAACCCACACATATTTGCTCCCAGAAACAGCACTGATGCTGAAGCCTTTCCGGATTGGAGACCCTTAAACAAAAGACCACTAAGCCAGGCTTTTTAGATGCTTTAACAAACTTTTGATATCTTACCTGTCTCTGATGTTAGCCCTTGGTTTTATCTGCAGTTTTGATTCAGTTTGTAGATGACTTTATTACTCTTTTAAATATTGTTTTCTCAGCCACTCTAGGTATTCTAGGGTGTGGATTAAGAAGTAAGATAACATGAAATAAAGGCAAAATCATAGTTTAGTGTTACATGAACGAGGCTGCTTGAACACTGCTCTGTTTTAATTTCTTTTCCAGGACAGTTGCAAGAAGATTGGAAGTTTTTTCTTCCTGATTTAAAATAACCAGTTTATTATGTCTCAGCTGAATTAAATCTCATTAGTTGAAATGTCATTAAACCATGATTTCTTAATAAAGTGTGGACCTTCAGATTTTTGATGAGGAATATTTATTTATTGACTTTATACCCTACCTTCATCCTGGGGTGGGATTCAATAACTGATCATCCAGCCTCACATCTGGAAACCCTACATGCCTCTACCTTCTCAGAAACGCTGTTGAATACTGAATTGTTGCAAAAGTTTTGGGTTGAACATCCATAACATATTCACACTTTTCTGCCACATGGTGGAATTTTAAGAGAGATGAAATGGTACCCTGCACCTCTGCTAATCCATGAACACTACATAACACCGTATTTTAAATAAATGATTGTATTTAATAGATTGCCAAAGTTGAAACACATTTGCCATGATCACTTGGCTTTAAACAATTGTAATTAGAACACCACTTGGCTTTAAATCAATTTAGTATTTCATGGATCTCTTCTTCTATAATAGACTCAGTGATGGCAAATTCAATTTGTAGAGAAGACATTATTGCCCATTTCATTTAGTATTATCCAGGTCAGCTTTCAATGGGAAGGGTATCATGTGGTAAAAGGGTGTATTTAGCATGTCACAGTCACTGGATGCTCTGCTGTTATCTCCAGAAATCTTTGTAAGCTGCCTTAAAATAACAGACGATTGATTTACAAAGTACCAAATTTCAAATTTCATATTCTAAGGCTAAACATGAAATAATTGGACAGAGCTGTCCCCTTGTCTGACCCAGCACAATCAAGCCCCTTTCAAGGTTGACTGCCTGCATGAGAAATATGTGCATAATTTCATTTTGTCTCCCATCCAACGTTCAATGTTAGAAGTTAATTAAATTGCTTGTCCATTGTATTCATCCACTTACAAAGTTAATGATATTCTGTTCCTGAATTAAGGAGAATTTTATAAAGCCTGCACTATGGAACCTGGCATGCTGTACATTGAAGAGCTGAACTCTGTCATAGCTTCTAGTTGCAGCTCTTCTAATTAGGAAACAAAATGAATGTTTCTGTGTCTGCCAATGCAAAGGACAAGTCATTCTGACAGTGAAGCAAAATGCTCTTACAACAGCAACTTAATAATATCTCATGTTTGACAATAATAAATTCTTCAGAATTCATAAGCCTGCTAATTTTTTAAAAATTCCATAATGAAGATAAACTATAGCGTAACAACAAACAGTCTTTTAAAGGACAAAGGTTTGAGGAAAGAAATGGTTACTTACAAGGACACTGATAATTTACAAATTACCAAAATGGTCCCAGTCAAACAGTAGTTAAGATGGATATTTCATTTTTGCCCCTTCTCAATCACAGCACAAACATTTTATTGACAGAACATTTGGGCAGTGTTTATCAAACAATGGATATGGACTTTATACAGTGAAGGGGAGGCATAGGACATAGTGGGCTGTAAAGTGTGTGCAAACAATCTTACACATCGTATTGATAAAACAGCTACTAAGGCTTAAGGCTCAAGTGTCTCCATGATGCAAAAAGGGAAGACTGTCAAAAGTGAGGTTATAAATCCCTGTTTGTCACAAGCCAGGTTCACTCAGACTGAAGATGAAGTGGTTTGGCAAAGGAAATGTGCATTGCTGGGAAAAATAGTGTGACAACTTTATAGGAGCTATGAGTCAGTTGTAGAAGTGGAGGGAGAGAAAACAAATGAGGGGGAATGCTGTATGTAGAACTCAGAGAATGGGATGTTTCTAAGAGAGACAGGAAGACTGAGTCAATGTAGAACAGGTGGGCCAGAGTCAAAGAACAATGAAGTCTGCATGCCTAAGGGGCCCTGGACCTTGATTATAAGCCCCACTACAAAATAGCACGAGAAAGGTGAGAGTCAAAGGTGATGGGAATCTCAAAAGTCTCTGATGAGGTGCAGTTTGAGGCTTACCACTCGAAATAGTAAAAATGAGCAAGCCCTTAGGTCTGCCCTTGAAATATCACTTTGGAACCTTACCAATATAATGTATGTAAGAATGCCAGGGTGCTCTGCTTTCCCTCCTTGGCATCTGCATTTTAATACAATCAGGCCTCCAGCACCTTTAAGACTAGTAAATCCATAACAGCACTTGTTCTTGTGAACGACAGCCTGCTTCATTAGAGACATAAGATACCATTCACAGTTCCAGGCCATATACAATGTGATTGCTATGGATGCTTAGTTGGTAGGGAAGAGATGAGATTAAAGACAGTGAGATGAGAAGGAGGGAAACGAAATGAAGAAGTGTTGCTAACGGTGTAATTACCATTGGTCTAAATTCAATTACTAGAGTAGATCTGCTGAATTAATGGGATTTACACCATTCATTCATTCATTCATTCACCATTCAGCAATTCAGTCTTTCATTCATGAATTGCCTCCTCTAATTGGGACTGGCAACTGCATTTAGGCCACTGTTATGACTTTCTGCATTTTAGTTCCCTCTTACCTCCCTGTCAACAATCCCACCCCTGCAACAATACACACACACACAGAGGAATTCTGGATAACTATGTATCTGATGAATCAGGCTATGATTCACAGAAGCTCAAGCTATAATATATTTCTTAAATCTTCATGATGTCACAAAATCTGTTTTGTTTTGTTTTTGCTGTAGCAAACAACATACTGTATATACTCGTGTGTAAGTCTAGAAATTTAAGTAAAAAAATTGACCCAAAAAACCTGGGTTGACTTATTCACAGGTGAATGCAAGTACTGTACCTTAACTCTTATCACCAAAGGAACTATTCCCTTCTCTGAGTAGGGGGTGAAAAGACGAGACCTTAGTCTCTTCTGGAATAACCTAAAAGAAGCACCAACTCCCTCTACTGCAGAGTAACTTCTGGCCTTTTTAATGCCTGGGCAGGAAAATGGCAGTGGCAGCTGCTCTTTGGTGCTTCTCCTCAAAGGAGCACTGAGAAAATAGAGGGGTTGGTGCTTCCTCTGAGACAAACTAAGCTCTCCCCTTTTGCCACTCTACTCAGAAAAGGCGATGATTTAAGACTGAGTTAATAGTGTAGCCTAACTTTTCTCCAAAAACAAAACAAAACATAAACAACCCACAATCCCTTTCTCTGAACAAAGTAGCAAAAGCCCTTTCTGAACGCCTGGGTGGAAAAATGGCAGTGGTGGTGGCCAGGGGGAGGCTAGCCCCCAGAGGCAGCGCTGGCACTTTCCCTTTTGCACAGAATGACCTTCTACCTCTCCATGGATCCCATCAAAATTAATAATTTTGGCCCACAAAATGCCTGTGACTTATACACAAGGTTGACTGATACATAAGTATAGACACTACTAATGATTGCAGAGTATTTTAATTTCACTATCTCACAAGGCTACAATAATATTTGGAGTTCTGTCAGAATTCATCTTGAAAATAACAACAAATATAAACTGAAAGCAATACAAACTAAAAACCCACTGCAGACTCTCATCAAGGCACAGCCTCACTAACTATTATGAATAAGTAATACAAGTTTAAAAAGTCATGATTTTGCTTACTGTAATTCTAATATACTGCTTCATTAGTGTTTCAATTTAATGCCTGGCCTATGGAGAATGCCTTCCAAAAAATTGTAAAATACAAATGGAAACATCTACACTCTTTCTTCCCTTAATATCTCTATAATTATTTATTGACCAATGCCATCAACAAATAATCCATGTGTTTCAACAAGAGATTCCCCACTGACTTATACTTGACTTTATACTGTATTTTTGACTTAGGCGAGAGTCAGGAAAAGTAATCCGTCATTTATTGTCAGTCATCTAGTGCTGTTACTATCCAAAGAGGTACTTTAAAAAGGCAACAGTATTCTTTTGCTGGTTTCATGGTTGGATTGACCTTGCTAATGAAATGTCTCAGCGCTATCTTACCACACAATGTGCACACTTATCCCCCAAATGGGGATGTTCTGATTGTTCTTATTAGTCAGGAACGTGATGGAGTAATATTTCATTTCACAGATATTTATGTTCTCAAGTAACAACACATTAATGTCACATTAATGCAAGCTACTTTGAGTATACTTTTAAAGGGAAAAAAATCAATGGGTGGGGCCAGAAGAGGTATAGTCCTCCCAAGTTCACCCATTGAGAGTGAGGAGCATATGTTTGGTCCATAGATTTCAGGTAGTTATCTGCCCTTTGACTACTGTGGAAGGCTGATCTGGCAGATGCTTTGCAAACAGTCCAGTTGTCAAGAAACAGGATGTGCCTGGCAGAAGGGACCTTTTTACCCATAGGAGCTGACAAGCGATAGCCAATCTAGATTATTTGCTTTCTCACTGACAAAATCAAGTCTTTGCCTGCCTTGCAAAAAAGAAGAAGAAGAAGAAGAAGAAGAAGAAGAAGAAGAAGAAGAAGAAGAAGAAGAAGAAGAAGATTACAAGGATTTTGGAGAGAAGTCTCACTTGAGAGAACCTAGTAGCCAAGAGGAAAATATATCACCTGGGTGCTCAGGTTTCTGTGGTGGACTGGAGTGCACCTGCACAGTTAAAATGGTCCTTGGGATAACTGACTTGGCCACAATGACACATGCCTTAGTTACCCTATTTCCTGGAGTATAAGACTTACCTTTTTTCTGGAAAAATACTGTTTGAAAATGGGCTGTGTCTTATACACCAGTGCATTTTATATGCTGGCAAACAGTATATGCTGATGCATCTTATACACCAGCAAATACGGAATGTCCTGACTAGATTACTATAACACACTGTATGTGGGCTACCTTTGAAGATGACATGAAAACTTGAACTAGGATAAAGGGCTGCAGCCAAATTGCCTAACGGAGCATACAACTCCCTTGTCGCAACAGCTCCCCTGGCTGCTGGTCTGTTTCTGGACACAATTCAAGTGACAGCCAGGACCTATAAAGCCCTTATATGGTTCAGGTCTAGGCTATTTGAAGGAGTATACCTTCCTGTATGAGTCTGCCTGTGCTGCCAGCTCTTCAGAGGAGGCATTTCTACCTCACCGCCTTCACAAGTACATTTGACGGGAACATTGGAGAGTGCCTTTTCTGTGGCTGCTACCACATATTAGAACTCCCTCCCTAGGGAAGAAAAGATGACTCCTTCTTTGCTTTGTTTTCTCTGCCAAGTTAAGACCTTTCTATTCCAGCAAGCCTTTGGGAAGTGATTGTGAACAAAAGAAGGGCTTTTTATAATGCTATACTGGCAAAACCACCTTTGAGTGCTCCTTGCCTAAGAAAACTCACGAAATTCTTGAGGTTGCCATAAGCTGACAGCGACTTGAAGGCACATGCTCATAATTTTTAATCTTTCTTTTAATGTAATATTTGACATGGTTTTAATTCCCTTGTCAGTTCAATGCTATTTAATCTTAACTTTTGTATGCTTTTTATATATGCTTTTATTGTCTTTTTCTGCCTTTATAAGCGCCCTTGACTGCCCGCCTGGGACAAAAGCAGATTATAAAGAAAATGATGGGTTTTGGGTATTGAGCTTGTGATAAAACTGTGTTAAAGGTAAACCTCCTGAGGCTGGAGTCCTCCTTGCACCAATCCCAGTGGTCACCAGCGTTGGGACACTCCTGATTTCCCAGTAAAATTCTTCACATTTCCCCTTTACTTGAAATGGTGGTTATTTATAACCTGGTGTAATTCTGGAAATTCTGACTCTAATATGCATTTTTGTAGCCTCTTTTCACCATAACATTTTTCTTCCTCTCTTTTGGTGGGACCACTTCTTAAACATAAAACACTTTGTGATTGCTCCTGTTCTTCTGTCATTTAGATTCTTGTAAAAGCTGCTGCAGTACCAGTCTTTTCCATGCCCCTGGGTCAACAACCAGAACTACTCAGGAGGAGCCCATACTGGTATCAACCAATATATCATGGAAGGACTGACAGTGATGCCAAGAGGAGGTGCAGTGTGGACTCTGAATGCTATCTAGTGGGATTGGAAGGGTATTTGTTGCAGTGAATCTCTTGCCAACAAGAATGGTAAACTCAATCGCTTGTTTGGACATTAGCTAAACAGAGTGAAGCAGTGGTAACAGAATTCTAGACTGTCTTCAGACTGCAGAGAAATGCGATATGCATGTGTGGGTTATTATACTTATGAATCTCCTCTGTGTAAAAGCTTTGTATGTAAGTAAAGCAGAACACAATAGGAAAGATAGCATTGCTTCAATGTGTTGATTAACTAAACAGAAATGTATTTTTCACATGGTGAGCAGGCAATCAAAAATATGTCCCTTACCACCTGCAATCTGAAGCAATTTAGTGGTAACAGGAATTGATTAAATAGAAATAATTCAACATTCTCATGGTTTGATGTTTTGGGGAAGAGATGGGGGGATGTCCAACATTCAGATCATAATATTGTAAACTGTAACTTATTAGTACAAAATGAATTATTAATATAATGAAAATGAAGTCAAGATTTTAGTAGTTAATGGATACAATGCTAAAGAAGCTTTAAAAATGAACAAATCCTGATGCTAGAACACATTCATAGAGGTTCTAATGTGTTTCTGTTTATATGTTAGCTCAAAGGACAAGCAATATGTACACAATTAAAAGTACATTTTCACTCAAAGATAAATTTTGCAAATTATAAATGGGATAAACATGCTGCTAATAAAAAATAATTTAGTAAAGTGCTCCCAATTTGACTTTTAATTATGAAAAATGAGCCTGCTATGCTATACCACTCTGCATAAAAGCCAGTCAATAATATTTCATGTTGATTAGTTTGTGTAGTGAATCTGCATTGTAATTAAAAGTGCATTAATATTTTCTTCTAATTCTTCTGAGCCTTTAACTTTAAGCATGTCAGATATCTCATGCATTCCTGCCAATAAAAGTTAATGTAAATTACATCTGAACAGGACAAAAGCATTTATCTCAGTTATAAGAATTTAAATTCTCCTCAATAGGCAAAATTAGCCAAGTTACTGAATGTACAAAAAATAATAGAGAGAGCAAGAATGATTATGTATTTTACAATATTTTAATATTATAATGATGGTGCAACAGAGTAATAAAATATTTGCATAGAATTTTAATGAAAGTACTACATGACCTATATTCAAGCTTAGTTACAGTTGCAATATATTTCATGCTAATAAATTCAGAGATATAAACATGATATAAGAAACTAGTCAGAAGCTTCTTGGTGACTTACCTATATAGTTTTCTGCACTCTGAGTACTGTATATTCAAAAAAATAATTTTTTCTGACAACAAATTAAGATTAGATTTATGGACAAAGCAGTATATAGGTTGAGAATGTCTCCTGTATTGGGATAGAAGTCAAGTGCTGCTCATCAGGTTTATCCAAGCTTTCTTATCCCAAATGCTTTAAAAATATGTTATTTTTATCTCTTATACTTGTTATCTGCCATCAAGCACAATATTAAATGAAAAAGTATAAGAAGTGACATTGTTCTGCAAGTTGTTGCACATATGGGTAGCTATTGCACAACTATTGGTAGAAAAAAATAGCACAATCAAACACCTAACACCATGAGCCTAGAAAGAGTCTGTAATGCCCTTGAGTGACAGTTTCCACAAGAGTCTCCATAGCTGGAATCTAAGTTTTGAATTTCGGTGAAGATGAAAATGGGGTTTCTGTTAACTCAGGAGTTGACATCCTCAGAAGAAGCAGTGGTCTTTATCACTTACTCCAGGCTGCACCACCACTTTTGATGAGACAGAATGGATGGTATGTCACTTTTGGTCTTGTTTGTGACTGACATACAGTTGATTTTTTTCAGGATTGGGAGATTTGAGGTACTTGTGGGGAATGGAGGACTCTGGGGGCACCATGACTGTGTTTTGAGGCAGTTTTGGCCTTGAGGAGGTGGAAAAATACCTATGATTTTTTTCTCAGGTGAAATAAATATGTGCACATTTTTTTCTTAACACAGGAAGACTGCATTCTCATATCTTATTTATGAATTTAACAGAGAAACCAAATATTTATTAATAGTTTTCTTACAACTTCAGGTGAACTACAAGGTTTTAATGATTTAGATGATAGCTTTTCATATTTTACAGTTATTCCATCAAGCAATTTTATGAAAATAATTTCTTTCTGATCAGTCCTTTTGGATTCAAACCAAGCTAACAAAAGATGAAAAATTAATCCATGAAACTATCAAACTGCTAAAGCCCTTATTCTATCACTATAGCATTTTGTGTGCAATGACAAAAGGCTAGAAGAGCAAATGGCATAAAAAACCCATAACAGCCATTCTTCTATCACAAGAAAGATTAAGTTTGATGCAATTCTAACTAAAATATACTTTTGTAAATTTATCTGATTTTAATATTTAACAACTTGACTATAAAGTATTCACACCAATTTCCGATCCAGTAAAATCAAGGTAATCCAATATAGTAAATCAACTAGACTGGATAATGAGCTGATCCAAGGCTAGCCAGAGGGGGTCTGAAGGGTCAGACAGTTAACTTCACTGCAGGTTTTCTTTTCCTCTTAAGGAAGTTGCTCAGTTACTCAGTTCCAAAGACAAATGCCTCTTCTCTCCCATTACATTGGTGGTGAACAGAACTACAGAGAAGTCTATCAAGAATATCACGGGTCCAAATACTGCTTCAGGGAATTCCCTTTCTTTCCTATCATCAAGCCATCTTCCTCGATCTTCACTTGCCCTGTGAGATATAATCTACTTCACAGTGAAAGTAGGGGAATGTATTTATCTTTTCATAACCTATGCTGTGTACAGGAGACAGGGCAGCTATGGAGCAAGAGGAAATGTAAACTGATGAGATATTTTATGAATAAATTATAAAGTATGCTAAACTCAAGAACTTTTAGGCCTCCAGATATTTTGGATTTTAATTCACAGATGCCCTTACCAGTAATAACCAATAATAAGGGAGGCAAAGATTCCCCGGGCCAGTTCTGTGCCATGTGGACAAAACAGAATCAGGCATGGGGAGGGGGCACAATCTTTACCTCATCTTGATTATAATGCATATGTGATAACCACTATGGAGGTTATCATTCAAATTTTATGGTAGTGGCACAACTTCTACAAAAATTGCCACTGATTACAGTTTCATGTGATTATAATCAGATTGCTTGGTTAGATCCTATGATGGGTGACTGCGTGTGAAACAAGATGGTGCAGTAAGTTCCCATATCTGCACTCTACTTTCTCTAGGACCTATATCGTCATCCATTGTAACAAAGGTTGCACTATCATAATGATATAAGCAACATCATTTATTTAAAAGAAAATACAGCTTAAAACACGGCACTAATTGTGAAGCTTTGCCTATAAAGAGATTTGTTGAGTTACAAAACAGTGTTCAATATTTTAACTACAAAGGAGATGCTTTTTTTTTTTTAAAAAAAAAGAACTGTTCTTGACATTTGGTGTTCAACAAGTTGGTATTGCTCTACGATGCAGTCAAAGGTTGCAAAATTCTGGAAAGTCTTGATTTTGGTTTTCTGCCCGCTTTCACAAGAAATGAGAAGTATCCAGAGGTCTACTAACTGCTATACCACAAGTCTGGGGTGGAAGAAGGCATCTGAGATTTACTGCAGTAATAGAAATGGCTAGGGGTTGGGGTCCTCACCCACTGCCACACCCAGCCATGCAAAAAAGTTTCAGTTTTTTGCTCCCATATGCCCTCTATGGACATGGGGGCCAATTTCACCATATTTTTGGCCCATACACTGTTTTAGTCTCAGGTGAAGATAATAACAGGGAGTAACCCAAAAATCAACTTTTGGTGTGAGGAACTGGGCAAAAACATGGCAAAATTAAACCCTAGATGGTGGTTGAGGACATTTTGGGGTGTGAGTGATCTATATCTATTGTTGCTGTGTGGCTTCAAGTCATTTCTTAGATGACCCTACCTCAGGCTTTTCTTGGCAAGGTTTTATGGAAAGCGGGTTTGCCAACATTGTCATCTGAGACTGAGAATGTGAGTCGTCCAAGGTCACCCAGTGGGTTTCCATGGCTGAGCGGTGATTCAAACCTTGATCTTCAGAGTCCTAGTCCAATGCTCAAGCTGTTGCATCATGCTGCCTCTCTCTGTATCTGTATCTATATGGACCTAGGGGCCCACAAAAGCAGTTGTAGGGGGCCACTGGCAGCCCAGATACCATCCTTGATCTACTGATAGAACTTCTGAGTGATCCTGATTCCCAACTGTTAATCAACAGCAACAACAAAAGTCTTCCCCATTCCAAAGTAGGTGGTCTACATGAAAGACAACGGTGGAGGGAGGCTAAGGCCCTTTCCACACGACATCGTTGTCTTGTTTCTGCCACAGGATGGCAGCAGTCAGCAGGTCGCACTTTCGCATGAGGTCATCACCGTCCTGCTGCCATTCTGTCACGGAGTGTTGCGCTTGCGAAAAAATCCGTTGCGTGTCTACAATCACATGGCACTCCTGTCACTTCTGGCCATGCGGAAGCTGCAGAAGCGCATTGGCGATGCTTCCTTCCATAGTGCAGCAATGGAAAAAGCCTAGCTGCGCTGCAGAAGGAAGACGCGGCGCCACTGCGTTCTCTTCCACATGGACCGAGCAGGTGTAGAGGGGAGCATTGCTGACGCACTCCCTTCTGGACCCGGGACTGCAGCAAAATGATGCAGAAGAGCATTGTCCTGTGCAAATGGCCTAAGATTAGATTTGTGTATATTTCCATTACATTTTTGTGGGACTGAAAAAATGGGCTCAGCATATACTCTATTCTAAATGTACTTACATATTCATTCCAAGACAATATTTTGCACTTGGTGCTGGTTGCTGGGGTTCATTTACCAGCAGAAAAGAAACAAGAACTTGCAAGACTGAAATCTGATCTGTTCTGCCATAAATTATTTTCCACCAATTGGAATCTGCTCTCAGTTGGGACAGGGCAGGAGAATTTCAAGAGATTAGGTTGCCTTAAATCAGAGAATGGCCTCCCCATCAATAACCGAAAGTGCACAATGTTGAAGGCCACTGTAGTTATTTAGGCACTTCAGACAGGAAATCCCACAAGCAACTCCCCCTGGGAGTAATGTAAGCATATAAGAAGATTCATACTGAATCAGACCAAAGTCCTATCCAGTCCCACATCCTAACTCAGTGGCCAATCAGTGGCCCAAACTAAGCCCACCACCAGGACATGAATGCACCAACATTCTCAACCTCATGTTCCCAGATACTGCCATACAGAATTACACTGCCTTTGATACTGTAGGTGATATATAATCATCCTGATCAAAAAACATGGATGGCCCCTACCTGTTTGAATATTCAATCTGCTTCTGAAACCATCTAAGTTGGCAACAATAGCTACATCTTGGGGTACTGAATTCAACAGTATAACTATGTGTTTTGTGAAGAAATATTGTCATACTTCAAATGATAACTTCAGGTTGTAGTGTTATGACTGAATGAGAAAAATACAAGTATAAAAATTCAGGCTGCACCACATTGCTGACAGCATTTATTGCTCATTCATGTCATCATCCCAAACCAACTACAAGCAGTCACTTAACTCCGCCGGATAACAGGGCGAACCCAGCCTATTTGACTGCTTGTGCCCATGTGAACTTAATTTGGGTATCAGGATTGACCTCAAGATTCTTGTTCTCTGGATTACTAAGACTGACCATGCTGATGCACCCACATTTGTAGAATTCCCTCCCCTAAGGATTCTGCTTGGCCTCTAACCATTTCATGTTGTAGGGGTTAAGCAGTCCCTAAAGACTTATTTTATTATGCTGAGCGCTCTAGTGCTCTTACAATTGCCCTCTTCCATATATTTTTAATGCAATGCTTTTATTATGTGTGTTCAATTGCTTCAGTATTTTATTGTAAGCAGCTTTGGAAAACTCACTCCAAAAAGCAGGGCAGGAGTAACAAAATTCCAAAATAATAAAAGAGCAGGATCCTGATGTCATAAGATGAATGGCTAGAGCCTCTCCTTAATACAGAACGCAAATAAAAGAACACTGTAACTGTTCATTTCCCTGTAAGTACTGTTGGTCTGTTCTTGAATAGATAAAACATGAAACACACCATGTACTTATCTTCTGACTCCTTAAAGGAAATCAGAACTACACTGAGTTCTCATTATCAATGACTGTAAATTATTCCCCAGCTGACAAGGTCTGGCTAAAAGTGACTTGCATTTAGATTTCATTTCATTTGCATTCAGTTTTTGGCATCACCTTTCCTGTGGCATACAGATCCTTCATTTCTTAACATAAAATGAGTTCTGGGTAAAAGGTGCTAATAGATGCCAGCTACATTTAAAAAAAAAACCCAACAATTTTACAACACTGTGCTCATATTGTCTGGCTCCTGTAAATCTTTTCTGCATTTGTTCTCCACCTGCCCAAATTCTACACACATCCAATCTTTAGGGCACTTCATTTCCTGCTTGAGGTCACTGAGTCCACAGGACTATGAACCTCCATTGTTTAAAGACCTATTATGACACATGAAAACCAATTTTTTTTTCAACCATCTTTTCACATCTGAAAAATACAGCTGCAGAGTGAGACAGCTGCTTCAGACAGCAAGTTGTGGGGAACAGTGGGGAGGTACTGAAGGACAGAACTGATTGTACTGCTTTGCCTGCTATATTTCCCCACGGCAAACTTGCTGCCCCTGTGTTACCTCCCTGTTGTAACCACTCAACCAGCTGCTGGTCCAAAGTGCTGGTTGTGATCTATAAAGTTCTCTGTGGCTTATGTCTAGGCTATCAGAAGGACCATTTCTATGAGACTGCTTGAGTTCTAAAATATTTGTACTAGGCCTTCTCTCTTGGTTCATCACTTTCCTGGGCACAGCTGGTGAGAACATGGAAGGGCCTTCTTGGTGGCTGCTCCCAGACCCTGAAAATCCATCATGGGAGGGCACTAAGATGGCTCCATTCTCGCCGCTCTTCTGTCTATAGGTGAATTATTATATATTAAAAATGTTTATAAGCTATTCTTGAGTCCCAGTATTAAGGGAAAGTTAGGGTAAAAATGAGTTAATAATGATTAATAATAATGATAACGTTAATAACACTAGATGATGATGGTGGTGGTAGGGGTGGTGGTGGTGGTGATGGTGATGATGATGATGATGATGATAGTAATAATAACGTGCAGTAGAGGATGCTGTTCTATCAGCAGTGTTGATGTGTCAATCTGATCACCTACTATTGGTCTTGGAGTGAGACAGGGCATTATTTGTCCTCTTCTTCAGGAAGGAAGAAGTCTTAGGTTAGACTTGTCCTAATGGCAGCTGACTAAACACAGTAAGCTGTCTGTTTTGGGGACTTACAGTTTTCCCTCCTGTACGTCATTACAAAGTCTATTATTGCCATGCATCAAGGAGGTGCTGCCAAACTCCTCCCTCTCCAAACGGATCAAGAAACCTAATCTCTCCTGACACGGAGGGGCCCTTAGTCTCTGGCATGCTTGGGATCTGCATACAGACGATCTCAGGCTCCCATTTGAAAAACAACTGACTCAGATTGCAAATGGTGGGGGACAGCTCTGCCTGAGATATTGGAGAAGCAATACCAGTCTGAAGGGACAACAATGGGTAAGATGGATAGACAAGAAGCCAGCTTATTCCTAGTCAGTCTAAGTTCCTCATCAACATAGTGCCAAGTGAGCTCTTTTCCATAGTAAACTGCAAACACTGGACGTCAATAATGGCTTGATACAAATTAAATCACATCACATGGCCAGAGCAATAAAGGAAAAAAAGTAAATTTGAATAAAGCACTGTCTTAAAATAAATTACTCAATGATGATCTAGTCAGAGCTAGCCTGCACAAAATGTTTAAAAATCACTTAGCAGCTAGTAATACTGCATTTTGTTTGAACATTAATCATTTACTTTTTCCCCCCACTGACCTACTATATTGTTTTACTGGGTTGCTTTGAACCCTGTTTTACTAGAAGGAAGGATATAAGGAAGCAAGCAAGGGCTTGTACCCTTTTAAAACCTATTATAGACAATAACAAGAAAAAAAAGCACAAAAAATGTCAGCCTTTGTGCACAGAAAAAAAAATAGATTTCATAGGAAACATTAACTTTTAGCATAGGCCTTTAGTGAAAACATTTCAGAAGTTTAAACACAGACATCCAGTTTTGAGAAAATACAAGATAAAATTCGTGTAAGAGCAGGAAATAATACCGGAATTATAATGTTCAGTGGTATATTTTCAGGCAAAACAGTCAAGTGTAAATCATGCAAGATGTCTATTTATGTCACTTTTATGGCAACCATTAATCTTCATTTCTGGACAGACTGCTGTCTGATATAACCAATCCCTATTGACTTAATGGGAAGAAATTTATATCAGTTTAGAAGTTGTGATGAATGCAGTCTTAAAGTTCAATGACTCAAAGACTTCAGTAGCCACAAACTTTGACCCAGGTAGACACAGAGCTAAATCAGGTGGTTTAAATTCTAGCTACATGTTTCTTTCACATTCTTTACCAAGGAAATGATCAAGGTACTCTTTCTGGATAACTATGCATAACGTTCTCCTTGGACAGATAGATTGCTCCTATAGTAGTACATGTAACCTAAAGATTCTTAAAATTGTGTATTCTTTCTTTCTTTCTTTCTTTCTTTCTTTCTTTCTTTCCTTCCTTCCTTCCTTCCTTCCTTCCTTCCTTCCTTTCTGTCTTCCTTCCTTCCTTCCTTCCTTCCCTCCTTCCTTGGGAATAGCAAATATTTTCTTCCTTTTTTTAATAACTTGGAAACTTCAGCACATTTCTCATTTATGGTTGAAGAAGACAACTAAAAATTATCACACTTTTATAACTTATTACAAAAGCATGTGATGTTGGTACTTTGTTGCTTTATAGCCATCTTTGCATGTCACTTTAAGACAGGAATCATGGTTAGTTAAACCATGATGTACACAAGCCTTATGAATTTAGGTCATTCAGTTCTGTTTTACTATTCCTGTCTGTGCAAGTGAGAAAACAAACAAGGCATGGAAGATTAATGTTACTACCAAACTTGAGGCTATGGTTTATTGTTATTAAGTCAGTACCTACAGGCCAACAGCAAGCTATAGTTTAAAGCTGCTTTACGATCCTGACTTGCTTGGGCCCAATAAACTGTAGTCCCAGATCTGGACATGTATATCATATGTATGTCACTTCATCCACTTCTGCAAGAAGCAGAAAAGTACTGAATATCTATACTAACATGCAGCCCATGCACTCTATGGTTTAATAAGTGAAAATTCCTGTTTACAATAATGCATAAAGGTAGATAGTATAGCTTCCTGATTCAGGTACTCTAAGAAAAAAGATCTGAATTTGATATAGTGGTAAACCATGCTTTGTCTAGTTTAAACCATGCTTTGTCTAGTCTGCTTTGGTTGTATGTTGAAATGTGACCAGACCTACTAACTGTGATTTGTTTAGGACCAAAATAATCATGGTCTGAACCATATGGTAGGAGTGGTGAAAGTATACCCATGAAATACACGACGTCCCCAGAGTTCTTCAAAAATCTGCCCCCCCCCATACACATGGTCCCCAGGGTCCTTCGAAAACTTTTTCCTCCAAAGTTAAATAAATATAAAAAGAATGGGAAGTACCAAAATGGAAGCATCCCTATAAGTTCCACAGATGACTAACATGCCCCCCAACCTTGCATTTGCCCACCCTGTCATATGGTCTGAAGATGGGCAAATCTCAATTTGTATTTAGTTTGTTGTTGCAGCCAAGCTTGGCATCCTACCATTCATCCTTGTTTGAGTCACTGTTTTGCTTTCACTGCTCATCTGGTGATGCAGACAGATATGAGGACGAGCTCCGAAATCACTCACAGACCTCACTGTTCCTCCTCACTCTGACATGGCAAGAAGGAAAGGGTTAAGAGAGAGGACTTATGAGCCTTCCTAGACCATCTGTAGAAATGCAGGAATGGAGGGTTGCCTTAAGACTGCTTTTTGATCAGGGTCATGACAAGAACCACTGGATGCCTCTGAGGCACAAAACGGTCATGATCTACCTCCCTTTCTTCAGCCAGTCAACTGATAAGGGACTTACTCCCTGTTCTTGATTTTAGCGAATAACAAGAAATCATAAGGAAAAACAAAACCCAATTTGCCTAAATGTCTGTAAGCAAAACCCTGGCTAATTCAATAAACCATGGTTAAAACAAACTAAGGCTTTAGCCTTACATCCAAACATGGCCTAAGACTCTTAACATATGCACACTTTATTGAGAATTAGCTCCACAGAGTTATCTGTAGAAGTAGTTATTATTTGTGCATGATTATATTACCCAGAACTTAGAAGTCATGTGTTAAAAGTAACAGCATGCTACCACTTTAAATATTTTAATACCAGTGACATTAACTTTTTGGGTAACAACCAATATAACTCAATATTTTAACATGCAATATGGAGGGGTCATTTTCAGAGTTTGGGGCCATTTAGGTTTTGTAAATTAATTCATTCTTTAAAAACAAATTTAAAAGCAATTCATTACTAGTAAGCAATACATGATACTACTTTGTAAAAGATAAAAAGGAACATAGTGAGAGTGAATCCACCCACTCCCCAGTATTATTAATATATTTACTTTAAAAGAAACATTTCCAATTTTAAAAACAATCCAGTTGCCAAAGTTTTTGATTTTAGCCAGGACACCAAATGTACCCATTGCTAACATTTTCTTACTGGCATGATTAAAATGGCTAGAGAGCAAAGAGGAACTTGTTTTCCAATTCAGCTTGTGTACCTTCTTCTATCATAGCTCATTCTATCTTGTGCTACAGGCTCACCTGCCTAGACTTTTGAATATTCCTGCTTCCTGACAACACCTTGCAAACATATGAAGACAGAATGAATTAATCTTGACAAGATTCTTGGCACAAATATTTTTGGGCAGTAATCCACAAATATTCAGGTCTTCAGTGGTCTCCAGAAGGGCAAAGAGAGGTCTCACTTCCCACCTTGCATTGGGCTCCTGTGTGTCTAAATCCTGGTAGGATGGCACAGAGAAACCTTGATAACGTGGGGAAATAGTTAGGGCTTGTCCCTTGTACCACTCTACTTTGCACAGGTATAGTTGCCTCTGCCTTTCTGTGTGATATATGAAATAACATCAAGTCTCTTACCTGGGACAGGAAAGTGCTTGTGCCAACCACAAATTCTGGCTGATTACCAAAGCCAACTAAAATTCATATACCTTTATTTGTGTGTTCACTAATCTCTGATACACAAGGAGCAAACAGAGGGACTTTTTCTAAGAAAATACAACATTCATGGTTTAAACGTATGTTGGGCCTGACTGTAACAGACAAAAACCTATTTACAATCATCTTTTTAAAGGAAATCAGTGGGTTAAATTAAAATGGATCAAAGGCTACAGAATGGCAGCTGACAAACATTAAGCATATGACTACAAAACGCTATTCAGTTTAATCTTTGATTAGCTTTGTTAAATAACTTAGCCCCATTCATCTGATGAAGGAAGCTGAATTAAAGCGTACTAATCACATAAAATACAACTCTTAGTCTGGACTCTTATGATAGCACTTTATTTTGAAACTTATGGTCTTCTGACAAATTTAAGTATTTAGTTTATATATTTGTTTATAAATGTAAATTACATGGATTTGCCAGACAAAATGCTAATGAAGACAAAAACAGTCTATTATAAACCACTGAGGGAAAATACTCTATAAAAACACATGCCCCTTGTGAAATAAGTATTTTGCAACATTAAGAAAGATCATAAGCTAAATGCATGACAAGACTGACCCAACAAAATAATCAAGACCTTTGATAGCTGAATGGAAATAAACATATAACAAATCAAAAGGAAGCAGGACAGCCCAGTTTAATCCAATTGTTCTGTGGCTGAGATAAGATATTAATCAAATGGACAAAACAATTCTATTAATCAAATTCAAAAGGTATATAACTGCAATAAATCTTTTGCTATATTACAAAAGATAAAACAAGCAATCCACAAGGGTTTTGCTAATTATATGTTTCAAGTCAAATGATCCAGCTAGATGCTTTGTCTTCTTATGACAACTAAAACATTCTCATCATTTAATTAGATTTTATGTATCTATTTCTGTATCCATGTAGATATACTGGATCACTAAAGATGCACTGCTTGTTTCTCATCTCAAGCTATCTAGCAATACTGACATAATATATGAAGACAGCAAATATAAAACTACTGGTTTTGCTAGGAGGGATTAAGAACAATATATTGCATCTAAATTATTATTAATATTATCTTCTTTTCGTAGTACTGCAAATATTTTTGGCCACAGCATTGATACTACATCCAACTGATATAAAGACATAGTATCAAGATGGTTTTCATTATACTCTTGCTAAATGAAAATTTAAAATGTCCTAAGCTAGAAGCTCTAAGGTAGAGGGAGGAGGGGAGGATGGATATGCATATTTTGATATGTTGATTATGTTAAGTATATTTGCTCCACAAGGCTTAAACAAACAGCAGATAATTGTGTACAACTGGACAAACCAAAATGACTATATTACCTCTTAATTCTAGTGTTTAAAAACTGAACTATAAACAATGCACTCTTCCAAAACAGAACAACTTCCTGGGCCTGGTACAAACTCTTGGTTCTTGTATTTAGGGCTCTGTGCTCTAATTTCCCCCAGTACCTGGCAGCTTGGCTAGCATGGTATGTACCATCTAGAAATTACAGGCAAAGGCTTATTGTCTGTCCCACCAATGTGCACAGTTCTGTCAAGCCTCTCAAGACCTACCTTTGCCTCTGTGGAACAGCCTTTCTTCAGACCTCCAGCTAGAAGAGGATCCTACGTCTGTAAGGGGTTGAGGACCTTTTTGAGTTACTGAATTAAGCTGCTGAGTTGTGCCTGAGGTTGCTGTGATGGGTCTTGGCTGGTGGGATGTCGGGCATTTTATGTGTATTTATAGTATTATGTTTTATTGCCTCTGTCTCTGATTGTGTATGTTTGATATTCTGTCCTTTGGTAGAAAGGGTGTTACAAATAAAAGTTCTTATAACAGAGCCACTGCAAGTAAAATAAAAAGTAAAACAGGAATTGCAGACTGAATAGATTATACGTAGCCAAAAGGGTCTGGGGCTCTAGCTTGTTTCAGATCAGTTCCCCATATTACATGAAAAATAATATTTGAAACTTGGGAGGCTTTCGAAAAAACAACTGGGCATGATAAAACTCTTCTGTCTCAGCTAATAGGTTACAACCTCTTCAGTATTTTCAATCTTCAGCCTCAACCAAAGGGACAGAAGCACAGCAACTGTGAAAAGCAGAGCAGCCTATGCAAATCAAGAACTTATTCTCAAATACTTGCTCACAGGGAGTCCAATCCACAGAGAATATATCTTGCAAAAGACCAATCAAAACTGAAATGGAACTGTGCTAGAATGCTACAAGTGCCTCCAGAGTATCCAAGAGCAAGAATAGCACACAAAGGAAAAACAAACAGTGGATATAATATGTATAATGCATGCCTACTATTATGTGCACTCAATACATTAAAACGGTACAAGAAAGTGTATAAAATGGATATTGATTACATCAGGTCCCTATCTGTAAATTCTATAAAACATAAACTATAAATATGATTCATATATTAATATATTCCATATATTTTCATTTCTTTGCCCACACAATGACATTTTTATGATACTCCAGACAGATGGCTCAGGCTGAAAATATGACTTTGAAATGCTGCCCCAATCAGTTTTACATCTTTCTTCTGTTTAAGAAACAGAAGATGCTTTCACATATGCACTGCTTTGCCCCCACCCGACACCCACTCTTCCTAAAGCATTATTGCAGTTCTTCTCGGAATGCAGATATTTTTCTTGCAACTGCAATTCCTTTAGAAGTTCCAGCATTCTCTGTTAACATACATTTGGCTCAAATGTCAAGGACTGAGATAGCAAGTGGGGCATCTTATCTAACATTGAGGGGTTATCTATAGCCTAGAGAGTCACTTATAAGCAAGAAAGGAGGGAAGGTGGGATGACTAGAAGAACAAGAAGAGGTTGTTCACATACAGCTTCTAGGGCTAATGCATACAGTTTCCCACAATGTGCTTAATCAATACAGGTTCTAGAACCCAATCCTGTGGAAAGCAGTGCCAAGGTATAGTTTAAGCAACCCAAAAGTTATACTCTTAGTCAAACACCTAGAAAATTGTAACGCTTCCCCAAAACTCTAGATTCACAGTCAAGGTGCAAGCAAGAGATTGTACAAGAAAAAGGGATGGTCATAGGAGTGCAGGGTTTGGATCCTTATAGTTGGTTTCATAAGGAGGAGGGTATTATGAAATGCCTTAACAAAAGGACTATTCTGCAAAATGTTTATATCATTGCATTTTACAGTAGTTGACTGAGTTCTGAAGTTTCCAGTCCAATATAACAAACCGATAAGCCAAAGAAATGTACTTAGACAAGCAAGGGTAGGAGTCTATTGTCCAAATGCTGATGGGACTCCAACTCCCAGCCAGGCTAACCAGCTCACTAATGGGAGAAAAATGAGGGAATCAATATCTGCCAGCCTAATGTACCTTGTAGGCTGGTGTGGGCATACAACTGAATTTGGGAGATGAAGAGAAAAATCATGTAGACTCCATAATCTCTTTGAATCAAGGCAGGACATAGCCGTAATTAAAAAAAGAAAATAAAAATTTGCAGCTGGGTTATCTAGACTAGTGGTCTTGGTAACTGATGTGAGGACAAGCATTTCCCCCACTAATATATGGACCAGCACCTGTCCACAGACCACCACTTTGACCAGCACTAACTTAGGGGCCAACTTCCCTGTTGTATCAGTCTACATGTATGTAGAAGGGAATGAGTATTTGAACGAAAAGTAATAATTGCACATTTTCCAGTATTTTCTGACATTCTAAGAACAAGAACACAATGATACAGGAAAACCTCTACTTTAATCCAGCCAGAAGAACAAGAAATGTGTCTGAAAAACTACAACTAACTAAATAACTTGGAAGTGGGTGTGCAAACTGGCCTATGTACATGCGCTGGAATTGAAAGCACACACATACACTCCTTTCAAGGATGGAATAATTTTTTTTCCCTGTGTGAGGCAAAACAGCAACTGATGCTGCTGCCACCCCTGCCCTGTCAGTTAAAATACATCAATAATAAATTAAATAACTTAGCTTGCCACCACTTTGTGATATACAAAAACAGCTGTCTTACAGAGCTGCCTCATTTGCTATAGCATATGAACATGAACATATACACATATACATGCATGCATTTTCACTCTTTCTATGAGGTTATTCTTGCAAGAGAGTACGATGAGTGGCAACCCCATATTTTTCAAGTATTTGACAAAATGTCTCATGGGAACTAATGCAGACATGTCTTAAGGGCTGACTTTACTGTTTACGAAATACATTTTTCAAAGCAGAATGGATCTGGATGAGGCAAGTGATTGGGATTACCATAGCCTTGCTATGCTTGTTCCATCACTCATAAAGTCTTAATGATCATCATAAAAATAGCAAGTTGGCCATTGGTATATTTGGAGGATTAAATAATGTTTAACATTATGCAGAAATAGGAACAATAATATTTATTTTAACAAGTTACACCTGAAAGCTTTCACTCAGTCTTATATTAAATGTACTTAGCAAAAGGTCATAACTCTTGAATTTGCTAGATAAATAAATGTTGGTGAGGTGGATGAATCACTGGAGAATTGGTGCATGGCAGCGAATGAATAGCCTGCAAATACTTCCCAAACCCCATTATTTCCCTTTTTCCAGTAGGCCAAAGATTCATGTCCCCGCATACTGCCAGTTCATTACAGAAAAATATCATTCCTCTTCTGGCACACTCTGGATGGCCCCTCTCAGCCCCACGAGGACCCTTTAATGTTTAATTCCCCATCATCTGCTCCAGTGAACAGCTTAATCTCTGCTTGTATGATCAATACTATATCAGTGTAAATTAAAATGACAATTTTAAAGTAATTAAGCCTGTTAATGCTCGATTCAAATGTCATTATTTGCACAAGGGATTGAGGAGAAATTACATCGTGTCCAGGGTGACAGGAGAATGTTTGAGCCTGCTCGATCCTGTTGCCACTGTGCCACTGGAGGCTTTAGCAAAGCAGATTAACTTCTAGCTCCTACTGCCAGGATACCTATCCAATTTCAAAGGAGGATAACACAATTTGATAAATTTAATTCCAGCTACAAACTCAATTATTGTGATAATGGATGAAAACTGGGAGGAGACACTAAACAAGACCCACATAAAAATACACTTAACTTCAGAATGAGATACAACAGTAATTGTTTGATTTGATTTGTTCTTTTCCTTTTGAAAACCCTTTAAATAATTGTGATTGTTGGCTGAATAGCCCACATTTATTAAATAGCATCCACGCTCGGCTCAAACGGCCTACCATTTAAAAGATTTTGCCAACAATGAAAATGTTTGCTGTCCTTTGCTTGTACAGCAACATTTATTAGACAAGTAAAATTACATCATTACATTATTGGATCTCATAAATAGATCTATAAAACTCAACTAAGTTCAGATGAAATCTCAGCCTCTTCTACATGCTGGTCTTTCTAGACCTAGCCACAGGCAGACTGCAGACATTTTTCCCCCTAGGGCTGACTTTGATAATAAAAAAAAATGCCCTAAATTTTATATGTTTGTGGTCAGTGTATGTATTTTAAGCCTGACTGTAGCTGAAAATCTTAGCTTATACAGAAGAAATAAGGACTTCAATACCTGTAAATCAATACTTTCCACATTTTCCAAAGTGGAATTTTGGTATTTTACAAACAACATCATCAATAAAATGCCACAGGAAATTTTATAATTTAATTCAGCTAGAAATACATACACATACACACAGAATGAATACTTGTAAACATATCTATGTTCTAATATGTTGTTATGAACTGAATGGACTGTGTGAGGAAATCCAGTTTCCAGAGAGCCACATACGCACCTCAAGAACCAACTCTATTGCTCCTGACCCATTTGTAAAAGGCGGTCTTGTTCCTTGATATGCAACACCAAGCTATACACTACAATAACAATGGTGACATCCAAAGACAGGCTGTGATGGTGTCCAGCTTCCAGCAGGGGAAGGACACGGAGATGTTAAAATGCTGTAAAATTTTTTACATTTTCCTTTAAAAGCAAGTGATCAAGGGAGCACAGACCTTGTTTTAAAGCAAAGTCATGTTTTCGGCAGTAGTATTCTGCTGTAAAGCAAGGCACATGCTGCTCACACAAATTGCTTTTAAAGAAAAATGCAGCTTCCTCGAGACGCATGAATGCATAGCGAACAAGAAAATATATTGCACAACTCTGCAAAGCAAATGAAATTTCTACAGGATTGTCTTCAATTATTTTTAAAAAGTTTCCATCTGATTACATCATCCTATAGAAACAAAGCAAAAACATACCTGCAAAAGGTTAGAATGTGAGTTGCACTATTCATGCATCAAAAACTATGAGCAAAATACCCTGCTTTTGCTGAAAGTCCCTTAGTTTCAGTTGGGCCCCTGTAGGAGAAATTTTAAATAGCGGTGCTGTACTTTTCTTAGAAATTCTAGATAACTACACAAAAGAAATACACAAATGAGCTAGCTGATCTGTACCTGACATTCCGCAAGTAATTCTGCACACAGTTCTCTTCAAAGGAAATGAAACGCTACACAATCTCCAACTGAGAGATAATGGCCAGTGGCTAAGGAAATACCAAGTAACTTGGGGTTATTCCAGCCCAATTCCAGCTGAACTGAAAATACTTGCTATGAAAACAAGGGTAAGAAACCTAAGCGGTATAGGCCAATTAGATGATGTTTCTATAAACGGATCCATTAAAAATGCCTAGTGAGTTTGGGTGCTGTGCCAGAGATTTTCAAGGACAACAAATACTAGAGAAATGTAGTGCTGCTAACTGAATGTCTATCAAAATCAAGCAGTTACTATGCAAGCCTTTGAAATCTTCTCAGTTGTCTCACTTGCGTATTTGTAGAAAATGCTTGACATCTGAAGTATTCTGACATATACCTGGTTCTTTAAAAACTAAGAGAAAAAAGTATATAGTCCTCCCAGTAAATTAATATCTTTTTAAGAATATTGAATTCTGATTGACTATGAAAACATATTCTTAATATCATTTTTTAGTAAATGGAGGGGGTTACTACAAGATGCAATTTCCTTCCTAAACTGCCATAACTGATTGGATGAATTATTATTATTTGTTTCACATTGTCTAAAAGCTTTCTAAAATTAATTACAGTTCTTTCTGCTTTGCATTGTTAATAGGTCATGTTAATGGACCTCAGACCATACAGACTACTAAACTAATAGGTTCTTAGTGTACAATAGCCCTATTCATCAAGTACATGTTTAGGCTGTATTTGCTTACCAAAGCTTATTAATTATCAGCAAGTTTTGCTCCCTCAAAAAGTAGATCATTACAAAAAATTACCCTGACTGACTATTCATCAGAGATTTTAATATGGAAGGTATTGCTACTGAACTACAAAAAAGTGTCCCACACAAACACTGGATAGCTGTTCATTTCGATTTTATTTTCAAGAGAACAGACACTGACAAATGAATCTGTGTTAACTTTGAAGCCTTTTAGACTACATATAAAATTCTTATGCAGGCTGTCTTGATTCATACTCTATGTTTTTTTTAAAGAATGAACAGACCTTGTAAAATTTTATTTGTTTCCAATGAATCCTTAGAAGACAATATTAATGCTAGGTTGGAGCATTCTGAAGTTGGAAAATTTTTGACAGCTTTCTAATTTCACTGCTGAGCTCCTACTGACAAAGTAGCAAAGCAGGCTTGAGGGAAGACTGGCACTCTTCCTTCCTTCCTTCCTTGCCTCCTACTATTTTTCTGCAACTGCAAGTAATGGGGAAATAACTTAGATCATCCTTACAGCTCGACTATATCTTTGCCCATATTGTGAGGCCTTTGGACACTGTGCATCCAGAGCATCTCCCATTTCATCCATTCATTACCCTGATCCATAACCTCCTACAGATCCGGAACTCTCATCTTGGAGAGGTGAGAAGTATAGAGTAAAGAAAGAGTACTGAACAACATCTCTCCCTTTCAAGGTCAGGGCTATGTCTCTGGGGTCATCCTAGAGATAGAAGAATTTGTCTATTTTTCTTTCACTTGCATGCAGATTTTTAGAAGCCCAAGTTCTTTCCATCCTGAATTACACAGAAATTTGCAGATTTTGGTAACATCTTATTATTGAAGTGAACCGAAACAGAATTCTTACTCATCAACACTGGTCGAGTTCCAAAGATGTATCTATGACCAGTGTGGAGATTATGTTGTACCTGCTAACCATTTACCTGATAATGATAATCAGCTTGTTGAGAGGGAGAGAGAGATGATAAGCCGTAATTCAGTACCACCAACATGGGCCATTTCTGCACTAGACTGTTATAGTGCTATTTCTCAGAGGCCCCTCCCAAAACTGCAAACCTCAGGATTCCATAGGATGTTGAAAGTGGGATAATAGCACTGACGCAGCACTGATAATAGCTGACGCAGGAGTCGTTTTTGAGCTTGATGTTAAAAATCCGTTAAACTGACTCCCTGTCCCTCTCCCTCCAGTTTCCTTCTCTAGTGTACTGTACTCCACCACCAAACTATCCAGAAACTGCCATACCTATCTTAGTGGTGGGTGTGGATTGCTCCTCCTGTCATCCCAGAATGATCGTTCACATAAGTAACAACTCTTCATTCTCGGGCTGACAGGAGAATAATCCACAACGCCTGGGATTTTCCCAAGCTGTCACATGGATGGGTAAGTTCTCTATAGCACAGCTTGCAGCACCCCGCGGCCAAACGCCACCTGGGATGACTTATATTTATCCAGTTTATAGTGCTTAATGAAGGTGGAAGCCTCCTTCCAACCCGCTGCCTCACAAACACCTTCCAATGAAAATGTGGAGTCATATGCCACTGACGTAGCCATTGAGCGTGTTGAATATGGCCGTACATTAACCAGCCTAGACTGTTTAGAATGGTCATAGCATATGAAAATACAGGTCTTTATCCATGCTGCTATTACCGCCTTACTTGCCCGCTGACCAAGTGTCTTAGGTTGGAATGATAGTAGCAGCGCATCTGACTTCCTAAATTCCCTTGTTCTCTTAATATAAGCCTTTACTGCCCACCTAATGTCCAACATGTGCCATTTCTTTTCCAAAGGATGGACCGGTTTTGGGCAAAACGTTGGTAGGTGAATTAATTGCGGTTGCATAAATGACAAGCACTTAGGCTTAAAAGAGGGGTCAAATCCCAACGTCAACTTGTCATGGTCGAATCTACACAGATTCTCATTCACTGATAATGCTGCTAGTTCTGAAACCCTTCTGGCTGATGTAATAGCCAAGAGGAAAGCTGTCTTAAAAGATAGCAGCTGCAGAGAGGTCTCTCTCAGTGGTTCGAAGGGTGGCGCTGTCAGCGCATTCAACACCAAGTTCAAATCCCAAGATGGGAACCTGAGCACTGTTGGAAATGATGACAATGTTGCTCCCCTCAAAAAACGTTTTATATGAGGATGCCTTGTATAAGAATTACTGTCCTCTGTTAGAATAGCCAATAACATCGCTACTTGCCTTTTCAAAGTGTTAAGTCGGAAACCCTTCTCCACGGCATCTTGCAGGAAGTGGAGCAAATGTGTCACTCCTACCTCTGCCAAAGGAACTTCTCTATCCTCACACCATTTTGTGAAAATTTGCCATGTTCTATTATAAATTCTTTGTGTGGATTCCCTACGGGAACCAAGTATAGTTTTCACCACACTTTCTGTATACCCCTGCTGGGTTAGGAATAGCCTCTCAACCTCCAAGCTGCCAGACTCAACCACTTGGGGTGTGAATGGTCCACTGGCCCCTGCTTCAGTAAGTCTGGCCTGCATGGTAACCTCCAGAGTAGACCTCGGGTTAACTGCAGAAGTAATGGAAACCATGGTCTCCTCGGCCAAAACGGTGCTATCAATACCACCGAGGCTTTCTCTAGGCGTACCTTTGCCAGTACCCTTTGTACAATTCGGATTGGTGGGAAAGCATAGTGAGTTCCTGGAGGCCATGGTACCGACAATGCATCGTACACTTCGGTACCTTTGTCACCAAGTATGGAAAAATACCTTTTTAATTTGGCATTCTCTGCAGTAGCAAATAAGTCTACTTGTAAAGGCCCCAAAATGCTGTCTATCTTTTGGAAAACCTCCACATTGAGGGACCACTCCCCTGGATGTAGACAATTCCTGCTCAAATAGTCTGCCTGGATGTTTTGGTCTCCCTTTAAATGCACCGCTGTAACCGAGTGAACATGCAACTCAGCCCAGTTGAAAAGACGCGCTGACTCCATCACCAGAGGTATCGAATGTAGTCCTCCCTGTTTGCATAAATACGCCTTGGCCATCATGTTGTCTGTAAAGATCTTCACATGATGGTCCTTCACAAGGTGCACACACCTCTGGAGTGCCAGACGAATCGCCTTCAACTTCAGGAAGTTGATATTGAAATGCCTGTCTACAGCTATCCAACGCCCCTGCACTGAATGACCTTCGCAGTGGGCTCCCCTACCGTACAGATTCACACCTGTTGTTATATGCACCACATTCTGTTTCTGAAAAGGAATGCCCAACGCCACATTTCTCCTTTTCAGCCACCAAAACATGCCAGTTTGAATATGAGGAGGCACCTCCACTTTGTAGTGCCTCTGTTTGCGATGGTCAATTGATGTCTCATTAGCAACCTCCACAGAGGCTTCAAGTGGAAACTGCCCCATTGAATCTGTTGTGTTGTTGACACTAAAGTGCCCAGTATTCTTGCCAACTGCATTAAATCCAATGAGCTGCTCTGTGTTAACCACTGAGCTGCTTGTTGCACCTTCTCCAATCTTTCCGTGGAGAGATACATTTTGCCCTTCCTTGAATCTATTTGGGCCCCTAAATGGGTCAAGTCCAATGTTGGGGTCAGCACACTCTTCTCGATGTTGAGTAGGAAGCTGTAATCCGAGAGAACTTGTATTGTCATATTCAAGTCCTGTCTCAGCTTGGACTCTGACCGTGCTTTTAGCAAGATGTCATCCAAGTAGGGGTATAACTGCACCCCTTGCATCCTTAGGAATGCTATAAGCGGAACTAGCACCTTCGTGAAAACTCTTGGTGCATACACCAGGCCAAATGGCAAGGCCTTGAACTGATAATGGTCATCCTGGTAACTGAACCTCAGATATCTTCTGTTGTTCGGACACATGGGAATGTGGAGATATGCTTCTTTCAGGTCGATAGATGCCATACAGTCCCCTAACACCAAATTGTCTTTGATTGTTTGCAATGTCTCCATCTTGAATTTTCTGTACTCCACAAACTTGAGATACCTGAGGTTTAACACTGGCCTGTGCTTGCCATTTGGCTTGGGTACTACGAAAAACACCGAGTACACCCCTATGCATCTTTGGTGTTCTGGAACTCTCTCTATGGCTCCTATGTCTAACAGATGCATAATTTCTTGAATTACTACCTGATGCCTGCCCTGATCTTTAGGCACTGGGGAAGGAAGAAATCTGTTTTTGGGTGTGGTGTGGAAAAGTATTTTGTAACCCTAAGTTACCACACCTAATACCCACCGGTCTGATGTTATTTGCGACCATTTGTACCTGAAAGACAGAAGTCTTCCCTCCACTGTCTGATGCTGGTAGTCAGTATTGAGGTCTTCCTCGCTTGGGATTAGTCTCAAGCTTCCCTTGTCCTTGTTTATTGCTTTGATACTGCCTTACAAATTGTGGTTTTGATCTGCTCCATTGGAATCTACCTGTTCTATACTCAGAATTCCTTCCTGTATATCCATAAGCAATTCCCCCTCGAAAGGAGTAATTTGAACTCCTGAAGCCTCTCCTATCCCCTTCCTTTTTTGAAGAGTGGGCATGACCTGCTTTTTCTTCTTAGTCTCCACCAAGATCTTCTCCAAGGCCTTAGAACCAAAGAGCAGATCACCCTGAAACGGAACATAAGCCAAATTACTGCGCGACTTTTGATCTGCTTCCCAATGACGCAACCATAAGGAACGTTTTGCCACCGTTAACATATTTATGTTCCTTGCAGCATATATGGTAGCATCCAAACCGGCATCTGCAACATACTTAAGGACCTTTTGAATTCGCTCCACCACCCTTATTAACTCATTCATAGTGAGATCTTGGGTCTCCAAGATGTCCTGAGACCAAAGTACTGCTGCTCTCGTAAACACTGGAACGGCAGTTGATGCCTTAATTGTCGCCGAGGCCACCTCATGAGCCTTCCTCAGGCAAGATTCTGCCCTGCGCTCATCCATTTCTCTGAGTTGTGTATCTCCCTCCCTGGGGACAATAGCACCAGACACCAATCCTACCACTGGAGCATCCACAGGGGGCACCTTTAAGAACTCTACATTTTCTTTCACAAAAGAGTACAGCTTATGATTATACGACAAACTCTTTCTTGCATTCCCCTGATTATTCCACTCTGCCATGATGACATCTTTAAATAACTCCGGCAGAGGGAACTCCATTCTCCTAGATTCTTTTTTCCTAATCACTGATGCTAACTTACATTCTTTACTTGCTTTCCCTTGATCATCCTTATTACAATCCAGACCCAATGTTTGAAGCACCCTTTTTAAAATACCCTTAAAGAAATCAGCTTCAAACATCCTGTCTGAATCAGACTTCTCCTCCTCATCAATATCAGAGTATTGATCATCGTTTTCCTCTAATTCTATCACCTCTTCCTGATCTATGCCTTCATCACTGAAACTTTCTACCTCAGGTACGGTTTTGCTGAACCCCCTTGTCTGAGAGGAAGGTGTACCTTTTAATGCAGACATTCCCTTAGAGGAACCCTGCTTTTCTTTATTTTGTGTCAATGCCAGTGTGCTTGTGTTTGATCTGTCATCATATTCAATTCTCCTTTTCTTTGCCTGCTGCTCCAACTGTTCCTCATTACTCTCAGGCACCAAATGATTTAAATTCATTTGATTGTCAATCAGTTGAGCAGTATTAATTAATTGTGGCTGCAATACATGTTGTTGGAATGAATTCATTACTTTGTGTCTTACCATTTGTTCATTTAGCCCAGTTGGTTCTAAATTCATTGGATTAAATTGATCCACTAAAATTGCTTGGAGCTGTGAAGTAACAGCCTCCTTTATCATATTATGTATCTCGCTGCGAAAATCATTAGACACCAATTGCCTTTGCCCTGCTTGGCCGCCCCAGTATACCTGATTAGGATCTCGCTGCGGGTCCGGCCTTCGCTGTGGCGTGTTTGATAGCCATCCGGCCAGAAACTGCCTCATTTCAACACTCCAGGGCAAATACTCAGACGCTGGACCTGCCTGGTCAGTTGCGTTGTGCTCTGCCATGAAAGGCGTGGCAGCCTTGCGCGCCTCCGCAGGCGCCGTCACATTCGGGGCCCTGCTGCTAGTCATGTGCGTCGCCACACTCAACATGGCGTCTGCAGAGTTTGAGGGGCTAACTGTATCTCCGGATGCCATCTTGGAATCTTTGTTTCCAAGATGGCGCCCGGAACTCTCAGTGGTAAGTGATTGCGTTCCTGTAGGTATTTTTGTTAGCTTTTTAGTCGCTTGCTTGTCCTTAATTTTTATCTTCTTGTCTACCTTTTTATCCGACATCTTTTTACCTTCCGTGGACCTTCTATTGGCAGCTATTTTTAATTCATCCGCCTTGCTCTCACTGGAGGACAGGAATATTTTTTGGAGCTCCGCTGCACACTTCCCTCAGAGAGTCGCTGTGCTTTTTTCTGTGTTGTAGCTCCGATCACTTCGTCCGAAGCCTGCCTAGTCTTCTGGACGGTCATATTTGGCCGTGACCAAGCCGAGGTCTGTGGTGCTGCGGATCACTTCATCAGCCATGTTCGTTTTTGCATTTAGATTTTTCTCTGTATCCATTTCTAGACTCCTAATTCCTCCACCTCCACAAGCCTTAATTCTTTTTCTGAAATTGTTCTACCCTACTTGTGAGAGAGGGACCCTGATGCATCCTACTGTCACGCAGGAGAAATGGAAAACTGGAGGGAGAGGGACAGGGAGTCAGTTTAACAGATTTTTAACATCAAGCTCGAGAATGACTCCTGCATCAGCTGGCACGAGGATCAAAACCCAGGCGTTGTGGATTGATCCTCCTGTCAGCCTTAGAATACACTGTGCAGCTATTCCTTGGAAGAAGTGGTAGGAAAACATAGGGATTATATACAAGGAAGAGGGAGTAACATCTGAACCTTGTTTAAAACCCCATCAATAAAATAGGGCGATTGCACAAAACAGCCTCATCTGGAAGCACCAACAGAAGATTAGTGACAGTATGTCCTGTCTGTTTTTTTTATTTTCTTTAAAGCTCCAAAGATCTTGTGTGGAAGCAGCCAAACTAGGCAGAGCCTGCAGCACTCGAGCCTGTGCTGTGCAGAGAGACAAAAAGGTTTAACATCATTGCAAACAATTAATCTCTCAGTTAACTGAGGATAGCAAAGGATGACTCAACAGCAGCAGCTAAGCCAGGCAAATCCAAGCCTGAATATGGACTTGAATCCAATTTCCCAATAATCAGATTACAATTATCTGTTTGGGACTCCTCTTCATCCCTGTGTTTGCAAATCTAAATTCTGTCAGAACAAGAGACTTCAAGAAAAAACTGTAATATAAAAACAGAGTATTTGTTAAAGCCAACAAGAATGTTTTTCATTATCATCATCATTGGTGATACCACTACAAAACAGAAGCTTAAGAACTGAAATGACCCTGGCCTCTAAAAATGTTTCTGCTTGAATCTGTACAGGCTGGATCCTTAAAGTTTCGTAATACCCAAACCCAGCCAAAATATTTTGGCACAAGATGTAGAGCAGTCTCTCCCCATCCTTGGCAATACAACGATGACAAACTAAATAATTAAGAATTTTCCATCTTTCCATGACTCCTCTGACAGACAATGCACTGGCCTTGACCAAATAGGCCCAGAGTAGACAGCAGTTCTTCACTAGAAATCATCTTCAAGGCGAATGTTGCAAATGTAGAAGACAAATATTCCCGCCCCACACTAAAGCAAAACTAAAAAATAAATCACAACACTTAAATACAATACTGATGTGGTTTTCTGTCAGAAGTGCTAACGTACCTTAAACTGCTAAAATGGACACACTGTATTCCTCCCACCCCCCAGTGCATTCACCAATGCATTTCTCATAGGATATTTTCTTCACTGGTAGTGTTATGACAAGCATTTCTTCATTCTTGTCTACCCTCTGATATATGGTGTGTCCCCAGCACAGCTTGCTCTGGCCTTTTCCAAAGTGTCAGTTACATATTTTTTACTATTTATGAAACTGCTAGTGACAAGTGATTGACGAAACCAAACCAAAACCCTCCTAGTCAGTCACTCTCTACTTAAAAAGGAAAATGTCGCTTGAATTCTCTACCTTGACTCAGCCACTGTGATATCAAGCCTGAAAAGAGGGGAGGGGGGCTGGAAAAAATGGGAAATCCCTTCTTGTCCTCCCCCTGCTTGTTTTCCCAAGAAAAATATGGAAGTAGGGAAGTTAAAATCAGAAGACACAATCCGGTCATTCTCTTGGCCTTTCAGTTTTTAACTGGTATAACACACATACAGCATTATTGCATATGTGCTTTAATATATAAGCAGAGCTGGATGACACTGTAGCTGAATTTTATTAATGTATATCTATGAAGTAAAATCTGTTATGTTCAGATGTACAAAACCCTAAAACCTTGGTCTGGCAGTACATTTTGGCTAGTGACCATGAGCCTGCTGCAGAGTAGTAGAACTTGTAGCACATAAGCAAGGATTTAAAGGCCAAGTCTTCTCTGCAACTCTCCAGCTGAGCCATTCACCAATTCTTCTGGGCAGCCCACAGAAAGACAGATTGCACAGATGTCAAAAGATGGGAGTGTGTCCATAATCCCCGTGTATTCTAAAGTTGCAGTGTCCTATGTGGTTTGGGTCCAGGTAATCCACGGGATTGTCTTCTCCTGTATAATCGTCTCATACACTCAAGTCCTCTGGGGGACATCTACTTCAGTCAGACAAAACTAGGCTGACTGTTATGGAAAGGACATTTTCTTTGGCTGCCCCCAGATCATGGAATGACCTTCCAGAAGAGATTTGTCAGCTGCAGACACTGTCTGCATTTAAAACAACAACAAAGACCAGTCTCTTCTGGCACGCCTATCCAGATTTTTTTTAAATTGTGAATGTTAAGCACTCATATTTACTGATGAATTTTAATATACATTAGTTTTATATGCTCTTTTAACCAATTAACTATTATTATATTTGTTGTTGTTCCTTACCTCAATCCATAGGGAGAGACAGGTAGGAAATCATCATCATCATTATCAACACCACCACCACTGCTCTAGAGGGCATTCTCACATTCTTTAGTTGGGTCAACAAGCCACACACAACTCTCCGCTCTCACATATGCTGCTTTTTGGGTCAGTTTCTCTGACCCTCCAAACCTTTGCTTGAAGCAAGGAGATGTGTCCCATAATTACAATTACAATTCACTGGACTGGAAGACTTATTCTGATTTTACTCTCTTCCACCAATTTTTGTTCTCCTCTTCAACCAACTCTCTGTTCCTTGATGAAATAAGGATAATGATCACCAGAGTCAGTTGATGAGCCAAATGTCATCCCCTGAATGGTGATCAATTAGTGTCAAGTTGCTGAGATGTAACATCATTTTCTGTCTTAGATTTTTTTTTGACCCAAACTGATTGGATTTACAGTTGTGGTCATAACCATGACAGGCAGGGGAATACCATAGTGGGTGGAATCCAGTTATGTCCTTCTGTTCACAGAAGTGCTTCCACTTGGACAATGTATAGAGATGAATGATTCCCTACCTCTCTGTAGTTTCCTGTGCACCCCCAAAGCATTGTGAGAACCTCAAGGAAAGATCTGTGGAAATATGGATGTGTGTGTGTGTATGTGTGTGCACGTGCGCAGAAAGGAACAGAAGAGTAAAATGCCCCATTGTGGGTTGGATTTTTATTCACATGATAGTGTACTCTCTCATTTTAGGAAGAAAAGGGAACAAAAATGGTGGCACACAAACATACACACCACCCACATCATAAGACACACATGCTACACTTGATTGAACATAGTCCTTCCCCTTTCTGAGTAGGAACTGAGTAGGAGCTCACTTCTTGGATCGCATCATTCTGAGGCCAACGAATCATATAATATAAATGAAGTGAAACTAGTCCGCAATATAACATTAATGCCTGTATTTTTTATTAGCTGTCCATTACATGGGCCATGCATTATAATTTCTTTTCAATATGAAAGTGTAGGTCTGTATCCTTCAACAGACTATGTTACTGTGTTTGAAAACTACCTAACATACTCCCTTCTGTGACCTCTTATTTATGGTCAACTGCTTCCTCATTATATTATACACTATATTATTTCAGCTTTCTCTCTAGAGTCATAAACCATCCCACAGTAATTCAGAAGCCTGAAAATCTGTCCAGCATAATAAGGGGTGGGTTTTTTGTACATTAATTTGTTGAGCCATCTTGTAAACTACATATTTATATTCCTAAAAAACATGTGAAAGCAATGGGAATTGCCCAATAATTATTCCTATGTGTGTCGTATAAGGACATGATTTTCACTGCTGCTGTCCATTTATCCGCTGAGGTTAAAATGTAGTAGTTTTTTTGGTTCTTTTGTGAGATTAAAAATACTGGTATTTATATTTGTTGTCTTGCTGGAACAGACATAATTAAATCACCTCTGAAAGTGCTAAGCAGATTTCCAATAGGAAGCAAATCAGCTGAAAGGATGTAAACATTACAATGGATATACATGTGAGGTGGGAGTCAAAAACCCATGTAACTACATCTAGGGAACTTTGGGATTGTATCTCCCAAGCAGCAACCTCTCCTTTCACAACACACAAATGTGTGTGTTTGCTGGCACATGCACATGTGTGTGCATGCATGCACGTACACGCACACGCACACACACATGCGCACACACACAGAGTATATTAGACAGCTTTTAAAATGGAGAAGCTTTACAAAACCAGATTTTGATTTGGAATAAACAACAAGGGAGGAATCGGTGAGAGTGTTGGCAGACAGGTTACAAGAAGTACACTATAACAGATTGGATGATAAGACAGAATGGCTGGTCAATCACAGCAAAACTGATCAAGATTTGTGCAAAACGATGGAGAGGAGAGTTTCTGGGTACACGTGGAGGAAATTATACGCCATTTGAATTTGACACTACTGAATTAATTAGTTCTTATAATTTGACAGAGTGCTTTATAACCTCACCAATTTTGCCTTCACAGTGTCCCTGTGAAGCATGTGTATCATACCTGCTGGACAGGAAACTGATTTGACAAGCCCTTTAACAAAACAAAACAAAAGGAAAAACAAAAACAAAACTCCAAGTCACAACAGTGATCTATTCTGGGCCCGGAAAAAAACAAAAAACAACTAACACAAAGTTGGTACTATTTTCTTCTTGTAGTCGACCAGCAAAGCTCTTTATCAGCCATTCTTACAGATTTATTTTTTAAAAAAATATCTGGTTTTCAAAACTGTATGTAAATTTGCTCAAATTGCACTTCATACATGGATGTGAGTTTTAACATGATAGATATTCTGACCTAACTCTACATGACGTTTGACAAGCATAATACATAAAAAACACAACAATGAAAACGAGAGTGTGGCAGCAGTGTTCCTGTTAGTAAGTGCTCAGTTTCAGAATATTCCAAACTTGCCTCTCCAATTTGTTTAGAAAGAGAAATCATGAAGAAGAATAGGAACTCTTTTGCCAGTGATGAACTCTTTTGTACTTTCACATGGCATGAATTTGCACGATGCCAGAAGACAAAAGACTAGGAGATATATTTCATTAAGAAACGCATAGGATAATAAGATTAATAAGAAGGGCCAACAAGCTGATACTCTGTTCCCATCTAGCCTTGGAGGCCTTGATTTTACATGCCAAAAAATTCCTCAGCAACCTTTAAGTTATACCAAGCTCAGCTTATTTACTTCTAAACAATCTTTCCACTGTTCACTGGGCAGTCCATTTTTTGTGTCACATTCGGATATTGCTACTTTGCCTCAAACTAGGGAAGCTAAACACAGTACCAGTGTTGTGTGAACTGCTGGTGAAAGGTTTTGGATAACTACAAATTGATGGTCTAGCTGGAACATGAGATTTGTCAAACAGTTCGAGCCTGGTCTTTCCATCAAATGAAAGATGGAAATAGGATTTCAAGGCAATTTGTATTTTAAGAAAGAATCTAATCAGGTAAAATATAACTTCTCACTGTAATGTAGCAAATGAGCACACTCAGCTTTCCTGCATGCAAAGGTGAGACACTGGTGGCAATCTTTTACTCATTTACATGGGAGTAAGTGTACGTGGGAGTCAAAAACCTATGAAACTACATCTAGGGAACTTTGTGTTCAGCGGGGGTCATTTATGAGTTGTCAGTTAAAGGACTGAACAATAATCTACGCTTGTGATACTGAGCTAAGCAATTATGACTTTTTTTAAAAAAAAAATCTTTGTTACCTTTGTATGACACTTCAGATGCCAGTACTAGAGGGAATATGATCTCCACATGACCCATACTCATCCAATGGGGTAATTTATTTGATTGTAGTCCAGTAAGCTTTGCTTTGCGCTACAATAGTTGCAGTTCATACTGATGGCATAAATACTCCAGACACGGGTTTGGCTTCCTCAGATTCTGTATTGATTATGATTTGAAACTGCATATACAATTCCACAATAACTTTTAAAAGTTTGAATTTAGAAGTCAGATTTGTGACTTAAACAAAACAAAACAAAACTGATGCTTCAAACATAATCTGATCAAATATCAATTTAAAAAATGTATGCACACCCTTTCATAACAGATTTTTCACACTCCATTAAAAACATCTATTATTCTCCATTATCCATAATTTTCACCAGACACCAAAGTTTCATGTCCATTTTGCTCATATGTGGGAATCAGGATTGAAAGGACAGTAAAAGCATATTGAAGAAATGTAAAAACTAATAATGTTTAATTTAAGAATCTAACAATATTTGACCAATCATATATATTTTTTCCAGGAACATCAGCATTCCAGAAAATAAGCAGTGTTCTCATTGTCATTTAAAACAAAAACAGTCAGTTGGGTACTTACTTCCAGTGCAAGGTATTTTATGTAAGAAACAGCCAAATGTCATATAGCAGATATGCATAAGCAATATTCACTTCAACAAAACTAGTCTGTGTGTATTTGTCAGGAAGGATATCTCAATGCTTTGTTTCCCACAGGGAATGTTCAAATGTGAAAAAACCCTGACTTGTTAGCAAGAGGAAAATACCCATTAAAATAAATTGCAGAATTCTTTCACAACTATTAATAATACTCAACCATATCAATCACCATGAGACTTTATGGCATCAATAACATTACAGTTAAGTGGTTTATTACAAAATGCCTGCTTCTCCCCGGGACATTTAATAAATAAATAAATACACCATCGAAATAAAATGTTCCTTTTCACCCTTTTTCACTTGGCAGTGCATTTATATAAGTGGATTTTTGTTGTTGTAGTTACTGCGCTCCCATTCATTCTTAAGCTTTAGTGGTTCAACGGCAATTTATCAGCCAGAAGTGGAAAATACCTGGCACCTACTTAAAATGCATGGAGCCAGCAATAAAATTAACCTTGTGGCAATTGTTTTCCCACATGTTTGATAGACCAATGTCAGCTCATCTGTTAGAAGGAAATAAAAAAGTCAAGCCTAAATGTACAAAAAATTATGATGGAAGTCTTAAATAAAGCAAGGGTAATGCAAGTTTATTGAGTCAAAAATCAATCAATCAATGAGCGAGTGGATTAGGCGCACCTCAGAAGCCCCAAAGAAATAATTTGCCCGAACACTGGGATTTAACAGTGGAGGACCAAATTCCAACACTTTTAGGAAGTAAATAATGAAAAATCAATTCAAAAGGAAAAACAGATCAAGAACCCTGGATTCTGACATGCCGACACATTTATTGCTGAATACCATTTCTCGGCTGACCCGAAAACTTCGGAAGGTGTTTATTTACTTTCAACACCTTCCAGAGATCAATATTTTTAATTTGGATCCGAGTTATTATTTTTCACATCACAGCATCAGGGAGCGGAGTAAAGTGGCTCATATTTTAGAGCTAAAAAGATCGATATGACAGCTTCACCTTCAGTGCAGCCCCCTGCAGTTGCCTAGGTGCACATCATAATGTCCCACAGGGGGGTGCAGGTGCCATGGCGCAGGGAGCAGGTCATTACCCAGCCAGGGAGTGAGACAGCCTATGATTTAGCTGATCATGAAGGGCCTAGTGCCCTTAGAAAACCAATCTTGTTTCCTCTCACTTTATCAGGCCTGTCTTTTGCCCAGCATAAGAGTAGTTTGGGGGGGGGGCATGAGAAGAAAGAGGAAAAGAGAAAGAAGAGGGGAAAGGAGACAATCTGTTCCATAAAACAGATGTTGCTCCTCATCATGAATGCATCCATTCTTTATTTTTAACCTCCCCTTTTTACAAGACAACATCTGTAAACCTACAATTAATTTTTAATACATTTCGAAAAATATTATTCAAAAAGCGATAGAAGGCAAGGGTGTGGGAGTGGAGGATGGGATCTTTGGCAGTAAGGAAACATCATTCACCGACTCCAGTGGCTCTATCGATCGCAGCTGCTGGGATTGAAGAGGCTGGTGGGAGAGTTATGAACTCAGTCAGTGGATCGCTTGCCCTGACATCTCCTTCACTGCAACATGGGCTGCTTCCTTCGCAAGTCAGAATGTGGGATACGTTACTTACCTCTAAGTTAACTCTCACCAAAATTTAAGAGAACAGGATGCTGAGCAATTTATGAATAAAATTTCAAACAAATGAACAGGAGTCATCTGTAGTGACAGACATTACTCTTCCATGCTAAAGAAGTGAGATCATGCACTTGAAAACAACACCTGCCATATTAGAAACAACTGCTCTCTTCCACACACATAAAACAATAAAGTCAAGAAAATGCTAGGTCTAGAAACCTACCCCTGTCACACTAATTTTGGCTTCCCTCCCATCTGCAGTGTGAAATTCATACAGAGAAAGAACAACACGTCTGCCCTCTGTGATGATGTAACACAGATGATGTAATGCAGTCTTTCCCCAACTTGATATCCTGTAGATGTATTTAACTACAATCCCCAACACTGATAAAGGTGGAGTAATAAGAGCTTTAGTTCAATATCACTGAAAGGCACCATGTTGCGAAGGACTACTATAATATATAAGCCAGAGTTGGCATGCAAATACACAACTGCACAAAGGTCCAGTTCAAGCAATTTCTCTTCCTCAGAAGAGGAAAGGAAAACCTTAAAAAATTGCTTCTCTCAACAGCAATTGCTGCCTGCCAAAACCATAACTAAACCAGACTCACAAGAAAAAGGTGCTGGAGTGCAATAGTGGGAATTTTCCCCTAGCACCCCGCTCTAGGGCTTCCTAGAGCTTTTGAGCTTCCCAGTATGTGGTTATTAGTGTAGATTACCCAGTAGGGCTTTTCTTACATTCCTACTTGTTCCTATACTGCTAATAACAATGTAAAATTCTACCCTATGCAGGCATTTATAGACTGAAATCCAATGGATAGTTATAACCAGAGTGGCCCGCTACTCAATTGTTGTGTATTATTGAGTGTATATAAACCTCATTTACTCAATGGGTGTACTTTAGTGAGGTTTTAATTGATATAGTCTAGTAGGACTAGCAATTAGTCTTAGGCTACAGAAATAAAAAAATGAAAAAGTATCATATAAGTAGGGACTACAACAAACTGCCTCTGACATCATGTTTTCCCTATAGTTCAGCCCTAAATATCCCCTGTATACATTGTCAACATCTGCAGAGCGATCACCGTTATGTACACATGAGATTCCAAAAACTACACATGAGAATTCCATGAGATTCTAAACCCAACCCATAAAATATGAGGGGAGGAAGACTTAAGCCCTCCCCATAAGCAACCTGCCTCTCACTACTCTGCTTTAACTGTGCATTTAAGTAGCGAAAACAAACAGTCAGTGGAGGGGAGAAGCTGATAATTAATAGGGCCCCATCCAGCCATCCGGATAAGCACCACTCCCCATGTGCTGTTATGATTAGGAGTGTGCCTCTGTCGGTTCTGCTGAGGCTTCTACTATCATCCAAAGTATCTTTCAGGTCACTTGTCTGGGATGGAATTTCCAGGCCCTGTTTTACAGAAGCTCTGGTCCCTATTGGAGTGGTGAACGCAAAAGGCAATTTTGGGGAATTCTGATTCATTGCCCTGGCAATTGGTTTTCAAGGTCACTCAGGGTTCATATCTTTCCCATATGCAACATAATAATTTAAGATACACACAGGGCACTATATTTCCAGCAGAATATAGGAAAGACTTGGAATTACTACTGACTAAAGTTAAGAAAGAAAGAATAAAAGCTGGATCACAAGTGAATATTAAGAAAACAAAAATAATGACCATAGAAGTGGAGATTAAGATGTTCAAATTGTTTAATATTTTGGATATGTTGACTCAATCATCAATCAAAATGGAGACTGTAGTAAAACACACACACACACACACACACAGAAGAAGACTAAGACCTGGAAAGGCAGCTATGAAGGAACTAGTGAAGAAAAGAAAGGAAAAATCAATTCATTTGAAATATGTGTTGGAAGAAAATTCCAGTTGCATAGACCACCAAAACGCACCCAACTGATGATGCTGAGGACACCAAATTGTATTTCTTTTCCAGTTCAAAGGAAACTGTTTCATGCTAATCTAGTGTCTGCATCAGTAATGGACTGGATGAAGATTAACGAATTGAAGAATGATTGAGACGAAACAGAGATCTTCCTGGTCAGTTGAAAGGCAGATCAGGAAACAAGAGATTCAACCTATGCTAGACAGGGTTACACTCCCCTGAGAACTGTAGTTTTCAGCTTAGGTGTTATGGAGCAAACAAAGTTCCTTCCTACAGCAACTTCACTGGTTATGAGACTGTTCCCAGGAGGAAGTCAGAGCACTGGTTATGATTTGTGTGCAAACCATCTGAAACACCAGGGCGAAGACCCCACATCAAGTGGCTACAGCATAACACTTCCTCTGCACAGTTCATTGCCCCTGCCCCTGTTAGCCAACAAGACTCTGGAGAGACCGCTGAAGAAAATGTAGCTGGTTGGGGCTCACAGCAGGGAGGAAGAGAGCATGTGATCTAAGATGGAGGGCATCATCCTTTTCCTTACCTTCAGAATGAAGACCAGCTGCTTCTTCCTTCTCCTCTGAATTGTCTTCCCTCATTCCCCCTCCCACCCCTGTAAAGAGCAGCAGTTTCTTCCAGGGCTTGACAGCTGGGCAGTGGGAGATTTTGGTCAGGGCATTTTTTTTTTTTTGGGGGGGGGAGACATGAGAGAAGACCTTCTCATGGCTGCTCCCATGCTGTAGAACTATCTTCCACAGAAGGCTAGGCTGGTCTTCTCTCTGATCTCCTTCCAGCATAGAAAAGAGTCTTTTGGCCACTAACTAGCTGCTCTGGAAAGGTATTTTAAATGGAGGTGTTGCACTTCTTTCCTCTTTCTTGTTGTGTTTTGAAATACTTCTCAGCTGTTCGGATTCAGTGCTTGGTTTTTATAACTTATTTAATTGTTTTAAATTTGTTCTCTAAAGTTATAATTTGCTGGGTTTAGCTATTCCTGTTACAAGCTGCCTTGGGTCCTTCACTAACAGAAAAGTAGGATATTAAATAAATCAATGCACCTTAAGTACTGAGGAGCATTTAATATTACCTCTGGTACAGTGTTGAATTCTTCAGGGGGAAAGCAGCAATGGCACAAAAATGTACGACAAGAGGAGGGTATGGCAGTTTATATCTCTGAATGGCTTTGTATCCTGCAATTGGTGTATCCAAACACAGGCACAAACACAGACATACCACTCTATCTATAATTTTACTGGAAAAATAATTCATTTTCTACTTCTTCTGCATACCCATAGTTCCATTCTCATATACCTGCTCTAATGAAAAATCAAAGTTAACTGCAAGTTCCTCTCAAGACGACTTGAGGAATTAATTAAAGGGTACTCTTTTTTCTATAAGCACCACATAGAAAACATTAATATTTTTTAAAACACAAAATACTAAGCTACAGAATTGTCAGCTAGTATCAAAATCTACTGTGTCAGAGTTTAAAGTTTCATTTCCTAGCTGTCCTGCCTCAAACAGTTGCAGAGAGCCCCCTAGCTGTGGCTTTGTTAAGTAGGATCTAACTGATACTGATTTCAACAAAATTTATTTTGAAAACAATGACTCTACTTATTTTGAAAGTTGAATAGCAAAGCTCAAACAATCAAAACTTAAAATCATATTAACGTCTGAGTATTTTTTTCACCTGAGTATCAATGCAGTAAAACAACAAAATGGGTCCTCCCTTTTCATCCTTTGAACATTTCCTTCAATACAGTCGACCCTTCATTAGAGATAGGAGTGCAGGATCCCCTCCCCTCTAAAAGGAGAAAAACCACAAATATCAAAGTGTGTGTGTGCGCACCAGTTGGGAAGGGGGCTGAAGCATGGTGGGAGTAACAGACACCCAGAGTCTGAACAGGGTCAGGAAAAGGAGAAGGAAGGGGGATGGGCTGGTCCTATACTTCCTCTCTCTTGCTCAGCTCCTTCCTTGGGGAGGTGGGGCATCAGGAGAGGGTTAGCGGTGCTGAGAAATCAGGCTGCGAGCTGTCCTTAGCTGGCCAGGCAATGGCTGGTGGAGAAAGAGGACCAGAAGTGAGGTTTTAAAGGGCTGTGAGGCCTGATTGGAGCTGCCAAGAACGAAGGTTTCCCCAGAAAAGAAATGCCTGAGATGGTGGAGGGAAGCAGGGGTTGAAGAAACTTGCAATGCAAAAAACAAAAAAACAAAAAACAAATCTGTGATAGTAAACTGCAAATGTAGAGGGGTACAGTAAATGGAGCACATGGATCAGTTTGCATGTAGACTGATGCCCTACTCGTGCTAAATGACCAAAGGCTATCCCATGGATCAGACGAATATCATTCATTCTTTTTCCCTTCAAGCTAATTTATTCTTAAGGCAGATAGGAGTTTCAATATGTAGCCATTTCTGCTTACAAAATTATTGCACACCAACAGACCTATGTTTCTCCTCTAGCACTTCAGACCAGCAGGAAAAAGTACAACTTCTCCTTCACTGCTAACATGAGCTTGCATCCTAGCCTACCACAAACAGTGGCTGCTTAAATGTTCTATTGTCCTTCTAAGGAATGCAATCTGATATCAAAGTGTTTCATGTGTCCTTATTCTAGTACTGAAGGAAACAACTTCCTGCATTTAAATGACTGAAACAACCCACCATTCCCTCAGATTTCGATTTCTACACTGTTCCTAAGTTTTTCACAGGAAGTTTTTCATTTCACATGCTTAATTTTTAATCTAATACTATGAACAATGGAACTATCTCAGAACTTTTGCTACAAGGTATAAAGAAGTGTTCAGAAAGCTATCAACAGATTTGGTTACATGGGAACGAAGTCCTGTGTCTTAATAGGTTAGCTGTTGGAGATACTCAAATTTGTCTCTGTTAGAAAGATGATGTAGGAAGATGGACATTTTAAATAAATTTAAAATGAAGCCAATGCTATCAAATAAGCATCCCTATGAGATTCCACTCATGTGTAGTAATACATTTATATTATGCTATTTTTCCCTTGACAGCTGGAATGGTGTAGTGCTTTGAACATTGAACTATGACCCTGGAGACCAAGGGTTGATTCCACTTGGCCATGGAAACCTGCAGGGTGACCCTGGACATGTCACATACTTTCAACCCCCAGAAAGCCCCATGATAGGTTTGCTTTAGGGTTTCCGTAAGTCAGAAACAACCTAAAGGCACACAACAGCAATGATTTTCACCTTGGATTTTTCAAGCTGCTCTGAGGTATCTCAGTTGTTTTATGTGTGATTTAAGATGCCTTGAAAAGTTCTTGTGGCTAAATCTAATGTTATTCACAATTACAGTAGAGCTTTTCAAATCAACTGGGCATATATAAATAGTGACAGGTCCCACTCATTTCAATGAGTCTGCTCTAGTTGCCACTACCACTGGATTTAGCCCTTGGTTTTCAGAAAACTCTCTTTTTGGTTATTGTGCTTAATTCCAAAAATTGAGATGTCCAAAATTACTAGCCATAGTTGGTCTTTTGTTATTGTGTTCCTTAATTCATTTCCAAATTATGACTACCCTAAGGCAAACCTATCATGGGGTTTCCTGGAGCTGAGTGTGTGTGATGCACCCAAGGTCACCCTGCGGGTTTGCACGGCTAAGCAAGGAATCGAACTCTGGTCTTCAGGGTCATAGTCCAATGCTCAAGCTACGCTGGCTCTCTAGTTGGTCTTTAGAGTGAAGTAATATAAATTTCTTTCATGTTTCTTATTTTCATATAAAGTAGGATTTACAAATATTGCTGTTATAAGGCATAACGTAAAATTGTGTTCTTAGGATCATGAAACTTTATAATTCTCATTATCTCTGGGCTTTGTTTCTATCACACTTTAAAAATCCCCACACATATAGAAAACCCATCAGTGTATCATCTGTTTTCATGCACCATATTAACTAAGGGATTAGACTGTAGCTCACTTTGAAAAGTGAAGTGTCAAAAGAAGACATTCATATAACCTTACAGCCACAGCATCCGTGCATGTGTATCTCAGTATGGGATTTAGGTGTACAGAACTGCCAGCACAAAAATTAACAAAACATCAGGGGATATCATGGAGAAATACAAGGTTAGCATGAACTAAGAATTTTCTCTCCCCAGGGACACAAAGTTTACTCTCTTAAATATATAAAATGGTCATACTTGGGAAGTAATCCCAAATTTTTCTGTTTTGCTTTGCTACGGCATTAGTCTAAACTTACTGAAAATTAGAAATGGCAATTATTTTTTAAATTACACAATTCTGGTGGAACAACTTGCTGGGACGACATTGTCCTATCCTCAAATAAGAGCTTGGGAGCCGTTCAATCAGGGACCCTACATTTACTCTTGCCTAATTTTTTAAAAAGTACCTGCTCCCCTTAAGATCGAAAACTCTTTCAAGGTGGCTTCCAAAAACCAAGAAACCATCAAGAATATAAGACTGCAAAAATACAAATAATAAGAACCTGTAATGATGCCCATTAGGAGTTTCTTCTTTTCCTCTCCCAGCTCTCCACTGTTCTAAAAACCTAATCCAGAGGTTTCCAGCCCTCTAGAGCAGGCTACATAGGCAACAAGTGATTGCAGGAGGAAGGAGGATCACCCTCTGCCAACTCCTCTGCCCCAAAGTTGCATCCACAGGCAGAACTATTCCACCTGGGTCTTGTCCAGAGTTTGTTGTTGTTAACTGTCATCAAGTCAACTTCAACTTATGATGACCCTATGAATTAGACCTCCAAGTCTCCTTATCATCATCAGCCCTGCTCAGGTCTTGCAGATTCAGGATTGTGGCTTCCCTGGGTGAGTCTACCCATCTGTAATGCGGTCTTCCCTTTTTCCTACCACTTTTTATGTTACCAAGCATTTCTAATGAGTCATGTCTGCTCGTGATATGACAAAGTATAACAGTCTAAGGTTAGTCCTCTTGGATTCTAGGAAGGGGTCAGGGTTGATTTCTTTGGCCCAAACACAGAGTCAGAAATCAAAGGGATTATATGTATTGTCTGCCTAACAATACATGAAAAATTGACTTTTTAAAATATGTGTGTGTGTGTGTGTATGTGTGTACATACACACACACACATATGTATATAAATATAGTTCTTCCATTTCCATCATCTTTTTATTTGGTCATATAATGTATTCCCCTGCGGGTAGATTTCTCTTTGACTTCTTGGATCTTGTGAAAGAGGTTTTCCTCCTCCTCCTCCTCCTCCTCCTCCTTCTTCTTCTTCTTCTTGGTTGTCATCTTCTATTTCTTTGCATTGATTATTATAGTAGTTCTCTTTGTCCCTGTGTACAAGTCGCCAAACAGTTGCATTCAGAGCTGTGACTCTGTTTCTGTCTCCTTTTACTTTTGCTTCCTGTCTGTCCTTAACTGCTTGAAGAATTTCACCCTTGTCATTCACTGAGTCTTCTCTTTCTTTCTGGCAGCAGACAGTGTCTTTTTGCATTCTTGCCTAACAATGTCCCTGGCTTCAGTCCAGAGTTCTTCTGGCTCCTGGTCAATTAGGCTTAATAGCGCAAAACTATTTTTTACATGATTGCTATATTCTACGGTGATATTTTTCAGGTTGTATTTTGGCACAATGGTTGGTTTAGCCTTTTTCAGTTTTACTCTAATTTTTGATGTTAGCAGTTCATGGTCTGTGCCACAATCTGCTCCTGGCCTTGTTTTTGCAGAGAGAATGGAGCTTTTCTATCTTCTGGTTCCAATTATGTAGTCTATTTGATTTCTATATTGGCCATCAGGTGATGTGCATGCATGCAGTTGCCTCTTGGGCTGCTGTAAGAATGTGCTTGTGATGAGCAAACTGTTGGCCTTGCAAAATTTAGTCAGTTGCTCTCCTGCCTCATTTCTTGATCCTAGGCCATTTTTTTTCTGCCCCTTTTCTTCCTTTTGCATCCCAGTCACCTAGATTAACAAGTCCCACTTTGTTGTTGAGTTGAGTTGTGTCATTAGCCACAGTACTAATTGTAGTTGTGCTCTGCTTTACCCCAGTAGTTCATTAAGTGCCTTCTGACCTGGGAGTCTTGTCGTCTAGAGCTATCTCTTGTTTCATTTTGTTTCATCATACGGTTTTCATGGTAAAAGACATTGTAAAGGAGTTTACCATGTCTCCTTATGTGTAATGCTAACAAATGTTAGCTATGGTATCACTGCTGTTTTCTCTGAGAGATCCTTAGCCAGAGTTATCCCACGCTACTGCTGCTGTCCAGCAGCTGTCTGGCACATTTCATCTGGCTCCAGAGTATCAATCCTAAAACAACTCTTAAAATCAAAGGAGAGAGAAGATGATCATTTTCATTCACTACTTCAGTAGGTAACATCTGACTGGTTGATACCAGGGACAGAATTATCTTGCTGTGGGGTACAGCTGTGAACTTCTCTCCTTCTATAAACCCAACAAGTGTCCTTTCTTCTCATTATTAGATGATACTTTTATTCCAGAATGGATTTTATGATTTGTGTTATTACTCTTGTCATCTTGCTTTTAATGTAAGCTATTTTGGAAAAATTATTTGAAAAGTGGGTTAGAATCTTCTAAAAATACACTACATTGTAGTTGCCCATAGCTAATCTGGTCAACATGAGTAGCCCTTATGTTTAACAGTATAACCTGAAAAAGCTTTCCATCTGAGGACAATTGTTCTGAACAGTCTACCACTGTTATAAGTGATATAAAGTGGTGCAGTGGACCCTCTGTATCCGCTAGGGTATGGATATCAAAATTCATGGATGCTCCAGTCCTATAATGTAATACAATGGCTTTCCTTATATAAAATGGCAAAATCAAAGTTCGCTTTTTGGATTGTTTTTTTTTCTTTGAATATTTTAAAGCCATGGTTGGTTGAATCCAGGCATACAGAACCTGCGAATATGGAGGGGCAATTATAGAGATCTGTACAACAATGTCGTAAAAACATTCAGCCTGCAACATTTATTTAGTACAAATTCATGGTAGATGAGAAAACCAAATAACTTGGCTTCAGCTTCTGGAAGCTTCAGCATCTTGTACTGTCTGTGCAATTAATACAATAATATAACAACAGAACGCCTAAGGTATCTCAGACTCTCAAGGCTAGCTAACCACTGGCCATGTTTGCTGGGTATATGAATGCTGTAGTCACAGAGAGCAAGCATGGTGTAGCATGACACTACAACCTTGGAGACAAGAGTTCAATTCCTCACTTGGCCATGGCAACCCACTGGGTGACCTTGGGTGGATCACATACCCTCAGGCCCCAGAAAACCCTGTGATAGGGTTGCACACAACAACAACAACAACAACAACAACAACAACAACAGCAAGAAGTCCAAAAGATCCGTAATAAGCAAGGTGAGCAAAGCACCAAGAAAACCATCAATTTTAGGCTTTCCTATCATGTCTTATTCTCTTACCTATCACCTACCTAACACAACAAAATATAAGATTTCCAGAAAAGGTTGCATAACCATGTTACAGAAACTTTACCAAATAGCAAATAAACATGACGTGAGAAATCTATGGTTCTTCAAATGTTCTCATGCTGTAATTCCCATAATCACTGACCATTATTTACACAGAATAATGCTGTTATTTCATATAAAACTTTATACTCAAATGCAAGTACAGTATGTTGATTTCTTTAGCCTAGCAGTAGGGCTCTAACAAGGAAGATCCAGCATAAAAACTTTATAACCTTTATATTTTAATTTTTTCTCTAAACTACTGAAAAAAGTTGACTTTCTCTCTCTCAATTTTCTGATCAAAATGTCCTTTTAAAAAATGTTTGGAATAGATATTGCTCTGGAAGTTCAGTAGTAATTCCAGTTGCCTAAATACTTACATCACTTGTCTAAGAAGGAACGGGCAGGGATAAGGTTGGAAATACCACATGCACAGTGGCAGTCATGGACCTATACCTATGCTATGGACCTACACCCTTTAAACCAATTTCTCCCACGGCAACCTCTGCCACAGGTCCAAGAAAGAAAAAAAAGAAAGAAAGAAAGAAAGAAAGGAAAGAAAGAAAGAAAGAAAGAAAGAAGTTAGTTAGTTTGTAGTTAGAGTCCCAATTACAGAACCTCTTTCAGTGCCTGTCAGAAATCTACCCATTTCCCTTCAAAATGACCTGGCCACAAAAATGCATGGAGAAACAGGGAAGAGGAAGGCCTTTAATACAGTGTAGAATGGGTTGGGATACAAATCATGAGGTTGTTGTCAAGAATAACATCTGTGTGCCCTAAAAGACCTTCCCTGGGATGGTTCCCCAAAGGCTAATGAGACAAGAAGGTAGCCATCTTCTGCAGTGGCCAAAACCATGCAAAGAGATTGCCCCACTGTTGTAGCCAATTTGTTTGTGGTTCTTGGTGTTTGGGGAGGGGAACAGGACAAGTAACATGTAATTCCCTGTCAGCCAAACTTTAGACTCACCAATGAAGTGGCAACAAAAGGATGTCTTTGTGTTATTACCAGGAGGAATTTAAAAGCTAATAATACCCTAAAGGCAACAGATCCCATCTGATCTTGGAAGCTAAGCAAGATCAGCTTTGGATGGGATCCTGCCAATGAAGATCACATGCTCTATGCTATATTCAGAGGGAAGAACTTGCAAAAACACCTCTGAATATCTCCTGCCTAAGAAAACCCTATGAAACTCATGGAGTCACCATACTTCAGCAGGCGACTTAAAGGCACATAGAAGACGGCTGAGAAGGATACCCTGATTGTCCATAAGGAAACTGTGGACAACTGGAGAAAGCAGTAAGAACAGGACACAACAGAAAGAAGCCAAAGCAAATTCTTCAACCCTGTTCCATGAGTATGGTTGGGAATTCCAGAACATATGCTTTGGGGATCAGCAAGGTAGACATGTGCATGTGTCCCCCCCCTTCACTCTCCCCTTATTCAGCTTAACAGTGAGAGAAACACTTGATATGTTATATGTCACATATTCCTCATCCCATTCCATCCTACCCAAACAATAGCATGGACCTGGAAATAAAAAGCAAGGAAGTGTCACACTTTACCAATGATTACAGGAAAAGAGGGCTTTCAGAAGTAACTCCATGATCTGCTTCACTTTTCACAACAACCTCTACAGCAAAGGCCATGCTAAGAATGCACAGAGCATAGGTCATACTTGTTTTCTATGTTATAAGCATCTCTAGTACCTGATCTAAAGAAAAAAAGGCCCAGTAAGAGAACTTGAAACATCAGGTTTGAGACTATTGTCTGTTCAGGACTATCAACACTAAGCTAGGAAGATCACTGGTACGGCTGAAAACAAGATAGCTCTTTATAGCCTTTGCACCTCCTGGAGTTGTGGAATGGTGATGAGAGGGGGCATATTTTGCATATCGGACAAATCTTCAAGAAAGACGTTCTGGTGTGACATTTCACTCTTAATGCCTTAGAGCTGCAGTAAAACAAGACAACTGGTGAAATTATAGGAAAACAAATGCATAATTCCTTCCTCATTTAGCCATTTTTGAGGCTGGAGTATAGGAAAGTCATTAATGTTATGTCCTCCTATTGACGTTCTGAGCCTTTCAGGGGATAAGTAATGCTTTTCCTATACTCCTCCATGTGGCCAGTTAAATTAGACACATTATTTCAGTGCTGTTGGAAAACACTGATCAATAAACACTTGGAAAGCCCTCTACAACTAAGCAGAAATGTTTCCTCTGTGTCAAAAGGGGTCTAGTTTGAGTTTCTACATTGCAACCTTTGTTAAATTTAACAAAGGAACAAATGAGCATTTTGGGAATTTTACTACTATTGAAAGAGAGCATAAAATTGCCTCTTTTTTTTACTACCACCTCCCCCCAATAGCAATCAATTTCTTCCCCCCACTGTACCCACTTGCTTCACAGAGTTCTAAACCATGGCCTGAAATGTCTTGCCACACATTAGCTGATATCGGAAAACAGTCTTTTTTATTGCTTTGCAAACTATAGGAGATATAGACATACAAATCTTTTTCTAAAAGTTATCAAACCCATCCAGATATCAAAATTCACTGACATACTTTTTTCTCCTTCTCTATCTGTGTGTGCATGCACACCATGTGTGCACACACATACCACTACTCACACATGCATATTCATAAACAGATACAATCTCTATTTCATAAGGTTCTACCATACAGCAATGAGATCCTGTTTGGACTTCTCAGAGGCTTTGCACAATGATGCATAATTAATTAAATGCTACTCTTTGCAATCTACTCAGCCAAAACACTTTGCCACCTGATTATTTCCCCCTGCCCCAATTTTGGCCTTCCTGGCAGACACATATGTACTAGCCCTGTTTAATTTAAGCAGAAGAATTATTATGTACACCAGTAGTGATATTATGCTAACAAATGCTAACCAGTAGTGATATTATGCTAGCACCAAGGTTAGAACAACTGAAATGGATTTGAGATCCTGATTGGACTTTACACATTTAGAGCACAACTAAGCAATAAATACACAGAGTAGTAACATTCAAACAATTTCTACACTATCTAAAAGAGGGGTAGAAAATCTCTGACTCTCCAAATCTCTTGGCCTAGAATTCTCATCAACTACACTAAACATAGCTGGTAGTAAGGTGGCTGCAGTACAAAATAAGCAGTGGGCCAAAGGTTCTGTGTCCTTGGAACCTTAGTACCTTTGGTCCATGTTCAAAGAAAGCTATCAAATAAAGCTAAGAGAGAACTGGGTTAGTAATAACTGGCTAAAGTTGGTATTAATTATCATTGCTGACCTACTTCAACCCTTGCTTTCAAATCCTAGTTCAGCAAAAAAAAAAAAAAAACCCACCCTGCTTTATGTTAATCACCGTTAAGACAACTGTCACTGAATATGTTAACCGAAGTTAAGAGAGAATTCACTGAGGGCTGAGAATGCACATAGCAGCTAAAGTTAGCTCCTGATCACATAACTGTAAGTATGGGCACTATCCCAAAATCTACAACTATAATAAGCTTGTGAGTTTTTCATTTGAGCCAGCAATCTGTATAACAACGATCTGTATTACAAGATTATTTTAGTAATAGCAAGGGAATATAACATGTTTATACATTTATGACCATGGTTTTACAAGCATCTGCAAAAAGGGATTGTTGCACACAGAGGTGTATATCATGATAAATCTGATATCACTAAGACACTATTTTTACAGCACAGGTTTATCCCAGAACATGTGGTAGCTTCTTAGTTCCACAAACTCCTGGATGGAATGGGTCATCCAGATCCATTTCAATCTGGTTTGAGGTCTGATTATGGGACAGAAACAGCTTTGGTTGCCCTGGTAGGTGACCTATGCAGGGAACAGGGCAGGAGAAATGTATTCCTGTTAGTTCTGCTGGATCTCTCAGTGGTTTTTGATATTATTGATCATCAGTGGTTCCTTCCCTCTGCAGGATGAAGAGGAACCATAGCTGAATACTCTTTGGGTTTGGTACAACAAATCCATCCAACACCAGCATTGTCTAGCCATGTTTTAACAGACAGTCTGCAAAAAATATTATACGGGATCTTGATAAAAATCTTACTGAAATCAAGATATATTATATCTACAGCATTCTTCTGACCCACCAAGCTTGTAACTCTATCAAAACAAGAGATAAGATTAGTGTGGCCCGACTTATTTTTGACAAATCCATGGTAGGTTTTAATAATCACTGTACTCAATTTTAAGTCCTCTCAGATTGTTCTAGAACCTTTCCTGGATTGAAGTCAAGCTGACCAGTCAGTAGTTGCTCAGATCTTATTTCCCCCTTTTTTGAAGAGGTGGAAAACACTTGTTCTCCTCCAGTCTTGAGGGACCTCTCCTTTTTTCCAAGAATCCTCAAGGATCATTACCAAAAGCTCTGAGATTATAAGTCCCTTTAGTACCTTTGGATGCAGTTGATTTGACCTTGGAGATTTGAGTTCATTCATACAGTCTGAGAGGGAGAAGAAATAGGTCCTGTCACACTGGTCCCTGCCCCCCTCACTTAATTCAGTTTAAAGCCCTTCTGATCAGGTCTGCAAATATGTTCTTACCAACTGCTGTGAGATGCAACCTGTCTTTTCCTTGAAATTCTTTTGCATGAAAGTGTAAACCATGGTTCGAGAAACTCCTTTAGTATCTAAATCCTTCCCAAAAGTATCAACCGCGGAGCCAATTGTTCACTTCCAGTATTCTTCTCTCTCTTCTTGGGCCATGTGATTTAACAGGAGGAAGTGATGAAATAGCAACATGTACCCCAAGGGCCTTCATCTTCCTACCCAGAATCTCACAATCCTTTGCAATATGATGAAGGCTATTGTATTATAACTTGTTCCCATGTGGATCAGAAGGAAAGGGTAACAGTTGGTAGGTTGGTGGGATTGCAGTGTCCTGTCAGCCTCACACAACAGCAGGAAACTGCCCACCAATGACTCCTTTTCCTCCAGTAACTGGCAAGAGCCATTCTATCCACAGAACCACAAAATCATAAGAGTTGGAAGGGGCCGTATGGGCCCTGGAATCCAACCCTCTGCTTAGTGCAAGGTCTTAATCTAAACCATCCAGAAAGTAACCATCCAGCCTGTTTATGATGACATCTGAAGAAAGAAACTCTACCACTGTTCTAGACGATTGGTACCATTCTTGCTGTCAAGAAGTTGCTTCTAATGTTCAATCAAAATCTAATCTTCTGTTAAATTATTAGACCTGGTACTACCCTCTGGGGCAGCAGAGAACAGGCCCACCCCTTCTCTCTGTGACAGCCCTTGGAGTATTTAAAGAGTGCAATCATGCCACCCCTCAGTCTTCTCTTCACCAAGCTGAACATGTCCTGTTCGTTTCCACACACGTTTTGTTCTCCATACCTCTTATCATTCTTGCTGCCCTTGTCTGAATTTGCTACATCTTGTCTATATCCTTCTTAAAATGAGGTACCTAGAACTGAACACAGCACTCTAAATGAGGGTTGACTAGCACAGAATATAGAGGTACTATTACTTCTCTCAACTTGGAAACTATGCTTCTATTAATGCAGGCTAAATTAGCATTTGCCTTCTTGGTTGCAGCATCACACTTCTGGTTCAACTTACGACCAACAATAATCTTAAGCTCGCTTTTGCATATAGTACTGCTGAGCCATATATCCCTCATTCTATACCTATGAATTTGGTTTTTGTGGCCTAAATACAGAATTTTGCATTTGTCTGTACTGAATTTCATTTGGTTAATTTCTATCCAATTTTTTAGTTTACCAACATCGTTTTGAATTCTGTTCCTATCTTCCAATATGTTAGCCACCCCCCAAGTTTTATGTTATCTGCAAAAATGATAAGGATTTTCTCTACTTCATCATCAAAGCCATTGATTGTTGAAGAGTAATGGTCCTAGGATGGAAGCCTGAGTCAAGATCCCCTCCCTGTGTGAACTGCATCTACTGATGAAGATTCTTTCAGCATTATTTTCCAACAAATTATGGATCCATCTGACAGTGTTACTATCTATTCCACGTTTAATCAGTTTGCTAATGAAAATATTTTAGGAAACCTTATCAAACGTTTGCTGAAATCCAGACAAATGACATCCACAGCATTCCCACATTGACTAAACTAGTAACCTAAATTTCAAAAAAACCAACACATAAAATATTAGCTTGGTAAGATTTATTCTTGACAAACCCATGCTGACTCCTAATGATCACTCCATTGTATCAACCTGCAGACAGACTCCTGGATAATCTGTTTTAAATTTTTTCCTAGTATTGGGGTCAGTCTGATTGGTTGGGAGATTCTTAGATCTTCTTTTTTGCCTTTTTTGAAGAGAGAGACAATGTTTGCATTTTTCCTATCCTCTGCCACTTCACCTCCAAGACTTCTCAAAAATTATGGCTAGAGGTTCAGAGAGTACATCAGCAAGTCCCTTCAGTACTCTGGAACGCAGTTCATTTGCCTATGTGCATTTGAACTCATTTAGGTTGGTTAGGTGATTCCTAACTAACTCCCAATCAACCTTGACTGGCAACCCAGGTCCCTGACCAAGGTCTCTGCTGCTGAATGGAAACACAGTTCTCCTTTGGGGAGAAAACTGAAGCCACTTATGTACTTTCTGTGGACTGACACTGGTGTCAATATTTCTGTGCCTCATCACTACTGATCAAGAAGAAAGCCTGGAACTGATTACGTAGCTCCAAAGTCACAACATTGTTCATGTCTGTTCTGCATTCTTTCATGTGTATGCCATCTGTGTTTGTCTACAGTCTCTTCCCCAGAAGGATCCTCTGTAGGTTGCCCTTCTGCTTTGCTCTCTAGACAGCATATTGAGCTGATGTATCTCTTCTTGCAGGGCATTCCACAGTCTGGGGGATGCAAAAGAAAAGGCCTCCAGGTAATAGTCAGCCTAGTTTTGGCTGTCTGAAGTATATGTCTCCCAGGGGAGCTGAGTGTATGGGGCAGATTATATGGGAGAAGGAGATCCTGTAGACCAAACAGTGTAGGGCTTTAAAGGGCTTTAAAGGTAATAATGAACATTTTCTACTTTGCCCAGAAACTAAATGGCAGTCAGTGGAACGATTTTCATTTTGCTGTAATATGGTTACTCCTAGATGTACCAGTAGTGAATCTGGATGTCATCTTTTGAACTAATTGAAGTTTCCATACTAAATGTGAGTGTAGATATGCAGGTCTTGAGCTGTTAACATTTTCTCTCTCAACACTGCAAGCAGCTTGCACTTGTTGCATGAATAGCTTCCTACATCCTCAGGCAAAAACACAAACAACACAGATGCTGCAGATTATAGTGGGCCCTCACCATCACGCTTCACCGTCCTCTACTGGCAGTGTCATGGTATTCCTGGCCTCCCCAACACCCAAACAAAACCCTTGTCATCTTTATTCTATTCAGTGAACTCTAGAGACTGAAAGAGCAGCTATACAGGCTAGTGGTTGCTAAACCCTGTCCCTAAACAAATTAGTAAACCACTTCCTCCCAGCAGAAGTCCCACCTAGTAGGACCATGTAAGGTAGAACACTTTGCATAACACACATAAGCAAGCCTCCAAAGGATTCAATCAGACAATCAGCCTTAGCTCCTCCCACCAAAGAAAAAAACCCAACAACAACACAAGCTGACCTTATTCTGTCTCAACCAATCCCACGCAAAACAACTGCTCTTTTTGACTTGTTAACTGAGTTCCAGAGACTGAGGGAGCAGCTATTTTGAACTAGTGGCTGCTAATTCGGCTCCCAACAAAGCCAGTGACTCCCAGCAGAAGCCTCCCACCTCAGAACATGTGCTCACAAACAGTTCATGACACACAATACAAAAGCATACAAGCAGCTAGCCAAATGATCAGCCTTAACCCAAAACACACTCAAGTTCCCCTTTATTTTGTCTATTCCCCCCATCTAGTGCAAAACACCTGTTATCCCATTAGCCAAGCTCCTGTTCAGAATTTCTGCCTTGATTTTTCTTGCAGATTTAATTCAGCTCTCCATCTGAAATATGTTTTACAAGTATAATATTTAATCACATGGCATTATTCATTCTTTAGATTCAGAAATGTGTGAAATTCTTAATTTATATAAATATATGTATAAATAAACTTCATTAATATAATATGTGTAGTGTCAACCTCTAGTCAAGTAGTTTATAATGTATTAGGAAACATACCCAGTATTGAAAATATTTACTTATTAATCAAATTACATTTACATTGGGCATTTTGAATGCATACAAGAGTGTTAACATTTCTGCTAGACATCTATGCACAAAAAGATGCTGAAGCTAAAGGACATCTTATGATACTAATCTAAAACATAGCTTTCAGAATGAAGTACTGCTTTCTTTTCTGCCATCAATACTTCATTATAGCAAATGTAATATTCAAAACTCTCAACATTCCCATTAGTTCGTATCACTAAATAGTATTCATGCTATTTCTCCTGCAAGTCACACTGCTCTTATTTATGAATTAGCTGAATGCCTACTGCCGAATGCATTAGCAAGCTTCTTCACACAGCATTTCATTATTTTGCAAGCAATTATTTTCAAATTTTACCATCTGACAGAGTTTTGAGAGACAGCTCCGTTCCAAGCACAGCACTTCATCTAGTATAATATATGCCTTTCAAAAGGCTTTTTTCATGCTTTAATCATTGCCAAGCTAGATCCACAAACTTTAAAAATGCCATTAGTTGTTGTGTGTAAGCTTCAGAGAAATCAATGGACAGTTGTGTAGTCAGACCATACTGAATTGTACTCTTACTGAACCATAATGCTTTATTCTGTTCCTGTATTTTTCAAAGAGTACAGCATGATTTCCTATTATTTGAAAAGACTTTTCCCCTAAAACACCCAATGGATGAATACAGACTTTTGTCTGTGTTAATGTTAAGAAGAACATGGGAGAGGACTGACAGACCTTTAAATAGTGCCAAAAGGGCAATAATGGAAAATATGTTTTCCATTTGCTTCCCAATCCCAAAACGTTTCCTTGGAAAATAGCCCAACTGATTCAACAGTAGCATGGTCTTGAAGTATATTTTTTGGAGTATCTCTGTATAGTAAATTAAAAACCTCCTTTCTTCCCATGTAACCAAGTCCACTATATTCTTTGGTCTACTACAGAGCATGATATTTTGCACAAAGCAGCACACAAAAGGATTAAGGATATCTGTATCTTTATTTCCCCATATACTACAGGTTCATTTGACATTTTAGCAAGAAGCAAAAGAATACACCAACATTTAGAGTAAGAAAGTCCAATGAATTATTAAGAAAAATTTTGCATAATTTTTCCTAGTACACAACAATTATTACAATATAATAGAACAGTGTAATATGGTGACTGGGGGAAATTCTGGGTAGGCAGGGAGAGGAAGAAACAAATGTTTTGTATATTAACTATTAAAACACCGCAGTAAATGAAATGAAGCATTACAATGGCTTTTTAAATTCCATTTCTACATTTTCACTCATCTCAGTGTAAATCTATTGAATTTAATCCATAACAATATAAATGTAATACTTTTTAAAATGAATTTAATGCATTAGTTCAATATCTCTGACATGTGACATCCTCAAAGTAGGCAGATCATCTAGTTTATTTTTAAAATGACATGAAGAACTAATTTTTATTTTTGAAATTAGGTATATACCTCTATTCAAATATCCTACTAAAGAAATAGTCAGTATTGTTCAAAGAGAGAAAGTCTCTTTTCCTTCAGACTATAGTCAAATTTATAGAAGTAGTTGTGCAGACACTAAAGGGTACATATGATGCGTTTCAATTTTTTATTGTTTATGTATTATTTATCATGTTTAAATCTGACAGTTTAAGATCTAAGTAAACAGAGTGACACATTTCCAAAGTTCTCTAACATCTAAAACCCCACAACATAAAAGGCAACAACTATTTTTATATTATGGTAAGAGTTTGAAAAGGCTTCCCTAAAAAGAAATTTGTCTCACAGTTGCTCTTTTTAAAAAAGAAAAAAAGCAATATCAAATGGTTCTTAAATAAAAGCCACCAAGAGAAAAGAAGAAAGTGTTGTAGTAATTATTACAATATCTAAGGAAAACAGATTTTTAAGCAAGGGAAGAGAAGTAACAGTCATCATTATCTCTCCCACCATCAAAATTAAGATTTACATTGGGATAGGACATCTATTTTAATCTATAACCTATAAAATACTATGTACACTGATGGTACAATTATTATAATATTGACTATGCTTCATTTATGTGCAGAGAGCAGGACTGAAAGAACTGCACAACTAGTCTATATATCCAAGAGGTTTGTGTTTCTCTTTCTTGAATAGCAGCCCTTGACCTGAGATGCCTGTCCCACCTTTGACGCCATCAGCTGTTTGCACAGAAGTGTGACATTTGCATAAGGCACATCTGTTTCAAAAAGAGGAGTGTTTGTTCTGGTGGGTAGGTTAGAGAATATTCCTACTACACAGTAGGTATTTGTATTAATCATCTTTTCCCCACAAATGGCTTAAACTAATGTTAGTGAATGAAATATCTAATGAAATGAAATGAAATTAAAATGAAAAAATGAAAAATGAATGAAAAAATCTATTCTATGGCATACATTAAATGTATGGAAAGTTTATGGAAATAAACACACAAAATGAAAATAAACGGAGCACTTCTAACAAGAATGTGTTAATATGACATCTCTGAATCTGCTAAGGACAAACAAATCAATCATTCCACTAAAACGCAAGCTGGAGTGTTTAGGCAAACCTGAAGTAAATTTCTGGGTTCCTGGACATTGCTTTATAGAGCAAATTTAAGTCAACACAGGAAAAAAAGAATCCAGGTTCCTTCACTAAGAACAACACAACTAGATTTTGATGGGAAGAAAGTAAGGAAGCAAAGAGACAACTGAAATTAACAGCAGAGAATAGAAATAAAAAGAAAGTGCAAATGTGAACAAAATAAGTTTCGTAGAAACAAACATCAGATAGAACAATAACAGCTGCATAAAATGAACACAGACAGAGTCACGTGTGTTTATGTGGGAAAGCTAGAACTACAAGGGTGCTATAGCTTTATACTACTGCCATAAGTCATGCCGAAAACAAATTCTGTAAGGAATGGCTAGTGGGAACCCAGAAACCAGTATGACTAATGGTCAGAGATGATGGGTGTTGTACTCCAGCACCATCTGGAACACATCTGTTTCTGTTAACACTGCTGTAAAGACCAAGTGGTAATTCACATCCCTTGGACTTTTATCCAGCTGAGTTTCATTCAGTGAGTCATTAGGCTAGATTGGATGATGTTTAATTCCAGGGATATGAAATATGGGGCCTCCAGATATTTTTGGACTGTAGCTCCCACCATGCCTCATCACTGACTATTCTGGGGACTTAGATTCAGAGATAAAACTTATGTAATTGCTTGGGGATAATATACACACCCCCGCCCCCACAATCCTAAGCAAGTAAGATGGAGCTTTTAGCGTAGGTTTTCAGTTCATAATCACTAATGCTCCATCAAAGCATTATCAATAGATCTACAAAAGTTATATGAGTACATATAACTATAAGCTATATGAGTACATAATTGTGCATACCTAGCGGACCCAGAGTGGCATATCAAAAGCCTAAAGAGATAGCGGGATCATTCATTCTGTTTAACGCCACAGAGCATTTGAGCATTTGCAGGGATCATTCATTCTGTGGCTAACAGAGGACTCCATCCATTGTCGCATGAATTGACTTTCCCTCACACCACAAGACTTTCCACTTTAACTGCTCCTGTGTCCTCCATGAAACTGATGCAGAAGTGAGGTATAATCTGTCTCATGACTGAGATTTATCTGGCTCATAGATGAGCATCATTGCATACAACCCACCATAGTCAATCAAGCATGAGCCAGCACTATATAACTGAGAACTGAGGCCCCTCAGTTTAAGTTTATATGTCAATACGTCTAACTGCATTTTCAAGAATGGCTTCCTCTGGAACTGAGCTCCCATCTCACAAGTTTTGCCCTAAAAGAAGAATGCCAAATATTTTCAATATTGGACCCTTAGTTACGGTAATTTCCAGAGTTTTCAGACCTTACACAATATCCTTCCTTCAAAAAAATGAGACACATATTTAGCACCCTTGTTCAAACATCAAGAAGCCATAACTTTGTGTAAAAGTGATACCTTAGCTCCACCTCCTGGTGAGACCGTGCAGTTTTGCCCAGTGAAAGGGGGAGGGAGGAAGACAGGGAGAGGCAAAAGTCCTTAATCTTTTAAAGAGATAAAATGGTCTCTCAGAGCTAATCAAGTATTTGAATTCTCCTTGTACTAAATTCAATTATGTCAGTCTTCTTAAATCATTTTATGATATTTAGCAAAACTCTCCAACTGCCACAGTTAATATGCTCAAAAAGTCCAACATGTTCCATTCATTTCTGGGAACATACTGATATTTTCTGAGACCTATTAATAACTCTTGCAGGATTTATGTACAAGATAAATTAAATTCAATTTCCTTTTTCAATTAATGACCAATTATTTGAGCCAGGCTTGACTGAGAAAATTGCTCAAATATCATTAATCTAACAAAAATTAACTTTACCATTTTTGTGATAATGAGAACATAATTTTAAGGTAAAATAATGCTCTTTATTTAATAATGTTATCTTCTATTATAGCCTAGTTACTATTCCCTTGTTAAAAGGTCACGTTAAGTCAAAGTACTCAAATTTATCAATGTGGGAGCTTTTATATTTAAACTTTTAAAAATTTCTTAACTGCCTGCAATGATATTCGGGTTGATTCAATTGGTTATTACTTTCTTTTCTTTACCTAATAATTGGGAACTGTTTATTTATATCATTACTACCATCTTCATCAACTACTGGGTGCAGTATGTTGTGCAATTCTGCCACTAAAATTGCATTTGATATGACAATGTTACAGATGCTTGCAAACAAAACATGTTGCCACACACAATCAATTGAATTGGCAGAAGACTGTGAGAGCAGCAATGATGCAGGAAGCCGTGTTGGGCAATAGTAATGAAAAGATGCACAGAGGAATAAAGGGCTACTGAATAGCAAAAAACATAATAAAAATGTGTCCCAGATATATTATATCGGCAATAAAATAAATGAATATGATCGCTAGTATTCTAAATCAGCTACTTATTTAGTGGAGACACAATTAAGCAACATCTTCTGCCCACCCCAGTCCACCTTAGGAAGCAATCACCATATCAGGTAAAGGAGGTCCTTTCAGCTTCCTATTGGGATATAAGGAGGATGACTTTCCACTCCGCTTCTGCCAGCAAGCAAGGTTGTCACAAGGACATGTGACAGGGGTCCTGCTTCTGATTGTTGCAGGCTAAATTACTGGCAAGTGGGGCAGGTGGAATCTTTGTCCCCTTTACACCCTATCAGCAGCTGAACAGACTTCCCACACCCAATCAGGCTGCTGGCTCTTATAGGCGATTTACGTTGGTTTCTGAAAGACTACATTGTCTTACCGACTTATTGGATTGATTTATTGATTTATTGGATCCATAACTGTATGTTATGAATCTGTAACTAAATACCAACCTGTACTATTTATTTAGGTATACCAAACATGACATTTATGAAGCAAATTCCCAACATTACAGAAAATACAATGCAGACTTAATTGTTATAAAAAAATTCAGAACAGAAAAAGAGCCCAAGTGAATCACATTGAAAGTCCATCTCATCCAATATATGCTTTCTCATAGTTCTTTCATTCACTCATTCAGTCAGTGACAACATTTTTAAGCCATGCCTTGTTGTAAAACAATCCCAGAGTGGGTTAGAATATATTAGATATCAATAAAACCAATAAACCATTACAACTAACCAATAAAAACAGCAAAAATATACAGGACAGCCAGAAGTGGAGCATCACACACACACAGCACTCTTAAGCTGGAATACATGGGTACTTCACATTTGTAGGATGTACTTGTCTTTGCTTGTTGTTGTTGTTGCATTAATTACAAAAATGTAAGGATATAACCACCAGAATTTCCCACAAAACATACACATCCAACATTGTTTCAGTCTCTGAGACCAGGAATTTGTTCTGAATATCAGAACTGAACTAAGTTCACATCCTTCAACACAAAAAGTCCCCTCCTGGTAGCTTTCTTTTATCATATCATCAGTATTAATTTCTACAGGGAGATGTAGAGAAGAGTCATTATTCTGTTGCTATTGTTAAACAAGAGGCGATCAGAAATCCTTGCCGATTTACTGCAAATCGCCTAGAGATGTACCAGTAGATCAAGATCTACCTTCTGATTATCTAACCAAAATTGGAAATGTCATGGAATGCTGACCAAAATTAACACTAAAACAAGTTCCAGGTGGAAATAAAACCATAGCAGAGGTCCCACCACTGAGAGGGCTGTATTACAAGTTCAAGTAGTCAGAGTATCATTAGGTGATGGCATAATTCCAAAAGGGTCTTCCAGTATATTTCAGTTGACAGCAGGATGATAAAAGGAGAGTCCTAAATATGTTGGGAGGCTAGATGTCAAAACCAGCACCTTGAACTGAGTTTAGTGACAAATAGCAAGCAGTGGTCCCACCTGTCCCAATTTATTCTTATTCTTATTTCACTTGTATACCAACTTTTCTTCAAAACTGAGACTCAAGGTGGCTTAAAGAAAAGAAATAGAGATAAAACACACACAAGGTACAAGGTACAGCTTTCACAGTGTTATCAAGGGCAGCTCCACAAACAACAAATTACAGTAGTCTAACTGGGAATGTGACATGACATGGATTACTTTGGCCAGGCTTTCTGTCCTGGAACAACAACATTTGGTTAGTCAGACACAGCCAGAAGATAACACTCTGCTAACAGATGAGCATCCAGCAACAAGGTAGGAACAAAATGTACAATTCCAAGTTATGCTCCTTCAGAGGTAGTGGGGGCAACTCCCTTCATTCCAAGATCCAGACCCAAGAATGGTCAATCGATAGCACCTTCATCTTGTCAGTTTTCAAAATCGGTTCACCAACCCTCAATATGATACATAAATTCCTCCAGTCGGATTCAATAGCATACTTCGTTCTCAATCAAGAAGTTCCCTATAAACTTCATGACATACAGCCACTAACAGGCCTACCTGCTAGGAATGTGACCAACACAGCAGACAAAACTTGCAGTGGGGTCTGGACAAAAGGAAGACAACAACTTGAACAATTCTCTGGAATGCTCCAATCATACTACCCTGTCTGCCTCTCCCATCCATCTGTTCTTTCTTCTCACACCTCCCTTCCCTCCTATATGACAGCAGCAATATTTTCCCAGGATAAAAATTAAAGTACCATAAAGCCTTTTCAGCTGCTTCTCCCAGTCTTCTAAACACAGACAAGCCAGCCATCGTATTACCACACTCCTTCTAACCCAATAAAGTCTACCAGAGTGCTCTTATTCTCTCTTGCTGCTACTAGAGAAAGTTTTGTTACATTCCCCACAAATTAGGAAGAATCACTGTGGCAGGCAAAACTGTGCCACTTACCTATCTGTTAAAGAAAGGAAATTTCAGCAGAGTAGAGCTCAAAGAAATGAGGAAATAGTCCAAACATATTTAAAAAAGAAACAGAGTGCTGAGTCATAATATGGTAGTAATATGTGTAAGGTGAGAAATACGGATTTCTATTGAGAATGTAGATATGAAGAAATTTGTCCTTCCAGTGCTTACAAGATGCACAACCACAAAACATTTTGATTCTTTTGTATAAGCCAAGAGGTGTGAGGTTTGTATAATAGAAAGTGGCTTAAAAATAAGTTCTATTTTATTTTAATGTTGCCTTTCTCCCAGAGTGGGACGCAAGGTAGCTTCCAAAAGGTTAAAAAATTAATAAAACATTTAAAACAATTAAAAACATTAGAAATATAAAATTATAGCAACTGACAAAAATTTTAAAAACATCTTGATACATATAAAAAGTAAATTTCCATTTTAAAAGTAAATAAATAAATGTGTGGTTTTCATAGCTGTACAACTTTTGCCTCTTTCATAGGTGTGTTACTTGTCAGTTTGAAACAAAACCGTGTTGTGACAACGTCATAAGAGAAACTCTTTCCAAGATTGTGTTGCTATGCTGAAAACACTGTGAGCACATACAAACGTGAACCATCTTGAGGAATACTGCAGAGTGCCCCTGGCTCTGCCATACTCCTGATAAAACTATAACACTATCATTGATGAGCATCCAGAGCCTTTAAACACAAAACTGGAAGATAAAATAGCCTTGTACTTTTTGAGGCAGTGGCCTCGAAAAAGCTGGTTCTGAAGTCTCCCAAGGGTCATCCTCAAAACTGAGCTACCAAATTTTGGTGGCAAAATTTCAGAAGAAGCAACCATGAAACACTCCCCCTGCCTTTTCAGAAAGTATTGCAGACGTCTGTCAACAAAATACAACATGAAGAAACCAATTTAAAGCAAGCTAACTTCAGCAACAAAGTGCTACTAAAGAAAATAAAATTGTTGCTATAAAAGGGGCATTTTTCACAGCTGCTGCCAACTTTTGGTGGCATGAGGACAGCCCACTGCAGATACTAGCACTTATATCCCCCAAAGTTGCCCACTCTTCCTTTTCAACAAGAGAAAGAAAATAGGACCACATAATACAGGATCTTACAAAATGATTGTGAATTAAGTACCATTTGTGTGGCTATCAAGCAATTTCATTCCAAGTGTGTTGGGACCCTAAATGAAGGAGTGTATTGGTGCCTGTGGAACACTGATGAATGGCACAATTCCCATGCTCATTCAGAATATATTGAGAAAGGTTTAGCCATCAGTAAGTGCAGATGCAACTGCAGCCTAAATGCAGAATCTTCATCAATAATAATGGATCTCCAAGTTACGCTATGTGATGAATAAGCAATGCTATGTCAAAATGAACTGAAGAACAAATCACACATTGAAACTTACTGTAAAGTGTTCCTGTGACTTGAAATTCTCATCCAGGTAAACTCGAGCTCTGTTATAGTCTTTCATGGCGTCACTTGATAACAATTCTCTGAAATGTTCAAAGTGGAAGGGGAAAAAAAGAATCAACATTCTCATATGCATTAAGCATATATTAAGTTTTTTAAAAATCAAAAACGTGCTAAAGTCCTATTAGATTCCTGAAAGATAAAAACAAAAAACACACCACAAATTGCAACTGTACTGCTCCTACCCTGTTTCATTTTGGCTCTGTATTCCTGTCAATTTCTGTATTGACAGAACCCACACCAATCACTCATCATCAGAATCTATACACACAGTTTACTTAAAATGCTATAGAAAACACATTATTGTATGATATGCATGCATGTCTGTGTGTACCTTCAAGTTGCTTGCTGACTTATGCTGGCTCCATGAATTCCATAGTGTTTTCTTGGGAAAGCAATACTCATAGGTGGTTTTGCCAGTTTCTTCCTTTGAAATATAACCTACAGCACCTGGTATTTCTTGGTGGTCTCCCATCCAAGTATGAACTAGAGCTGATTCTGCCTAGCTTCCAAGATCAAATGTGCAGTGGTTCCCAACACAGGGGTATGCATATCCCCAGAGGTACACACCACAACAATTAGAGGTATGTGGTGGGGGGAAATGAATAATGGTGGGAAAAGGCTACAATTCTCCTCTCGCTCACAGGGGCAGAAGGATACACATGCAAGGAGGAGCTGCTCACCAATTCAGAGCTGAGTCTAGCCCGCTTTAGGGGTGGGACTTGGGTCGGGCTGTGTTGCTCCTCTCTATCTTGCTGGCAGGGAAAAGTTTCAGGACAGGCTTGAGGGTGGCAGGGTAACCAGTGCAGGAGGGTGATGGTAGGAGTTCTGGGGGTACACAACTCCAAACGTGAGCAGTGCCCAAATCTAAGCACAGGTCAAGTAAGAGGAAGCCAAGTGTGGAGCGGTGCAGGGCAGGTGGCTTCTTAAAACAGGTTCCCATGGACACAAAGCAGGCCACTGAACCTCTCCAGGCCCCAGCCATTGGTCTCTTCTCAGTCCTGGAGGTGGGAAAACCACACAACCTGACTCAAGGCAATTCAGTGCTGGTGTGTGTGTGTCTGTGTGTGAACAAGGGAGCAAGAGAAAAGTGCAAGGGAATGAGTGGTGATCATGATGATGGCGGTTGTTTCTGGAGGGATAAGCCTTCACAAGGCCAAGGACTTCATCTGTATCTGGTTTTTGTCGTCTTCGGATATCGATGTTTTCTTTAGGTAGCACGGATGGGCCTGGCTGATGACAACCTTTCCTCCCTGCCCAACTTTCCTAAGAGAAAGTACTTGGGGGAGGGGAAAGAAAGTTGGGGAGATGGGCTTGTGGTGGAAATGTTAAGCTATAGGCTGTTGCAGCTTTCATCCATCCCTGGCCTCAGTTAGTGCTCTTAGCCAGTGAGGGGAATCAGGGAGTGCAACCAGTCTAAGATGGGGCAGCTCAGGCTACAGAGACACAGGAGGATCAGTAAATGGGAGCTGCTGTGGGGCCTGTTTTTTGCAATAGAGAGCATTAAGAAAATGGAAAGCTGAACTATTAGCAGCAGGCACTTCGGTCTGTCCTGTGAGCAGTGTTCAACGAGGGAGTTCTTCTGAGTCTTCTCTATGTCTCTTCCCTTTGTCATCATTTTAAAATTTATTTTTTCCCCCATTTGTATATTATCAGATATAGAACAGTAGTTGAAAACCAGCATGGTAAAAAAAAGTGAAACATAATATGGGTAGTGATCAATCATCAAGAATTTCTCAGGACATACCTAACATTTCAGTGCAAAACAGTAATAATAATTAATTAATGTAATGCATTTTTAATGTAATATGTAATGTATTTTCTTGAATTTATTGTATCATTTGAGTTTTGAGTGTAAATATATACACACTGTTCACCTTATCACTCCATTGCTTTTTAATTCCATTATTGAGCTATTCATTTACAGTTACAACATATAAATTTGAAATAACAGCAACAATCTTAATTACAAACATGGAAATAGGCTGCCAAGAGGTACGCAAGTGAAAACAGTTCAGGAACCACTGCTTTAGGATATTTAGTCCCTATGTAATAAACAATTAAAAGGCCACCAAACAAATTTCTGATGACTGATGTCAGCAGAGGGCACTGTTTCACTATTTTACGCAAAGCAAGAACAGCCGCAAATCCTTTCATATTACCTTCTGTGAGAAAATAATGACTGAAAGGGACTCATCAGCAAAAATAAAGTAGGAGTTACATCTGATACTTCAGGGTCTTACTACTAAAACGAGGGTTAGACAAAAGACACATAGGTGTCATTATTGCTGACAAGCACTGAAAACTATAACAAAAAAAATCATTAGGATCCATATGAAATTGAGAGAAATATAACATGGAGGAAGCACAATCAAGGCAGAGGATACCAAAATAGAAATTAAATGCATTTCATAATTGTTCACGAGGAGTGAAATTTCAGTCTTCCCTCCCCACACTAAATTGACAGAAATCTCCATATTATATTGACAGAAACATAGCACAAAAAAGTCATTATGATCAAAACACAGAATACCAAAATAAAATATGGCAGAAATGTCTTAAACCAGCTAATCTGGTGAATTATTCAACAAAATTATAGCACCTGAATGTGGGAGTTAAAAGCAGGAGTACAAGACCCAGAGAACCTGGGAAAGCTACTTCTTTTCCTTTTCAACAATGAAGGGGGGGTTACACTTTATTTTAAAAGAGAATCATGTCAATATCCCTTTTTTGCCCCATTTTTTTTCTTCTGTGGCGAATGAGGGGTTTGGGGAAGGGCCTACAGTCCACAAAAATTGGTCTGAGTTCTATGCAGCATGGGGGGGCACCTATTTTCCACACTTTAGCTGAATAAAATATTAAATCATTGTAGGTTCTATTTTTTTTTCTTATCAAATATGAAACACAACATTATTTCTTCATTCTCCTTCTCATACACATAAATGTGTACACACACAGATACACTCTTACTGAAAAGAAAACTACGAAGTTTGAAGAATTTAATGCCCTAGGATTTACTACAAGTTCTCTCTACAGCAGTTTGCAAGGTCAGATGCATCAGCAAACCAGTACATTCTACAATGCATGTCTAATATACACTGCTACTATCTGATGAGGGAAATGCTATTTTCTTTCAAGAACAGGTCATAGTTCAGTGGTAGCCTGAAATCTGTGCATGCAGAAGATTGCAGTTTCAAGCTCTGGCATCTTCAGTTAAAAGAATCAGAACGCAGGTGATGGGAAAAGATGCTGCCTTCTGGAGGGCTGCTTCTAATCAAAGTGAGCAGATACAATGCCCAGATTGACAAACAGTCTGACCTGTCATAAAGCGACCTCTTATGCAGTTATTTCCTCCAAATGCTGAAATGGCTTGTAATAATAGATTAGTTGAAACTCAAAGATAAGCATTTTAGAAAGTAAAAACAAAATACCAAAGTTTCATAGATATAAGGCTTAAAGTATGGCCAAATTAGGCTATAAAAATAGTTTGGGGTGGCAGGGTTGGTAAAGAAAGCTATTTGAGAGTTTTTTCAAATTATCACATTCTGAATTTTTTTTCTTTGCCACCATCCCTCATCTCCTATCCCCATTTTAATGTCTAACCAAAGGGTATATCTAATCAAGCTCTGAACTGCATCTGCCTTGTTACTTACTTAACAAACTTGTCCACATGAGACATGGATGCTTCATAGTTTTTCCCACCAAACTCTTGACAGTGTAATGCCATGAAGTGTGGCTTGTGTGCATGTACAACCTGTAAAATAAAATAAAGCAAAGCATGAGCACATCCACAACTCTACAAATGTTACAAACAGAATGACAACAAGTAGATGTCACTTTTCTATAAAATATTAGTATTTCTCCAAGTGTTTTTACCTCAGAAAAGTAAGGTGAGAATTTGGCAAACCTCACAACATGCTTTCCTGAACATTATATGCTGGAGATCTCCAGATTTTGCGGATGGGCTACTTCATTGATTTTTCATAGCCAGATATAATTGCTCTGTAGTTAAGAAAGGCAGACAGGCAAGCAGATGAACAGACATATGAAACTTTTTACTGTACTGCATATACATTTGTGGGTAAACATGTTCTATTTATTATACACTTGGATACTTTCATTCTGAATCAAGAAGACTGATTCCGTCCCCCCTGCAAAAAAAAACATGAGCAGATGTAACAGCTACCTGGTTGTAATGTTTATACTCTTGATTATACAGAAAACTTCTACTAAAGCTTTATCTGCCTCCCCTCCAACACTATTTACTTCGAATAATTTTAAAACCTTTGACAAGTGAGATACAAAGCATAGAAAAGGAGCCTCCTGCAGCTTAGGATGACCTTGACAGAGAAAAAGTGACAAGAAGATTAAATGACATACATACATTCAATGTGACAACCTGGGGAAACTCTAGCCTGCAGTCTGCAAGCACCCTCCAAAGGTCATCTTTGAATGGGCCCCTGCACCCACCCCACTTCAATTATTCTGAACATTTTCAAAACAACTCCAAAGGTTCCTCAGTGTCAGAGGACGCAATTTTGCCATGTTTTTGTCCTCCTGAGCTGTTTTATGCTCAGATAAGGCCTTTGTACAAACAGGAAGTACACCAGAAGTTGCTTCCAGTTTATTCTAGGAAATAAACTGTAAGGCACCTGTTGGTGAGGTTGCTAACTGCTTTTAAAGCTCTTTCCTGAGACTAAAAAGTGGGGGCCTGTCATGACCCCTGAAAATGTTTTTTAAAGCATTCTCAGTTTTTTTAAGGGAAAGAATAAATATAAATTGAGGGTTTCAGGGCCTAGGCATGGTCCTCCAAATTCCAGTGAGGAGCACATCTAGCTGTGACCACAACAAGTTGCCCTTTCTTGTTAGATGGATTGCAGAACCGACAAAGTGATGGCAAAGAGAATTTGGAGACTGCCATTTATAACAGACAGAAGTAATGGAAATAAAACTATTTCCTATGGGATGTCAAAGGAATGTTAAAAGCTGATTGTCACAATACAGTAGAGAACACTATAATAAAAAGAGCACAAATGGCTGAACAGGGGCAGAAACATTTTGTGGGCCAGGCAAGGGAGCATCTATGGATTCTAGCAGGAAGATCCACTGTCCTGGCAGTAGCACAGATTCAAGCCTGCACTCGTGCCTTCTCCCCAACTCAATGGGCCAAAGAGAAACCACACCAAGTCCATATGACTCTGAAGTGCCAAAAAGTGGTTGCGCACCACTGAAAACTTCCTTCTCAATTTTAATCCAGTTTCTTCTAATCAATTCCAGGAACAATCACACTTCAGAAAACTAACTAGGTCAGGTCACAACAAGCATCACTTCACAATGTTTTTCAGGCTAAGACAGAAATTCAGGATAAGACAGAGATTGAGAGGAACAGCAGATTCACTCGGTATGGAGACAAAAAGACTGGGGGAGAGGGACAGGGACTATTCAGGGTAAAATGAGTAATGATACAGATGAAATTCCCCCAGCTCCTCTTTTGCCTTGAAATGAAGCAACAGTCCTCTCATGGCAGGAAATAAATGGGGCTCTTCCCCATATGGCAACACCCTAAAACTCCCATTTGTGTGTTTACATGTAAGTGAGAGAGACAGACTTCAAGTCACTTGTCAATTTATGGTGACCCCATGAATTTCATAGGGTTTTCTTAGGCAAGAACTACTCAGAAGTAGTTTTTGCCAGTTCCTTCCTCTGAAATCTAGCCAAATCTAGCATCTGGTATTTCTTGGTGGTCTCCCATCCAAGTATTATCCATGGCTGACCCTGCTTAGTTTAAATTATCAGGCAGGGTCTGGTGCCTCAGGATATTAGGCTTTTTATAACCCACATTTACCCAAACATAAAAACAAGCTTAAAAAACTCTCCCCCCTTGTTTGTGTTTAGTTCTCTTCTAGTTTAAAATCTTATATTTTAAAGCTATCTTCTAGATAAAGAAACAAAAACTTCTCTCATTCACTCTCTCACATATATGAGAAGTTAATAAAGCATACACGCTTATAGCTATATTAATAAAATAGGTATATGTGCGCTCAGAACAAATTTTGCAAAGAAAACCCCATAATAGGATCCATGTAAGTTGGAAATAACTTGAATACACACACAAAAAAATATATGTTTGCATAGACAACACATAAAGACACGTATATGCAAAATTCTTAAAGCTGCAACATATTTATTAAAGTGTGCATGACTGACTTTTTGCAGAAAAAACACACACCTTTCCAGGAATTTAAACTTCAAAGAATAATACACAATTTGTGAAAAGAACAGTGTAACACACTTGATCCATAGAAAGCTTGTCCATCATGGTTAATTATATTTGGAGTACATGAAAGAGATATCCTGTGAGGAAGCTTTGGACAAGAATTTAACATTTCAAACTTGGAAGAATACTGAGTGCTAAAAAAAGCTACAATACCAACAGTGATGCTTAATTCTCCTTTCTTCTATGATTGCAACCTTAGATCTGGAAAAGAGCTGCTTGTTCTGTTTTTTGGGGTGGTGGTCAGTAGTCTTCACTGACTATTCCTCAGCTCTGTTTGGACCTTTACGATTCCCATTACAGTTCAGTATGATACAGTTCCCTAGGAATGGTTATTGTTCCCAAATAAACCACACCAAAAAGAATGGAGGCTTTGCAGAGCTGAACTGCTGGCCACTATTGTCATATTTGTTTCGCGTCCCAGATTTTAAACAAGACCCCTAAAAGCAAGACTCTAAATCCATGACAGTAGCCGCTCCCCTTCATATTAGCATATGATCCACCATCCCTTTTTATGAGAAACAGCTTTAGTTCCTGGTTTGTTCTAATTTGTGCCTCTGGACTATGCCTTTCTAAAATTGTGTTAGGATATCTTTACCCACATTACACTTCTGTGCGGAAATCACAGAACTGGAAGGGATTCTAGGGCTCAGCTGGTCACAATGATGCCTCATGTTTGTAGCAATAATTGATATATCTTGTTTCTCATGCACAGCCATAGAAGGAATGTGCCTGAACACAAAGGCACCATGCACATGAAGTGCAAACCCTCCTATTTTACTCTTTGCAACCAATGAGATAAAAATAATTTAAATCATTAATAATATTTGGGAATTATATTGAGAGAAAGGAAGGATATATATAAAATAAAAAATAAAATATAGAGAATAAGCATGGCTTGCTATTAACTAGAAGACCAAATCACACTGTTTGCTTTAGAGAGGAGACTCCTAATGAATACAGCATATAGCTAGAAAGTGAAGAACCTTCCACAGTAGATAAAATCATTCAAATAATTAGCAAGGGAATGCTGGGATCCTAGCATGAGAGGCAGGGGTGATCAAACCTGCTGTGATCCTGATCCAGATAGGGACCATATTAGCTGGAGAAGGAGTGCTACACCATCGTGTATGCGCTAGAGAAGCTGAGACCATATGTATGGGGATGCCGCTTCACTCTCCAGACTGATCATGCTGCCCTTTGATGGCTCCATACAGTCCGGGGAGCTAACAAGAAGATACTCCGGTGGAGTCTCTCTCTCCAAGACTTTGACATTCAGCATGTGGCTAGGAGTTCCAATGTTATAGCCGACTCCTTGTTCCACAGAGAACTGGTGAGGAGGGTTAGAGGTTGACATCCCAGCTAGTGTGGCTCCAGTCTTCAGCTGTGTCCAGACCGACTGAGATTTGGGGGGAGTGTGATAATGGGGTTTTCCCCATTATCTAAACATTAAAGCTAGCTCTCCCTACTGCCCACAAGTGGTTGGGTTGCCCTGACTGGAGATCCCATGATATGGCTGGGGGGAAGGACAGAAGGACAATCAAGGGGAAGGACAGACAGAAGCTTCCAGAAGCAAGAAGAGTCTTGAGGGGAATGAAGGAAACCATCAGAGGCAGAGAAGGCCGCCTCCTGGCTCTTCCCAAAAACATCAACTTAAAAAATTAACTATTGTGAGTGGAGTAGAATGTACTGACTTAGCTGCTCTAGAAATCTTCTATCCTGGACAGTTGGCTGATTTGAGAATACATTTATGTTTATAACTGTTTGTAATTAAGAAGTATACCTGAGAGAGGGGAGCCCTTTTGTGATTTTTATTTCTTAGTTTGCCTTGCCTGTTTTAAATAAATTCTTTCCTGTAAAGACTCTGTTACTTCTCAATTCCCACGCCTTCTTCCTTGGTACAGGCTTGGTTAGATTCTTCGTAAGGGGAAGGTGAGGAAAGAGAAGGATCGTGGAAGTTAGAGACTATGAAAATCCCAAGCAACATCCCACTGCATTGTGGTAGAGTGGGTTCAATCAATGGGTGGTGGCAGCAAAACTAAGAGAATTTGGGGGAAATTCCTAGCTCCTTTGTCAAGGCTGTAGGCAGCAGTGAGAAAGAGAAAGGCCCCTTCTTCCCCTGAATCTCCACACTGTTAACCTACACACTAGAATTCTAATCTGGACAGGCCTTTGGGCATGCCAGTTGCTTTCTAAAAGCCCCTCACACAAGCAATGATTCCATGAATGGTGGTGCATTTTACTTGGCCCACTATCTAACACTGGAAAAAATATAGGAGTTATGAGTTCATCCTTGAGATCAGAATAGAGGAGTTAGTCTTAACATTTCTACACTAGCTTTGCCTCTGCCACAAACATACTATTTTTTACTTTATTGCCAAGGAGGAAGTGGCACACCCATTTTGGATTTCAGTATATGGTTATTAAACAAGTCAATAGTGCATTTTACAAATAAAATGACAGAATACTTGAACCTCAGGGAGAACTTCCTGACAGTCAGGGCTGTCCGGCAGTGGAATCTGCTGCCTGGGAGTGTAATGGAGTCTCCTTCCTTGGAGGTTTTTAAGCAGAGGCTGGATGGCCATCTGTCGGGAGTGCTTCGAGGGTGTTCCTGCATGGCAGGGGGTTGGACTGGATGGCCCCTGGGGTCTCTTCCAACTCTACATTTCTATGATTCTATGATTCTATGAATACATTGCAACCAAGGAAACCCAAGTTCTGAGTACATAACAATTAAGTGGGATGTTCCTTACAGGACTTTTGCTGGCAAATCTTGCTCCAGAGAAACAATAATCAAGGTCACATTTTGCAGAAAGCTTGTGTTAGTTCTTCAAAACTTACAGAGTGAGTTTAATAGTTATCTTAAATGGTAATTGTTTAAATATAGAAAGCTCCTACATGCTCTCTTGCATTTTTCACCATCCTGAAATCACAGAGTAGTTTCCGACTGCAAGAATGAGTCCTCCTTCCACAACTTCCAAACGTTGGTTCAAGTGAGAAAAGTAGGAGCATCTTGTTCAGGCCATTAAACTGACAGCTTGTGTGCTTGCTACTACTGTCAGCTTTGTTTTTCATGTCCGTAATTTTAAACAACTTTAATAAAAACAAGACCATCATCCCCCCTGTCATCATTATTATCATTATCATTATTTCTATCCTGCCTTTTCTCCAGTTTGGGACTCAAAACAGCTTACAAAAAAATAACCAGATTAAAATATATACCATTAAACACATGTGCACTTACACACACCAACACAACAATTAGCAAGATCCAATTCATTGTATAAGGCCCACCTCACCTAAACGATTAATTCTCAAATGCCCGTGGAAAACAAAAAGTCTTCCCTTGCCTACAAAAAGAAAGTAAAGACAGTATCAGACTAACTTCTCTGGGAAGGGAGTTCCAAAGGCAAGGGCTACTGAGCCACTGAGAAGGCCTCCTCTCATGTTCCCATCAAGATACTTGTGAAGGTGGTGGGACAGGGTAGATCTCAAAGCACAAGCCAGTTCATGAGAGAGAATACAGTCCTTCAGATAACCTGGGCCTGAGCTGTATAGACCTTATAGGCACTTTGAATTGTGCCTGAAAATGGACCTGCAATCAGAAGAGCTGCTGCAATAAAGGTATGTTCCCTGAAACCAGCCCCAGTTAGCAATCTGGCTAAAGCTCTTTTGACCAGCAGAAGATTCCAAACACTCTTCAAAGGTAGATCCATGTAGAGTGTGTTACAGTAATCTAGCCAAGATGTACATAAGGCATGTGTCACCATGGCCAGATCTGGATTGGATTTAGACAGGTAAGAACTGTAATCTTTCTATCTACTATTCAAGCACATTTGCAGGCAATGTCCTGATATTTTATTTATTTTATTTGCCAACCCATTTGAAAAGTGAAAATGCCATCTACCAAATGATGACTTTTTTCACCCTGTTTTATTGTACTCTATTATTTCACTTGTCAATAGAAAATCTGTGGGTTCTCTAAGCATATTTAGCTTTATCAATACATAAATAAAAGGAATGAGTGGGGGGGGAAGAGACACAACACATTATTCTACAAACATATACACACATTTACAATATTGCAAGTTATAATATTGTGTTGTAAACATTACAGTAGTGGGCTGAGACCCAGTAAATCCAGATGTATATGTTTCCTTGGTCATGAAATTCAATGGGGCCCAGGGTGTTGTGAGTATAAAGGGGAGGGAAAGATGCTATCTTAAACCTCTTGGAGGATAAAAATTATGTTCATTAGACAAATGAGTAATGATTTATTTAAAATAGGTAACAATGCCTTGAAGTAAATAACTGAAAGCCTCTCACATGACATTAAATTAGAAGTTTGAAATTAGTATTTAGGTTAGTGTATGCATGTTACTATGCATATGGAAACAGAGATGGGGAGATCTGTCACTTTTGCTTTCTCTCACATTAAAAAGGCTGAGCCTCCAGTCCTTTCTAACCTGAGCATAGAAAAATCTGAAAATTGTGGTAAAGTTTGCAAAAACTCTTCAAAATAAAATTCTGCCCCATTTGAACCACGCAACTCTTTAAAGTGATTCCCAGAGGGAAAACACGACGTGTCCTACAATCAAGGACCTAATTTTTAATAAAGGCATATTAAAAGAAAAAAAAGGAAAGAAACAAAATTCTTACCTATACCTAGTGGACAGTAGTTTATTGTGAAGGTGATCCCAATGCAACCACTGGACCAGATAGGCTCAACAACATGCTTCTATGCTTCTGCTAAAATCTGTTCATATGAAGGCCAATCCGAAATAAAATACTGTTCGTGGGAAATTTCTTAAAGTGACTCAGAAAACTGAGTCACCTTAAGAAAGCAGAAAGGTAGTGTGATCCCTTACTCTGAAATAAACTCACTGAAGCAAAGTACCTGCAAGACACTCATGAGTTAATCAATATGGGGAAATTGTAAAATCAGCAATAGATAATAAATTCCTTTGTAGGTGTATCATTAATGAAGTATTTGAATCTAACCCCAAGCAGCAGGTCAAGATTTAGCGACTATTTACCTGTGCATTGAGGGCTGGCAATGCACTGAAAGAACAATCAGTATCAATCAATGGTAACAGTGAGATACAATTAACTCCAAGACAAACACAGATGTTTTACTGTTCGCAGCAGTGAAGTCAGCACCTTTTTTGCTGAGCTACTTTATATTTAGCTTTAAAAAGGAGTGGTTACAGGCACCTAACCATTCAATAAAAGGAAAGATAGCAATTTATTACCCATACACATACATACACACACTCAGTCAACAGTTGCTGAAGAGGAATTTGACATCAAAAGTTTGAGTGGGAAGGAATAAAGCCTCTCTGTCTTTGGGGAGAGAATTCTGCAAGTGGAACATGCACCTACACCTCAGCATGATGACATATTTTCATAGTCTACGGCAGTGGTTCTCAACCTGTGGGTCACGACCCCTTTGAGGGTCGAACAACCCTTTCACAGGGGTCGCCTAAGACCATTGGAAAATACATATTTCTGATGGTCTTAAGCTCCATTCCCTCCTCGGTGGTGGTGCGCAAGCGTGAGCCATGCGCTCGCGTCCTCCTGCCCCCTGTTCAGAAGGGACTGAAATTGTTCCCCTTCTCCACTACCGGGAGAACCTCCCGTCTGACGGGTCAGCATGGGGGGGGCGGCAGCAGCATGGGGAGCAGGCCCCCTCCTCGCCACAGCCCCTGCCCCACTCGCCACGGAGGGGGGAGCTGCGGAAGGGCCGGGGGGCCGCAAGGCAGCACTTTTCCGGGGGGGCGAGCTGCGCCCGGCGCAAAAGACAAAGGTGCTGGGATTCCTCTCCCCCGGCCAGGGTCGACACTCTGGAAACTTTTCCCACACTGCCCCCCCCAGCGGAAATGAGAGTGAAGCAGAAGCAGAGCCTGGGGGGGTTCTCGGAGTTTTTTCCCAGGGGAGACACACGGCTCCTCCTTCCCTCCCTGCCCCCCCCCCGTTCTTGGCTGGCGAGGCAGCCTTTGCCGGGGGGGAGGCATTGTAAATAATAAATAAATAATTTTATGGTTGGGGGTCATCACAACATGAGGAACTCTGTTAAAGGGTCACGGCATTAGGAAGGTTGAGAACCACTGCTCTACGGGAACCACCTGAGAAGCTCATCTGTAAGCAGGGGCCCTTCCACATTACACAAGTATAATACCATGATTCCATTTTAACTGCCATGGTTGCATTGTATGGAACCCTGGGATTTGTGATTTAGTGAGGCATTAGAGTCTTTCCCTTAACTCCAAATCCCAAAATTCCGCAGCGTGAAATACTGGGAGTTAAAGTGGAATCATAATGCTACATAACATGATATGAAAAGGCCTTGGGTCTTGCACGATAGAAGGTTGAAACAACCCAGTTTCATGGCCAACTCTCTCTAGGAAGTTCACATACTGAGCTTGAACTGTGCCACCTGAAGCTAGGAAACAAATTTCCTCTAAGCACAACAGTTCTCCTGTTTTTTGATAGATTAAAATAATGGATCAAATGGCTTGCCTTTTAAATACATATAATTCTATCTGTCTGTCTAGCTACCTATCCATTTCCAAGCAGACTGTAAAGGAAAGAAGATGAAAATATTACATGGGAAAGTACTACATCAAAATTTCATCATCTCTGAATTAGCTTTCACAGACATCTGGCTTAAAATTAGTTTTCTGCTCTTTATATTATTAGATGAAATCAAATGTGTACCTGTACTAAAACAAGCAAAGAACTTATGCATTTGAAACTAAATCAAGAGCTGCATTGTTTAATCCAAAAGATAAGCCAACATTAATATCTGTGTGAGTCCAACTTCATAGTTCAGCAAAGGGGGTTTTAATCCTAGCAAGAGTAAAAGAACCACGTTAATTTATCCAGGACCAAATTACTTTAAAAAAAAAAGAAAAAAGGAATGTATATTTTTATACCTCATAATCACAACATCTGAAGTCATTCACTTCCCAACTTTTTTTTTATTTTATAATTTTATTAAATTAAGAAAAATAAAACATTCATTTCCATAAACGATTACCATGTTTGCATTTTTTTTCCAAGCATATTTTTCCATAAAAAAAATAAGCACATATTAATATACAGACCTCTGCTCCTATTGCCCATTTTCATAATCAAATTTGTTTAAGATCTGTATATTTCCCTCTCGCCCTCCTCTTTTCTTCTTATCACTTCCTTACTTACTCCAAGGTAAGTCTAGACTAAATGCATAAAATCAGGTTTCTCTTTAGTTCCTATTAGTAATTAACAGCTTCCTCGCCTCTTAAAGTATTGTCTCATGTCATTTTTGTAATCATCAAACGTCCGTGCCATGACAAAATCACTTTTGTTGAATTTATCTTATTTTGGGAGCAAAAATTCCTCTACTTGCTTCCACTCTTGTTCATTAATAGCTTGATCTCTATCCTGAAGTTTCATTACTAATCTGTCCATTTCTCGATATTCCATCACTTTTATTTTCCATTCACAGATTAGAGGAGTGTGTGCATTTTTCCATTTGCTGGCAAAGAGAAGTCTAGCCGCTGTTATCATGTATAATAATATTCTCCAAAGATTTTTTCTTTTCTCTGTATCTATCTTCTGTAGAATATTTAATAGAAAAATTTCTGGTAGTAATGGAATGTTAATTTTTAGGGCCTTCGACATCAATGTCTGAATTTCTTTCCAGTACTTTTTCGCCTTATCACACGTCCACCAAACATGGTAAAACGTACCATTTTCGTGATCGCACTTCCAACATTTTTTGTCTTTTGTTTTGTATATTTTGTTTATTCTAACAGGATCTAGATGCCATCTATGAAACATCTTAAGGTAATTTTCCTTCAAATTTTGGGCAACAGTAAATTTCTGAGTGTCTTCACTTCCCAACTTTTAAGCCACTTTGAATCCTATTTTTTTGTGAGAAAGGAGGGATATAAATTAAATGAATAAGCAAATATAAAAGATTTCTGGCTTCTGCAAGTATATGACAGTTTAGGTATTTGAAACAGTTAAAACACTGAGATGGACATAAATATAGATGCTTCTGACTAATAATTACAGCAGCAATACTAAATTAAAATTTCATCAACCTTCAGGTAAAACAGCATGTTCAAATGTTCCATTAACTTTCACAATTTAAAGAAAACAATTTTTAAAAATGATTTTCCCTGAACACTCTACTGTGACAATGAAGAAAACATTTAATAGAATGGAGAAATGAATTACTTGGTACTCAAAGCATTAGAAAGCCATGAAATTTTATTTGGGCAAACATTCCCTTTTGTGCAAGTGTAGCAGGAGATGTAGAAGACACTGTATTAACTAAAAAATGTACAATATAACTCCCAAAGATATTTGCTCCTCAACCTTGATTTATTTTTATTATTTATTTAAATGAATTCCAAAGTCCCAAAGGAGTAATGGTTCAAAAGTTTAAACCACACCAGCATATAGGCATTAAGGTCACACATGAAGCAGCATAAAGAACCAGTGACTACTATAATTTACCTACAAGAAGATATCTGTGATTTAAAGAAACAAAATGTACATAGGACTACATAAAATTAATCTGAGTGTATTTGAGGAGGAAGTCTATGAAAAACTCATCAAGATACAATTGCAAGAAGATGGGGCACTAATATTTTTAGCGATAGAGCATATGAGTCAGACATCCAAAATTAAGATACAGTAGTTCGGTATTCATGGCTCCTCAATCTTCACAGGAGATTTGAAATATTACAGTGCTACAACACTTGAAAAAAGACATACTTCTTGCTAATGGCTCATCAATTTTCAAGATATAAGGAATGCAAACAAGGATATATGAGTTCAGAGCACTGTAGTACTCATATTTGTATTAGGTGGTTCTCAGGAATCTGCTGTTGATATCCTGCCAACAGTAAATGCCACCAACTTGTTTAGACAATTTTCTATTTGTTCTTCCTCCTCATGTCTATTTCATCCATGTATTCTTAATTTCCACCTCATTCAAACCACACGATAATCCTTATTCTTCCATTTTACATAATACAGGTAGCTATATACAGGTAACATTACTATTTCTGTAATATTATCTACCAAGAAAGTCATTTTTTTTTCCTGCAATGAGGGGCGGGGATTGGACAAAGCATATTTATCTGCAAAAAATGAAGTAAATATTTCCCTATACCACATTTTTAGTGCAATTACTAGAGCAACAGAATCTTAGAATGCCCCACAAGGGCAGGATACTAGTTATCTAAAGACAACTAGTTATCTAAAGACAACACTCTCCTCTTACAAAAGAAATAAGATAGTGGGTAAATAAGCCAATACTAAATGTCGCTCCAAGGGACAAATTACCTTGTTGAAACAAAATCTTCAATAGAACTCCTCCAGCAAGCCACATAATCTGTCTTTCTAGTACACATTGAACTGAATTAAGCAAAGCAAACAGGCTGGGGAATAATTTTTAAGCAGTAATATTTATCTGATGAAATTAAAAATGAACAACTACAAGATACGTTCAAAAGTCAGAAAAGAGAGAAAATGTCCCAAAGAAAATACAATTTTTTAAAAAAGCATTCCAAAAATAGGATAGTTAGAAAGAATTCCATGTGCAACCAGAACTCCCACCCCTTCCCATCCAAACTATGAATTAAAGGATGAAAGGGAAAAAGTGGCAGTGCGGGAAGACGGAACCCACATGGAACTCAGTATAGCCTGCTGGTACCCCTCCAATCTCAGTAAAAATCTAAACTCATTTTTTGGCTTTTTTATCTCCTCCCACCATGCTACGTGGTGTAGTACTTTGACTGTTGGACTAGGACTCTAGACAACAGGATTGGAATCCCTGCCTGGTCATGAAAACCCACTGGATGACTTTGGGCAAGTCACACACTCTCAGCCTCAGAGAAACAAAAAGGAAAAGGCAAACCCTCTCTGAACAGATCCTGCCAAGAAAGCCCTGTGATTGGTTTGTTTTAGGATTGCCATAAAACAGAAATGACTTGAAGGCACACAACAACAACTCATGTTGCTGTAATCTGAGGTAAAATGTTCAGTTCTTGCTATTTTGTTCCAGAGAATCAAGCAGAATGACTCCAGAGATGAGTGAGTTAGAGGGCAAGCTTCCTCCAGAAAAATAGCTGGTCAATGCTGCAAGCAGCCCAATGGCTGAATGCTCATGGTTAATTGAAAGAAAGACTTTTTATCTCCTCAATACTTTTGTCAACACACTTGTACATAAGAATCATGCCTCATCAGTTCACTTCCTTTTATCAGTGACAAGGCAGGGTGGAGAAGAAAACTGTGGAGCTTGGAGATAGTTGCTGATAAGATTTCATTCCCAAGCACTGTTAACTGCTTTGTACTTTAAACGGGGCAGCCTACTCCCAAGTAACCACGAATGCAAACTATCGTCTCAGTTGCTTAGAATGCAATACCTTTAGTCTCAACTTCCATGTAAGTCCTGCTGTGCCAAAGGAGCTTATTCCCTGCTAAGTGCATAAGATCACAGCCCATAATGTAAATAGGGAGCAGCATTACAGAATTGAAAAAACTGTCAGGTAGTCACAGGGTGTGTCAGGTTGCACCATGTTTATCTGCAAAAAATCAATACTTGCTATATTTTTATTACTTCTGAACCGAATCAGTAATTATAGAATCATAGATCTGGAAGAAACCACAAGGGCCATCCAGTCCAACCCCCTGCCTTACAGAAAGACACCATCAAAGCATTCCCAACAGATGGCCATCCAGCCTCTGTTTAAAAACCTCCAGAGAAGCAGACTCACATATTTAAACATAGCTATCATGTTACTTCTTAATCTTTGCTTCTTCAGGCTAAACATACCCAGCTTTCTAAGCTGCTCCTCATAGAGTATCATTCCACTAATAAAACAGTGATAACACTGCGATCTCATTCAAATCAGTAGGAGTAATTCACTACCTAAAGGCACCAGATCCCATCTGTTTTTTGAAGTCAAGCAGGATTGGCCTTGGGTAGTACTTTGATGGGAGACTGCCCCAAATATGAGGCTGCTAGCTATATTTCTGAGCAAGAAACTGGAAAAACCACCCCTGAGTATTCCTTGCCCAAGAAAACACTATGAAATTCATGGGGTCACCATATGTTGACAGGTGCCTTGAAAGCATATACACACACAATCACTAGACTGGTGATCAGTCAGTATTCAGCAGAATGCAGAAACTCCCTGTATTGGGATCCCATCTAATCTCAATGGAGAGATGACTCCACACAGTGGCCAATACAACAGAGAAGGCCCTGCTTTGTTTTACAAACAAGTAAATTTCATCCGTAGAGTAAGCAGGGCCTTTCCCAGGGCCAAAAGAGACTGAACCAATCTGTATGTAGGATGGCAGTCTCTCTTGCAATCTGGTCCTAGCCTACTTAGGCCCTTATAAATTAAGAGCAGCAGCCTGAATCTGGTTTGGAAACTAACTGGCAACTAATGTGAGGACATCAGCACAGAGGGTAGAGATGCTCAGCGTTTGTATGTTAAAACTGGTGGATACACAGCAGAAAGCATTTGTCTAAAAAGGAACACAGTTTTAAAGTTAATATGCTCCTTCTTATTTGCTAATCACACTGTTAGCAATTATTACACTTACAGACAACTCCATTATCATGAAAGATGCCAGTGCTTTCAAATACCAAGTGTTATTGATTTCTTGATCTAGGAAAACTCAAACCATTACAGCAGTCATATTAAATTCAACAATGTGAGTGACACAGTGAAAAGGAGAAGCTGATATGATTACACAACACACACACACACACACACAGAGCAACAAGCACTGAATGCCTTTCTTTTTTATGAGGAGGAATTAACGAGGAGGAATTTGGAAAATAATTCTGGTAATATCACAAGGAAAGCAGGAATATAAGAGCATCTTTCTCTTGTTTGTTCTCACCATCTGATACTCAGAGCAAGAAAAGACTGGGCTTGTATTGTTTTCTTTCGGGCTGTGTTTTATGCTCCCCATTTTTAAAAATAAATATTTTCCCCCTGAAAAGTTCTAAATAGACTTTCTTTGATTCAAAAAAAAAAAAAAGTGTGCAGCACCTAAAAGAACAGAGTACAGCCGGTTTCTTTTCCTTGTTTCTTGTGCAGCCCTTGAAAGTAAGGGCAATTCACTTGTTTTCCCCTTTTAGGGGGAAAGCACTGTTCCCTAGCTTTCCTGATTGCTGCTTACCTGCAACTAGTAGCATGGGGGGAAGCAGCATGATATAACAGTTTAAATGTTGAATTAGGATCTGGGAGATCTTGATTTCTTGAATCCCTGAATTTCCTGAATCCCTGCCCAACCATAGAACCCCACTGGGTGATCTTGAGCAACTCACATCCTTTCAGCCTCACAGGAAGGCAAGGGTAACCCTCTCTGAACAAATCTTGCCAAGAAAACCCAAGATAGGGTTACCTTAGGGTCACCATTAGTAGGAAATGACTTGAAGGCATACAGAAATAACAACAACAAAGCAGCACAGGATAACGAGGATATGTATGTATGTATGTATGTATGTATGTATGTATGTATATATGTACAGGGACTGATAATTCCTGTTTGTTTTCCAGTATTAATTTCAGAACAACTTGCTCCTTCGATTTATGGAAATCAGGCGGGGGGAAGTGAATTTAGTATGTTTCCACTTCAGATAGTGAAGGACAACGAGGGAAAAGCTTAAGAACTCCTGTTTAAAATACTGTGTGCTAGTGTGTGTATGTGTGCATGCATGTTGGGAAGCTGATTGTTCTCATGTCAGTGTCACTCCTGGCTTTTAGTGTGAGCTTTGAAGGAGCTATTGGAAGTACCAAATCTCTTTTGGGGAAGGAGTTCAATGTCTTGGATTGCTCCTTTTAGGCTTGGAATATGGAAAATATGGAAAATATTTAGTGCCATAAATACCACCAGCTGCCACTGCATTCACACACGAGGACAGGGGAGGGGAAAGCATGGGCTTTGGGCCTAATGCAGCCTCTGAGGCTGCTTTTGTGATCCTGGGGCACAGATAAGGGAGGACAAAAGGAGGGCACAGAACCACACAAATAAGAATTCTCCCTCCCTGTGAAACTTCCCTTCAATCTCCACGTTTCTAGTATTGCAGAGTGTTGTTGTTGTTGTGTGCTCTCAAGTTGTTTCTGACTTATGGTGACCCTAAGGTGAAGTTATAACAGAGTTTTCTGGGGCTGAGAGTGTGTGACACGCCCAAGGTTACCCAGTGGGTTTCCATGGCCAAGTGCTAAACTGAACCCTTGTCTCCAGGGTCATAGCCCAACACTCAAACCGCTATACCATGCTGTCTCTCAGAGTAAAGCACTAAAAATAATTCATACCAAGAACTCTTCTATTTGCTGTTTGCATTCCATTTGAATACCTAAGCTGTATTTCTAAATGCTGAAATTTTATGGTCCTGCAATGCTAGAAATCTGAGAAATGATGGTAAATTTTTTGGGGGGGAATTCTTATTTTCAGGGGCAATGCTTTCATTGTCCCCCTCCTGCAACTATTACACTTCTGCCTGGCCCTCAACCCTTTCTGACTCCTCAGTACATCCTTTTTACTTCTGGTCACTTTCAGACTTTTCAGGTCACTTGGCAATCTTTGCAGATCCACCACATTTTCCCATCACCACAGTTGGCCTTTCAACACTCATGGCAAGGGAAAGTTACTGGACATGATGTAACACCTGCCTCCAAAGGGAGAGAAATCCTTCTCATTTTCTACCACTGTCTCAACTGAGTGTGTAGAGAAGAAATCCAAATGCGAAGAGAAAGAGAAAGAAAGAAAGAAAGAAAGAAAGAAAGAAAGAAAGAAAGAAAGAAAGGCCAAAACCAAACCTGTTTCTCTACACAGTTTGCTCCTCCATATACTGGAGGCAAATCTCTGAATGTGTTCAGCTGTGTTTGGCTGACTTAACCACAGTTCTTTGCAAGCCGTTCTTGTGAAAGGAAGAGGCGGAAATAAGTTTGCTGAAGTACCTGTTCTCTAACACTCTACTTCAGTAGCAAATTCATTCAGAAGTGCATATTTTAAGAGAATTCCCAAGCTTCTTCCTTAGAATTAGTTTATTAACAGAACAGTGACAATACTGGCTCTTAAATATAGCCTGCAATGTCATTCCACTTGGCTTTGTAGATGTTCAAATCCTACTAAGAAAACAGAGCTCTGTGGCCACTGTACGTCTTTTCATGCTGCTATACACACACACAGGATACCACAAGTTTCCATGATGTCATACGAAGGACTTGGCTGCACTCCCAAGTATGATAAAACCTTGAGCTCTTCCACCCTTCCCCTCCACGCTCCACCTTCCATTCAAACACTAAGCTTCAAACTCAGCTCAAACTGTTCCACTTAAACTGGAGTTCCACACCTGAATCCTGAATATAACTCAATAGATCACATGGACAGGTTGTATGCATAATATTAAACACTGTAATCTGTTCTCTCACTGTGACTTTGTAAGTTTTGCACAGAGTAAGAAGGTCTTGAAAGATGCAAAAGACTAAGACTGTTTTGCAGTTAGGCAAATTGGGGGCGATGAGGAATCTTGTAAGTAGAGAGAAATAAACCACATACTACACATCATCATGGAACAGGTGGATTTGGGGTAGTTTCTTGCTTACTTAAAACTAAATGTCTGGTACAGATGTTGACGAAATGTGCTAGAGAATTCACAAGGGGAGAGTGTTTTCCACATTCTATTCTTTTTCCCTGGAGCTTTCATATCACTAATGTCTAGCTCATCTGGAACAAATATATTGTAGCATTTGGGGCTTTCAGAAGGATAAGGGCACTTTGGCAGGGAAGAGATAAAGGGGGCACAGTTTTTCTTTCTCTTCTTTTTGAAATTACATGGACACTCTACTGTGCTCTGCAGTACCAGTTTTTTACTGGCTGTTAACTCAAAACCTGAATGCTATCATGGCGGTGGAGAAGGTTTCCAGAGAGGGACAACTGGAAATGGTGGGTTTTAACAGTGGCAGGCCCACATTAAATTGTAGCCTAAAACACCTTATGAAAAGGCATCTGTTCGTTCACCTGTGGTAAATACATTCTATCTAAAAAACTAAGTAGGAAAGCTTCAGGAAAGTTGACTGTGTTAAGTTACAAATTAATTAAGATAACTAATTGAGAAACATTTACTATGCATCATATTACATTAAATTCAGGTCCATTTGTCCTTTCTTAGTGAAGAAACCACAACTTAGAAATAATACATTAAAAATGATGGTGCTATCCACATTACATTACTTTGTTGGGTAATAAAGGTGTAAAATCTTTCCTTTTGTGACATAATATGACCAACTATAGTGTTACTTTTTGCCATACCTTCACAAGTCACTCCGAGATATTGTTTAGGCAGTTTGAGAGGATCTTGAGTGATTTCTCCCCCTTTTAAAGGTTTTCTTTTTTAAACAAAAATATAACAAAAAGTAACACATTAGTAACAAATTACTAACACATAAATCACCCCTCCATGGGTGTTTGTTTTTAGAAAACATAAAAGGAAAAAGGGAACAACGGCACCAGTGTTTTCACTACTTTTCACTGTGGTGGAGCAGATGACCTATTTGCATGAGTCACGGAGACCACAAAGAAGAAAGCATGATTCTTTCAAATGAGACAACCATACCTGCCCATCTTCTCCAAATCTGCCAAGAAATTTAAAAAGTTATCTGTAGTTGCACTTAAAACAAACAAACAAGAAGCCAGAAGAAGAGCATAAATTATAAAATGAGTGACATAGGGTTTAAATTTTTTTTTTTTTTTAAAGAAGGTAAGTTATAGATAGGTTCGCATCAACTTCTTGAGGTTCTGGAATTGGGGGTGGGATAGGGGAGGGATCAGTGAAAGGAAAAGGTAAAGGAAATATAGATAAAGTATGAAACATTTTTGTAATGAAGAAGATAAACGTTACTGGTTATGGATTTGTTTCCAGTTATAAATCTTCTTATCCCTATTCTTACTGTTATGTTTATACAACTTCGTAATCATTCATTCCTTTCACTTGATTTTTATATTTTATTTGTTTGGATTATGTTTGTTTTGTTGAAAACTAATAAAAAATAAAAAGAAAGAAGATGGAATAATAGTGCTGTAACAGTCTAGTGCGGAAATGGCCTTGGATTGAGCCTGCTTAGGTTCCAGCCTGTATATACTTTCGTGGTTATTTAATACTTTTATTTTGTATAAATAAAGAGGATGGATTTTTTTTTTAATAAAAAAAACCATTAAACTCCCTAGAACCATCACCTAACATTTGTAATCTGGCATGCTACTGTGCTCGGAAATTTTACCCTATCAAGCCATTTTATGGTAGATCAAATCACTGACACCCTGATGAAAACTGTAAGAAAAGAATACAAACGTTTTCCTCCATTATCTCCTCTTTGTTACACAGCTAATTCAAAGCTTTGCCTTTAGCATGGTCCACACTCTACAATGCTATTAGTACTACTGGAGAAAACCCAATTAAATGAGTTAAAGAAGCCATTCAAATAATCAAATCATTTTTTACTGTTATATAAGATCATGTTATCTTTTCATCTTATGATAAACTCAGGTCCAGCTGAACAGTGAAGCAGTTCTCTCTTATTTGGCTTACTGATATAGCTTTTTGACATGTCCTAACCTGAAGCCTCAAGCAGGAACAAATACATAGCAAATACATAAAATACAAGGTCACATAGAAAGGGGGAAGGTATTAATTCCCACTCCACCTAGCAGCTTAACCTCAGCAATCAAAACAAGGATCCCAGAATACCAACAAGCTACAGAGTGTATTATTCCAAAGCATGTTCTATATCTGATGGTATATGTTACTACAAGCAAACCAACACTGAAGAGGAAAACTGCCAAACCAAACATTTCTGTCAGATGTAGATGTAGAGTAGCTCCACCCAGAGCAAGTCTACAACTTATTTCCCCTTTTCTCTGCTAAGCAGTAGCAGCCTCTTAACCCAATGCTGTTGTGCACAGCATTCTTCTTGGACTACTCAGCAAGTCCACAACCTATTTACCTTTTTCTATGAGTAAATGGTAGCAACCTCTTGACCCAAAGGTGTTTTGCACAGAGACTGTTCTTGGCAGTGGCGGAGCTTGGAGTGTTCGGGGGGGGGAAGGAGGGGAGTGGGGCTATGGCACGAGGGGCATGGCCACTGTGCATGGGGGCATGGCTGTGGTGCATGAGAGTGTGGCCAGCGCATATGGGGGCACAGGCTATGGGCCGGGACGCCCCAAAAACGTTGCCACCCGGGGCGAATTGCCCTCTCCTGCCCCCACATCCCTACGCAACTGGTTCTTAGACTATATATCGTACTCACGCTTTATCTTTTCTTTCTACTTATCTCTCCACCCTCACACCAAATGTATTGCTCCAGCATTTGCTCTCTTCCCTTGACGACAGATCAGTGTAATTAGCTTCTACCTGGCTGCTTTCCTAATTTCCTTCCATGGTGACCTGTCTGTTTCTCCTGTTCAGATAGATGCAACGCTCTTCTATGTCATATCACTTCTATATATAAGTGGGTCAGAGATTTATCAACAGGAATGGTTCAGGCCTTGACCACAAATGATATCTGGGTGCAGTAAGGAATGTTTAGATGGCCACTATTCCCAACAAATAAAACAAGAAATATAGGAGCTTTGTTGTCAAACTTCCCACTAAATGATACTTTCTGGTAGGTTTACTGTCCTCATGGTACAGACTTCCCACCAAATTCCCAAAAACATGGTTGATGCCAGGGTTAAGTGAATCCTGGGCCTACTGCTCACCTTAGGTGGGAGCACAGTATGTTAGCACAGTTCTCCCTCCACATTCCTGGGTATGACTTTTACTGATTTAATTATTCATGGTATTACTGGCCTCTCCCCCTCAGGGGGCAAGAGAGTGAAGGGGAGGGAAGATCTCTCCCCCTGCTCTCCTGTGCCCTGCTCATCTGATTGCGCTGGTGGGGGTGGCGAGAGAGCCAGATGGAGAAGATCTTTCCCTGCTGGCTCTCTCCTGAACTGCACACCCACCCATGGGATCACCATCAAAGGGGTGGGGCCTGTGGTTATTTACTTTTTTTTTCACTTTTGCGGGGGTTCTGTTTCCCTATCCCCTGCAAATGTGGAGGGCCTACTATATATATATATATATATATATATGTATGTATGTATTTAAACAACTGAAATTATATCCTCCTTCTCTCCTGATAAGGCACCCAAGGTAACTTATAAAATTAAAAATAAAATTTTAGCTAAAATTAGAAAAATTTTAAAACGTTTATTTACTTATTTATCTATTAAATACCTCATCTTTCTCTCTGCATCCTCAGTGGCTTACAGTAATGTAAAACAAGATTAAGTTAAATCTTGTTTACAAAAGTGAAATAAGAATTAAATAACAGTAGTAATAAAAAGAAATTGTGGGTAAAAACTGTTAAAACACATTTAAAACATAATTTTTAATAAAAGATATAACTTAAAAATCAAATGTCAGTTTTCTTAAAAACCCATATTAAAACAGTTTTAAAACACATTTAAAACTTATTTAAAAACATAAAAATTAAAACAGAGCACACCATTTTGAACAATATTCTGCCATATGAATAAAATCGGTCAATCTACGAAAGGCCTGCCTAAATAAAAAACATCGTAACCATTTGGCTAAAAGAGAGCAGGGAAGGGGATAACCAGATTTCCAATGGGAGGAAGTTCCACAGTCAAGGAGCAGCCACGGAGAAGATGCTCTCTCATGTCTTTACCAACGGCACTGAGGCAAAGCCCTCCCCAAAAGATCCTAGAACTCAGGTTGGCTTGTAAAGGAAGACATGGTCTTTTAAATAGTCAGGAATTAAGCCTGAATGCAGCATTTTGGACATGCTAGAGCTTCCAAACAGCTTACAAAGACAGTCCCATACAGATTGTGTTACAGTAATCCAAACAGGATGTAATCAAGGCAAGTGTCACCATAGCCACATTTAACTTCTTAAGGAATGGGCACAGCTTGCAATCTAGTTTTCCCCTGGAGTAGATAGTCAGTCAGAGCAACCAAGACTGTCTTAGTACCATATCTTGGCCTGAAACCACATTGTAACGGGTCCAGACAATCTATAAAGTTTCAATTTGTTCAACCTTATCCAGTCCTGTGCTCTGTATGCTGCTCTTGTGGGGTGGGGGTAAAAGGTTCCTGACTATCCAAGACAGCTGTACTGAGCAATGATAGCAGAGAAGAAAGATTTCTAGCACAGAATTTCCAATGGCTCTAGCCTATGTTCAGTCAGATTTACTCCGAGTCTTTCACCACCATCTTTCTAGTTTATCCCTCACTGCTAGCTCCTGCTTAGCTCCATTCTGTGAGGGGAGACACATAAGGGCAATCATGTCCACCACTCATGTTTTTTTTTCTTTGTTCAGTTTACAAAAATGAAAGGTTAACATTAATTATACCTCTCTTAAATAAGTTTCCAGAAAGATCTTAGGATGAGTACCTGGCATACTTCCTAAGAGACACTGAACAAAGTATAATAGAAGTGGCTACAAAGTGCTTTTTTCCCTCTGCTGCTAAAACCTGTAAGATTATGCTACACATATGTAAATAACATTTGGATCTGTCTTATGGTTTAAAGCGCTACCAATCTTTTCATGCTGTTTTTTTTTTATGGATTTTAAACCATACTTTTAAATTATATCTGAATTGGCATTTTAGTGATCTGTGACTACATAACAAAAGGTGATACCTGAACTTATTTATTTAACAAGTCCCTAAATATCTAAACCTGTCTATCTATTTAAACCTCTGTATCTTTTAATAGTAATACATTTAATATATAGTGTATTTATATTATTTCAAATTGTTCTAACAGTATTCATATTTAATGCAAATATTTTTATTGTTCTGTTCTAATATGTATTTAATGTACTGCCCAATGGTCTGGTGACTGCAATTAAGGTTTTTGTTGTTAAAAGTAATTGGATAGTCATGCAGATATGCCCACTGGTTGGGGAAGGGATGCGAGCCTCAGTTGTTAGCCTCAGTTTCAGTGTCTCTGTTCATTTAGTTCCTGTGAGACGTGTCTGAAGAAGGCTTCCATATGAGGTTACTTGAACATGAATAGACCCATCTACACAGTGGGATGTATTCTGCATCAGAGAGGACTATTTGAGGCCTCTCCTGTACAGCCCTCAAGATATTTTGGAAATACAATTTGCAGCAGCTGTAACCAACAAAGCCAAGGGAGAAGAATACTGTACTGGGAAATGCAGTTCACAACACCTGAAGGACCACAAAATTTCCAGCCTTGCTCTATTTGAAGAGCAATCGAATCCATTCCAAGTATGGCTTGAACAGAAAGAACCATCAAAAAAGGAAAAGAGAGGCCCTGAATATGTACTTCAATCAGAGGTGTAATCATGGGGAGTACGACAGTAAGGTACTGCTGCCCCAATTAAGAATTCTATCCCCAAAATGAAATCTTCCTTTAGTCTCAGGTTTCTAGCATGGCAGAGGAACACAGTAAAAATTGTTCACACCTAGATCTCTCACACTGGCTGTGTTCACATTTCCTTGGTAACTTTGTCTTTGTCCCTTTTCTATGGATGTCTACACTGTATTTCTATTTGCTTAGTGCTCAGCTACTGCAATATTAGAAATCTGAGGCCTGAAGGAAAATTTCATACGGGGGGAGATTTCTATGTAAAAACATGTCCATTGTGGGATTATACAAGATCATCTTTGTTTGTACATTAAAAAGAAGGGTATTAATTTTCAAAGCAATGTTGTAAAACAGAAACACCACATATATTACTGTACATAAGCATTTTTGAAAAATGTTAGAAAAGAACAACCTACCTACCTATAACTGTGGTTCCTTGAGTGATCTCTGAGCACTAACACATATTGGCTGCTCTGTATCTGCACAGATATCTTTGGAAGCTTCTAGAGCTGCATTTTGACAGTAACTGTGCCCTCTCACATGCATGCATAGAAGCCATGCGTTCCTGCCAAAACCCAATTACAAGCCCATCAGTGGGTGGCCTGGAGCAAAAGACCAGCATGAAGAAGATAGATTACATTGCAAGGAGAACCACCTGAAGAACCACAGTTACAGATAGTCAACCTGTTCTTTGTGGTCTCTGTGATTCACACATAAGGAACCATAGCAAGCTAATTCACTGAGGACTGTGTGTCATGCCAGGACTGGAAACAGCACTGCCCTGCCAAAAGTCCCATCTGATCAGAACCAAGTATGCAGTCTATAATGAGACAGGAACATTGAAGGTTGCAACCATATGGCTGCACGTAACAATTCTGGGAGAAGAATCTCTCTGAGATATGCCTACATAGTAGCTGTTGCTTAAGTTTGATCAGCTTTAACCTCTTTTGGAAGGAGTTTCCAAGCAAAGGAATAGGCAAGGTGGATAGTATTCCCCACCGAGTAGAAGAGTTGCTAAGATGAGATTGCCTTTCCTTTTTCGTGTGTGCCACAGATGACAAAAAGACAAAGGGGTCTTCCATAACTGTTTTGTTCAAGCAACATAAAACAAGAGTATCCTTTTAACATTCAAAGCATGGAGGGAGAGTTCAAGGTCAGAGGGAGGCAACTGCATGCAGGACAGATTGACTTCTCTTCCCTCTCTATGGTAGTGTCCACTTGGTTGAAATGAAAAGTGGTGACTACCTTAGAAAGGAGGGAGAAGTCAGTGGAGAGGACTACCCTGTCCCTTGTCCACACTTAATGCTTCCAGTTTGCTGGCTCTACAGGAGAGCAACTGGAGGTCAGAAGATGCCACAGGTTCACAGAAGTGCACCACAAACTTGGATAACATTAAGGAGAGGCTCCATGCAGGTAGGGGCCCTCAATTAAGTTGATGAAGTTGCATATAGCCCTTCAAGTTCACTGCTGGAGATAGCTGCTAGGTAGACCCTCAAAGAACGGTGGGGAGATCCTTAAAGTACAGACACACCAGAAATTGAAGGACATGTCAAAGGGGGAAGCCATCATGTGCAACACCTTTGTTCTGCAGAAAGGGGAGAAAGAAGGTCCACTTGGGCATATAAGAACTTTTTGTCAACTGTTTGCAAGCAGTGGACATCACCTCCCTGATGTCATTTCACAGGTCCAAGGAAGACAGGTTAATCAAGTGGCTAGCCTGAAAGTGGTGACAGCTGAGTGGAGTATATTGCTGTGACTCATGACGAGGAGATTTGGTCATCTTGGGAAGTGGAGAAAGTTACTGCCTGACCCCACAGGCAAAACTTCATTAGCAAATCCTTCAAGATCATAAAAGTCTGGAAAAGAACTGATGATGTAGAGTAATGCCAAAATGCTTTGAGAATTTCCTAATAATCTAACTGCAATGGAGGACAAAAAGGATCTGAGGTTTGCTGGTAAGACATGGTTTCTATATGTGAAAGCAAGGGGTCAGGATTACCACCAAAACATAACTCTAGAAGCTTCTGAAGATCTCTGCAAGCACAGAGCAATTCATATGTGTGAGTCACAAAGATCATGAAGCATTACTGTTGTTATTAAGTATACAATGCAGACTGGTTTCCTAACAGATTTTATACTGCACCAGCTATGTCGGGGGGGGGTCACATTTAGTCAGCAGTATAGGCCCAGTAAGGTCATGTCTCTTCAGCTGCTACACATTCTTCAGCTCCCCTTTGGTTTATTCAATCTTTCTTTAAAATCATCTGTGTGTCATTAATAGTAATTGTTGTTTCAACACTTGATGTCATACAATTTGTTTCAAAACGTCATGCCTAGAAAAACAGAAAAGTGAACTTTATATGCAGTCATAAAAAATAAAAGGATGTCTCCCCACCACTCCAGGGTGAAATTACCAACAGTAACTAAATGCCTATTCCTTCCATATTGTCTTTCCTAAACACCAGGATCCTACACATCTCTTTTAAAATGGGATCCTCTCTTTGAAAATAAAACAAAAACAGTAATTCATACAGGAAACCACACAGTAGTGCATACAGGGAAGAAGAACCAAAAGGCAAAAGAAAAACAAACAAATAAAAAAACCAACCACTTAGGGAAGAGCTGGAAAAAAGGTACTGTAATTGTTATGAAAATTCTTATGAAAAATTCTTTGTGTATGAAACTACTTAATGCTATACCCAGATCAACCCACTATTACCTACACAGTTTCAACTTCTAAGAAGGAGAAGAAATGGCATGACAAATTCCAAGGGGCCATAGCCTTGTTTTTTGCTGCAGAATGTCCTGAGTTTGGTCTCTGGCCTCCACAACTGAAAAGGTTTCAGCTAAATATACATGGGGCAGACCCTGTTCTAAGATTTTGAACTCTGGTATCAGTTAAAACAAGCACTATTGGGTTTGGTGTACACTATTGGGTTTTGTGTACAGTATGAGGCAATTTCATACATTCACACCATTCACCTGACATACTCTTCTTTCCAATAGGCTTTTACTGATTAAAAAAAACTTGTACTCCTTCCATTCAACCTTCCCTTCCCTTCAGGCAGTTTAAACTATTAAAATAACATAACAGACCAAGGTGAAAACAAAAAGCTTTAAAATATTACCCATGTGAGATAGGACTCACAGACATGCCTCACAATGATTATAAATAAGACTTCAGCATGATCTGTAAAGTCTGTTGGCTAGCAGTCATGTCCATAAACAGACTAGGAACCATTGTCCAGAGACTGAAATTTTAAAAATGAAAGGACATCAACTGTCCACATTCAGGGCTTAATGTATTTAATTAATTTTAAAACTTTTAACCAATTAAATAGACAAGTGTTCCAATGGTATGATAACTTTAAATAACATTAATAAGCAATTACTTGATTTAATAAGTAATCAAAATAAATATGAATATTGCAGATGAGAAAGGAGAAAGACTTCCCCCCTTTCTCTGCTGCATCGGAGAGAATGTCTCTTCTCTGGCGGATGACAAAAAATTAGTGTTCACCATCTAGCACTTGTTCCTTCAAAGCTATCGTTTTTAACTGATGTGGAAAATTACTTTAGCTAGAACTGATACAATCAAGTGCCAGAAGGCCATAGGAAGTGGCAGAAGCGTTGTTCTCCAAGAAGATAATGAGTTGTGCTGGTGAAACCATCAGAGGTCTCCTCTTACGCTGACAGAAAGCTCTGTTGGCACAAGGATCTCACCAGCAGGGAAGTGGGAAGAAAGGAGAACTGGTATGTTAGGGACAGGCAAGAAAGCTCCATGTGGATGCGTGTTTGCTTATTTAAATTATTTCTATCTGCCCTTTATTATGGGATTTTTATCCCACTCCCCACACAGGTTTTGCTTTTTATCAGTAACAAATTTAGCAACACAGATGCCAATCCTGTACACATTTACCCGGAACCAACAAAATGGGGGCATAGTTTTGACTGAACATCTACAGAATCAAACTCTGTGTTGCTTACAGTTGAATTAAAAGATAGTGTAAATTATAGTACAGAATTAAAAACTCTACCATCTTAAGATAACTCCAGTTTGCTTCAAAAGAGCAAAATGCAGAAGTGAAAAGTGCAGCTAAGTTCAAAACATTGCTTGGGAATGCAGTGAAAGTGAACAGCAATCCTGAAACAACATATCAACAAAGAAAAAAAGAGAGAAAGAAAAGCTGTTTGAGTCAAAAGCAGAAAAGGTTGCACTTTCTAGAAATACTTGAGAATACACAAAGAACTCTTCCTCTTTTTCAGAGAGTGTATGCCCCACTTTGTGAAGGACTGTTCAACTTTCGGTTAACAAGAAGTTATGAAAATTATGTTGACACAACTATATATGCAAATTACATTCCTCAGAAGGGACGGAAAAAATGTGGTTTGTGGTTTATCTTGGTTTTAACTTTATAAAACAAGCTATCTGTAATCATTTTCCAACTCTTGTCTATTGACATATGGTGAGATATCTCACAAGCAATCATTGAACATTAAACAAATACTGATTTTTCCTAACTTGTATGAACAGAGCACTTTTCTCAATAGGGACTTGCACAGGGGTTTTTTTAACAGTGTTTATATTGCAATGATGATGACTTTACACAGTGCAAATACATCTGCATTCTGTCCTTCTGAGAGAGAGAGATATGGACTATGGACTGGATAGGCAACACAGTGACCTCCAGATGTTTTTGAACTACAGCCCCTAAGCACTGAACTGGGGCTCATAGTTGTTACAGTCCAAATGATCAGGAGAGAACATGACTGCCTATTCCAATACTATGACCTGCTGCAGAGAATAGCCATGGTTTTATAGCTCAAGAGGTCAAGCTAGAAAACCTGGGTTTGCAAAACTTCTCTTTCCCTCTTATTTTAGTACAATAAGGACCCTGCTGGGCACCGAATACTTTCCGTTCAGTTTCAAATTAACCAGAGTTTGGTGTCAGTCTTTAAACCTATGGTTAACTACGGTTTGTGAGAACAAACTAAGTTTGTAAGAGGCAGTTTGAAGGTAGCTTGTTTTCAGAAACCATAATTAAAGCTAACTTCAGCTTGGCTATCTTCAGACATCACAAATGATAGTTAGTGTGAAAGAGAAGTTACAGCTACAGAATTTGTTGAGGCACCTGAAGATCAGGGATGGGAGAAGCACACAAGAAGAAGGCTAGCTACAATCTGCCTTCATAATTTTAAACCATGACATGTGTAGTCAGCAGGGTTGCTGTCTTCATTTGTTAACACTGCAGGAGATAAGCACTTGAGTGCTGAAAAGGAATATACAACCACTGAGGAACTTCTTTTTAAAAATCCCGCACACTGGCAGGAGGAAGAAAGAAAGAGGCAGGAGCTTAACTTGTTTGCTGCAGGCACACATAGGCAAAACACAAATTGATAGAAAAATTTCCGAGCTACTGCTACAACTAAGAGTGTAGGAGTCAGAGAAGGAAGGAAATAGCAACAAAGGTACTTATTGCACAAATATTCTTTGGATTGCAGACAAGAACTTATTCATTTTCATTTTACAGAGGAGGAAAAAAAACTGGTCTAGAAAATTGTCACATGTTTGGGCTGTGTCTGTATTTCCCAGACACCTCAGTCCGCACTAAGCAAGGCCCTAAACCAGTCTTTCCTACCCTGATACTCTCCAGATGTTTTCAGCTGCAGTTCCAATCAGCCGAATTTAAAAAAGCTAATGGTGTAGAATCAGGAATTTAGTTCTAAAACATCTGGAGGGAACCAGGTCGGGGAAAGGCAAAACATATAGCCTCTAAGCTACTCTATGCCTAATGCATACCCAGCATCTTGTTTTCTTGTGAAGTAATACAATGTTGATGTAAAGGCTCCTTGCAAAATGATATATACCACCAAAATCCATTTTGTACGAAGTTTATCCTCTGAATATTAAAGCACTTGTAAGGATCATACAGGAAATGACTGTGGCAGGCCACTTGCTTGATCTCAAATCCATACTAGCAATACAATAGGGGGAAGAAGTAAAATTCAATTCAAAACTCCGCAAGTACTCTGCTCAAGCTTATTTCTTGTTATCACAGCTCAACTAAGAAGAAGGGCAGCTGTATCATCCAGGTTGTGGACTATAATCAGGCCTGGTGTCAATAGGCAGCATTTGCCTGAGCAGTTTCAGCATCCCAGTAGACCATAGTACAGATTCCTGCTCCGGACTATCTTTAAAACTTCTAAATATTCTAGGAACCTAATGTCTATGTTTCTGACAATGCCATGACAGCTGCCATAATTCTGGGTCAATAGGATTACCAGGTTGAATATGAGACAGGGCTGCTGTTCCTTTAGTATTTAGCAGACCATTAACCAGGAGACCTTACTGTAAACTTCCATCAGGAAGAACTATGTCACCTATTTTCCCTCACCCCTGCTCCCAACCCACCTTTTAACTGATGTTGTGCCTCCAACATATCTATATCATGGCAGTGAAACGGGCATAATAGCAACCGCTACAGCAGAGGAGGGTCCAGCACCATTCCTGGAGGTGGACACACAACAAACAGGCATCCTCAGGACCTCCTGGAGTATGATGATATCATTGCTGTGTGTCCAGTGATGGACATTTCTTTGCTTCTTGTCCCCTTCCTGCTTTCAACAAGCCAGTAAACAGCTATGTCGGTCAGAAGAGGCTGCATCTGCTAAAAGATGGGTGTTGGAGGTTAAGTAATTCCTCCTGATGGAACTTTATGGTGAGCCTTCTTGATTGAGGATCTGCTATGTACTGAAACAACAAGAGACTCTTCCTATATTCTACCTAGCAATCCTAGTTGCTACGACTATTTTTCCTACAGCCACAGAACTTCAGAGAAGCACCTCTGGAACAGCTGTTGCCAGAAGCTGCTCTTACCACCAAGACAAGCCTCTCACAAGTCCCGAAGAGGGATATTGTAAGACCAGGCCCTACCATACAGACCTTTGCCAACCCCCAAATCCCTTGAGTAGGCTCTTGTTGCTGTCATAGTTAATTTGGCCCTAAGGCCCTAAGGCCAAATTAATGCTAATGCAAGCTCTATCCATTTTTAAAGAGGTGAGGCCTCCATAGGGAAAAGGTTTCAAGGAGACTCCAGTGGTAAATTTTACATCATTTCTCCTGATGCAAACAGTACAGTACAACATTAAACTTCCTATTTCAAGTTTTCACTTTTTTTGACACATACCCTGCTCCACTTCTGCTTTAATTCTTAAGTTCTTCTCTGTGCCTAGAAATGTATGAAGTATGTAAAACTTTGATTTTAACAGGGCCTTGATTTGACAAGAACATTATTAACAGAACACCCTTTTCGTTTTTGGTCTGAACAGAAGTATTAATTGCAATGATAACTGCTGTGAATTTTTCCTTTCAGGGGAAAGATAGCAGTCTGAGTCATATCAGCACTGAAGCACAATTTGATTATACATGTCTACTCAAAAGTAAGCAATATAATGTTTTACAGGGTACATTCCCAGGTGACTGTACAAAGGATTGCAGCCTTAACTTGTGATTTCTGATAGAATGATTAATATCTAGAAAGGTGAAGGCTTGAACACATTTATAAACATAATACCAAACAGTTTTACGGTACCTGATAAAATTCCCGAAGCCAATTCTTCTGTAGATTTTCTGGCTGAAAAATAAATAAAATAAATAAATGTGGGTTGCTATACAATAAATACATACAATTTCCCCCTTACAATGCTAAAGCCATAGATATCAACAGGAACCTCTGTATGTTCATGCTTAGGTACAGACACATCACTAGAACATTATAAGCAATGTTGTTAAATAGACACAAACACTACATAAGTCATTAAATTTAGAATTAATAGAAATTAAGTTAAATAGAAGCTGGAACACTATAGCTTTTGCCAGAACCTTATAAAATTTTCTGCTCAAGCATTTAAATATAAGTTTATTAACTATACTGGTTTTCCACAGAGGTCTGGATTTTGACCAAGGAGACTGGAATACAAGATCTCACCAAATAACAAGTTCAAGGATAAACAGAGGGTTTCATGGCTATAACCTGACTTTTCAGGATTACGAAGTTTAAAAGAAATAATTCCACATACATACTCATAGAGTCCTTCAAGAAGAACAAATATAATACATAAGCTATTTAACTGTTAGCAGCTGCCAGAGAAGGTTTCAGTGCTTTTGTATATAATTTTGCTATTTTTGCCCATCTTGAAAGCAAGCCTTTGTTTTGATTTGCTTTTTGGCTTGCTTTCAATAGGTGTACTATATGCACCACTGTAATTATCACCATTTTTACCAGCATCTCAGTTTTTCTCTTGCATTTATGACAGCAAAATTCATAATGCACTTAAGAGAACAAATTTCTTAATTCACTTTATATTTAAAGGAAGTATAGTGCTCCTTAAATTCATTTCAAACATTCTGGATTAAACTGTTTTGTGAACCAAATTGCATGCAGAAGTCATATAAAGAAAATACACAGAAGCGACCTTTTATTTCATGCCAGATTTCAGCATGTGCTCTCATAAACTGGAATTAAAAATGTCACAGAGGGTTAATTGGGCTTACAAAATGGTTCAAAGTTTGGGAATTTGCACAGATATGATTGCAGCTATTCTTATGGAGCTATGCAAGAATGTATACTTCAGAAACATCTGATAATATGCCTTGACCAGCTGTGAATGTACTAGCTGTGAATGGCAGAGGAGACTGCTTCAAATCCAATAGCTTCACTGAGGGAATGAAAGGAATGGAGTTCTCACCACAGATCATACCAGTTAGGACTCTGCCTTTTCCCTCCCTTCTGTCATATCCATTGACCTTTCCACTATTCTCTACTGTTTTGGGTAGCACTTGTGCCTACATAACAAAGCTAGCAGTCAGAACCAGGAAGCTGACAACCATGAGGGCACATCATAATTAATAAAAAAAAAAAAATGAACTAACAGTCTAAAACAGTCCAAAGTATAAACCAGCTACTTTTAGATGGTTATACCTACGAGTACATACAATTACAATATATGCATAGTATTTCACAAACGTAATAACATTTGTATGATAACCGCCTTTAATGCTTTCTTATTTCTTATTTGGGTCCCATGGAGGTCCTACAAAGTCCACTATTTGAAAGACCCTAAAATTTGCAAGAGGGGAGTCAAACGTAAACCAACTTACAGTTTATGTACTCCTCTCATTAGCTAAGGGTTAGTTATCCTGGCAAAAGAATAAAGCCAATGTCACCACTAACTAGGCCACCACAGGGAGGGCACCTCATAAACAGGGCACCACAGCAGAGAAGGGACCTCCAGCCCCAGCTGATCTAATGACAAGGAAATGACTATATTATCAGCATACTGATGACACACCAGTGGTTGGAGGTAGCAACTAACTACCATAATGTTTAAGGTATGTGTGCTTATAAAATAAAGCACATTACAAATCAGGGTTCCTTTCAATCCAGGAGTAAGTTTTACCCACTGGAATTAATTCTGCTCTAAGATGGCTTTGTCCTGACAAATTAATGCAAATTTACAACACTGTTTTATTATTTATATTCATCTTTAGGGGAAATATTGGTATACATTGGACTCCTCTCACTATCAGCTTATCCAACCTGATGTTTTGACTTTCTTATTTGTGAAATGTCTGAATTAACATTGTGGGAGAAGAGAGGGGATATACTCAAATAATTTTTGTTAGCCTAGATTTTTGAACATGATACCAAAGAATCCGTTTTGTTTGTTTGTTTAACTAGAGATGTTTTGAAATCAATTATCATACTTATTTCTAGCAAAGCTTTAAAAAAAGACTCACTAGACTCTAACAGCAGACTGACAATGTAAAAAAAAAAGAAAAAGCATTTGAAGGTTAAAATCCAAACGCTGTTGGATTTTGAGTCCTATCAGGCCAACCCAGGATGGCCAATGGCTGAGGGTAATGGTAGTCACAGTCTAGTCACTTTTGTAGAGCAACAGGTTCTTCACTCCTGAAGCATCTGTGTTTGATTTGAGTTACTGTGCTGTAAACACATCACTAAATGTTCTAATAAGAGTAATTTCAGTCAGCCACTGAATTTGGCAATCTTATGGCAACACACACATACACAGGTATTTTCATCATAAATTTATACAGGTTTCCTCCACATCTGACAGCTTCAGGACCAGAGCACTGTCAGAGAACAGAATTGGTTGAAAAGCTGAACCCATGTACTGTACTGTAGGGAGAATGAAGGACTTACAGAGGTTCATTTGGGACCAGTTACACATATGCTGCTTGCAAAGTCTTTCAGCCAGCTTATTGTCTTTTTCCCCATCTCAGATTGCTTTGCAAGCAGTACGCACATGGTGAGCAATCCCAAGTGAACTTCCAGATTGAAAGAGAGGAACTCCCATCCTATTAATGGAACTTGTATTTCATTGGGAAGCATTGAAAGAGCTAGTTGTCAGATAATGGGGCATCAAAAGACAGGGATTTCTTGTACCAGATCACTATTCACATACAAGAAAGAGACAACTTGGTAGAAGAAGGGGAAAAATGTCTTTAGAGGGCACTCTCCCTTTTAAAAGAGTCCAAAAAAGAATGAACATACTCTATGGCCACAAACTACTGTCTGGCTGCTATGTGGAAGATATTGGAAACTAGGCAGTGGTGGCTTATGCCATCCATGTTGCAGGGTGGGCTCCAGCTTTTAGTCTGAACTTCAAAGGAGCCATTGAAGGATCTGAGTCCTATTCCCAAAACAATTTTTAAAAAAGCAAGATAAATAACAAACCTTAGATTTTTTAAAAGTTCAGACTAAAACCTTGTTCCTTGTTTAGGAAGCAGGGATGCAGGGAATCTTAGGGGCTGCAAAAAAGGACTTGCGTTCTATATATAGCATTTGGACTACACTTTGGCACACTGTCTTAAGGCAATGACGTTTTTAGTGCAGCTAAATACTACATTTATATTGTCATGGTCACACAATTCTAAGGGGAAAAAAACCCTGAAGCTAATGTTTGGCACCACACTCTGTTTGGAAAACAAACAGATTGTTGTATCTGTTTGGGACCCTTTCAATAAAAACAAGTGTCCCTGTGATCATGTTCTAAAGCACTGAAAGCCTTTTAAAGAATTAATATGGCAGGCTGAGCTTGTAACGCAAACAGGAAGTTGGCTTTTAGGGGCTACAAGACAGATTAACAAGCCTCTGATGCACAGCCATCTCCAAAATAAGGAGTGGCTCACAGCAGGCCCAGTTCTTTAAAAACTGCATGCACATGAAAAACTGAACACCACAGTACCCAGAAAAGAAATTTATCAACCAAGGCAGGCAGTCAACACTGCTATGAAAAAGGATAACTGCTCTGTAAAATACTTTATGGCAGCTGTTTTACAGATGCCAAATAATTCCAGTGTTACCCAAGGAGGAATGATGGAAGAAGGCATCCAGCTCACACCCCTAGGCTTTGATTTGCCGACTCTTTATTTTTATTCTTGCTCAGTGGTCACACTGTGTTTTGGAAATTTACGCAGAAAGTTTATGGAAGTGCATCATGGCTGCAGGTTTCTTAGCCCTTAGAAAGATATGCCAGCAGTTGTTGGAAATATTCTTACGTACCAAAGTCTGACAGTATATCAAATTTTTCACAAGGCAATTTTAAAACCATACCATGGGATCCTTTCCCCCCTGTTTCTTTCAGCAAAATCATGAAAGTAACAAAACAGCACCAGAGGGAAGCCTCCAAGGTCATTTCTGTTAACAAAGCTATAAGGCTATCTCTGCAATCCATTCCTGATGCTACCCACTGGGCATTCAGGCAAGCAATTTCACAAAGAGCTCCTAAGAGAAGGATCGATATAGAAGAATCTACTGGCATTTATGGACAGCAAGGCTGTCTGGATTGTCAGGAAGAGGGCTGGCAAATGTACTGTCTTTTGAAATGGGTATTTCATCCTGATCCTGGTAGACCTCATGAGTTTATCATTCCGGGTATACCACTAGGTCCACCAATGTCAGAAGGGGCTCACCAGAGGGCACTGTGCCCAGGTTCAAAGCTGAACCTGCATTGTAGATGAAAAGGCTTTTTTAAAAAGTTCTACGGAACTAAAGCCAATTGCAAAGATAAAGGATAGATCAAATTCCGGTATCACCTAATGTCTGTTGGTTTATGGGATTTTTCCAAATACTGCATTTGGTTGCCTTTGATCTGATGCAGTAAAACTCTTCTTTTGTTTATAATCAGAAATGTACATATAAGGCCACCTGACATGGATCAGTGATTCATCAACTATTAAAAGAACTTGAATCTGCATCCTTGTTTTGTAAATGCAAAGACTCATTGGAAGATGCCAAAATTCTAGTAAACAGGACAACATAAGGTCAGCTAGCCCCAATATAAGCAATGAGCTGAGCAGAAAATATTGCAAAGAAGATATTAAAGGGAAGATACATTGAAATAAAATCAACAGACGGAGAGAATAAGGAGTAATGTGATGCCTTAAATGGCCCAGTTCAAAGTTGTTTGCATTTTAGGTCAATCACAGAAGGAAGACCTCTTGTGTCACAAACCTGCTTATACCCTGAGATCAACACCTGAAGCTTTTTCCAAATAAAAGTATATCTCAGTTAACAAAGCAGATGTGTTCCTGGGCATTATTTCTTTAACAGAAAATTTTGTAACAGCAGCAGAAATAACATAGAAAGAGTATGATTAGGTTCCAACACTGCAAAAGAGAAGTTTGACACATTTTAGCAAATATTTATCCAAAACTATGACAATATGCACATGTGAAACAAAACAACCAGGTTAAGTAAGCTTTACATAATTAAACAAAACTATGTGCAGCCTTCTAGAGATGATAGGAAACCTTCTTCCAAAATTCATCTGGGAACAGTTCTTTTTCTTTCACCAGCCTCCACTTTTCTAATGATTTCTCTTTTGGTGGGCAAACTTACAGATCCTTGCTTCTTCTAAGGGTGGCTGGTAAGGCAGGCACATCTGCTGTATTTTTCTCTCTCTGTTTTTGTATTCATACATGCTCAGTAAAAGATTCTGGAGGCAGCTACTGTTTAACTTGCCAGCTGTAGGCAAGTACACACAATTATGGTAGCATCAGTAGAGTCCCATTCTTTCTCAGCTCCAGCTTTAGTGCACTGTTTATTGCAGACAAGCTTTTGTGACTGACACTGAAAGTCTGTGTTTCTCTAGCCCACTTTCACTATCTTTCCAATGCTAATGCTGCTAAAGAAATTTCTAGCTAAACAAGAGGACAAGGGGGCTAGGTAGGCATAAAAAGTTTACAAACCCTTCATGCCTCCTTTGTAAAAAGGAGCTTCTTTGTCAGAGGCTTTGTTAACTGAGGCATGCCTGTATCTCCTCCGAGAGAGGCATGAAAGGTTGTGACAAGGGAGAAGACCTTTTTGCTTACGGCCCTCTGCCCTTGGAATGGTCTCAACTGTGAGGTTCCCTTGGCCCCAGGTTAGTACCTTCTTTACTCCTAGGTATGGGATGGGACTAGACTGGTCAACAGCCTTTGGACCAGCCAATCTTCCTTACCATTTGTTCTATACTTTTTTATGTATCTTTTCACTTTAAAAAAAACAACCTGTTGTATATTTTATTCGTAAGACACCATATGCAGTACACATGTTTAGGGGCAATCTTCTAGTGAGCTCACAGGGCAATTAAATGGAGAAAGTACTGACAATGAAAATTACTTTGCTAGCACTGGTCATTCTCCAGAATGTTCCCAATATTGCAAATGTTTGGACACTAGGTGAACCAATTAATGCATGTAGCATGATAAGAAAACTGTATCATAATATATCATATACATTATAATATATCAAAAACTTGACTCTAATTCAGCAAGCTCCTGCTACGATCTTCCATTTGGAGATGGCCTAAATAGACACCACCTATGCCTTCAAACAAAGGGTTCATCACAAAAAATCCAAGCCAAGGGAGGCCAGTAAAAAAACGACTCTGCTGTATTTAAAGGAAGGTGGAACGAATAGAATTCCATGCTGATTCTACTGACGTCCAGCATTAAACCTCCCACTAATATCAGGCTCAGGAGCGTGAATGGGATCTAAATGTTCTTTTCCTCCAAAGGAAGACCTCTTCATTGGAGGATCTTTGGATACAATGTAGGTTAAATGCTAATTGCCTGCTACAAAATAGGTTCATGTTGGATGTACATAACTAACCACCAATGAGGACACTTGAACTGTAATCCTATAAATTCCAGCAAACATAATGGGACTTACTTCTGAATAGGTATGCATAGGAATGTGCTGTTAAGTCTATTAAGCTGTTAATCATTTTGATCAAGTAAAAAGGTGTCTCTGACTTACTGGCTGACAAGATTTTAAACATATCAGTATTTTGATTAGTTATGACAAGCACTTTCAGAACGGCAAGCAACATAAAATCATCCTAGGTGGAAATGCCTCTTGCGAATGTTAGCAGCTGAATTAAGACAGATTTTTCAATCAACTGAGGGACCAAGTTGGATTAAGCACAACTCTCCCCCCAAACTGTAGTCTATAGCAGTAATTACAAATGGAGGCTTACAAGATGACAAAGTCAGATTCTGTACCAGTTTTTATATGTGACAGCCCAACTGTACAGTATTTGGATTTATTAGCTAACTTAAAATAACAGGTTCTCCACATGTTTACAATTACCGGATTTCCCCACTTATCTGACAGGTTAGGGATCAGAGCACTGTCCGAAAACAGAATTAGTTGAAAAGTGGGACTCACTTGGGACTAACTGGCCGGGCATTGCTTGTAAAGTCTTTCCACTGGTTTGGCACCTTTTTCTCTCATCAGCTTGCTTTGCAAGCAGCATGCATGTGCAAGTAGTCCCTAGTGAGCATCCATAGGCAAGAACTGATGAAAGAGTGGAACTCTCATTGATTTAATGGAATTTGTCCTTAATTTGGAAGCATTAAAAGAACAAGCCATCAAATAAAGGGGCATCAAAAGGCATGGGCTTCCCATACAAATTCGAAAGCTTAGAGGTATTCTTTCTAATCATTCATTTTAAAAGAAAGATTCCAACAGAAATAAGCGAATGCCTTGCTAGTTTCATATTTTGAGCATGGTGCAGTTGGCACAGAATAACCAAAACATACAGCAGGCTGATGAAAACACAATGAATGATTTTTAAAAGGAATCTGCAATATAATACTTAAAGGCAGTTTTTATTACCACCTTTCCTCCTGTGAACAGTGCCTACCTTCTAGCTTCTAAATTAGTATTTCCCCAATTCTTTTGTTGAATTCTACTGACAAAAAAAGTTTCTGGCCAAGAACATCACGTCACAACTCCCCTTCTCCAAACTATTAATTAGCAATGAAAAATCACAACACATCTCAGAAAAATGGCAAAAACCATGAATTATACAGAATTATATAGAAATAGTTTTAAAAAATAGAAAACATTATCTACCATGTACGCATCTAGTATAATGGAAAAATATTTTAAGTAAAATATGCTAAATTATACAGCAATGGAATATTGTCATTACTGATTGTTTAGAATTAAATTCTAATAGGTGTCACTGTAGTAACCAAGCAGGCAGAGATCACATGTGGAAGTTTGTGACAATAGGCTCAAAAGTTCAATATACATTCTACATCAGCAAGAAACAATATTCAGCACATGCTGAACTTTGATGTCTTAATTTCATGATTCACCATGCCTGGTTGTGCAAAATTCAGCATTCATTCATGTACAGGTATTGTTCTTGCTGTGTGTCTTCAAGTTGTTTCCAACTTGCGGTGACCCTCAGGTGAACGGTTTTCTGGGACTGAGAGTGTGTGATGCACCTAAGGTCACCCAGGGGGTTTCTATGGCCAAGTGGGGTCAAACCCTGGTCTCTCTGGTTGTTGTCCAACATTCAAACCATTATACCACGCTGGGTCTCATGTATACCAGCATCTAAAAACCAGTAAGATCTAAAACACAAGAGAAGGAAAACAATGGTATAAGCTGCAGAAACTGGCTGCATTCATGATTAAATACGTAAGCTTTGAATGTCTTTCACACACACACACACACACACCCTTCTCTTGTCCAGAGTGACCATGAGAAGGAGACCAGAAGCTTTCACTACCAGTTTCACTCACTGTGGTATATCATTATGTTTGAATCCTGTGGCTTACTGAAACAATCCAACTTCAAGCCATTATCTAAAGTACAGGGTGGTTTTTTTCAATCAATGACAGTTGACAGTCAGAGTTCCAAGCATTCCAGGAAACTATGGTTTGTTGTTATTATGGGCATTCTGACTTATGGCAATCCACTCATACGGTTTTCTGTCAAGATTTGTTCAGAAGGACGTTTGTAGTAAGAACTAGTGTGGTATAGTGGTTTAAGTGTCAGACTATAACGCAGAGAGACCAGAGTTCAAATCACCACTTGTCCATGGAAACCCACTAGGTGGCCTTGGGCAAATAAAATTCTCTCTACTCAGAGGAAGGCAAAGGCAAACCTCCTCTGAAGAAATCTTGCCAAGAAAACCCTGTGATAGGTTTGCCTTAGGGTCATCGTAAGCCAGAAACAACTTGAAGACATATACTGTATATCATCAGGAACCAATAAGATCCCAGCCTCTGAAATACAGATCACACTTTCTACTTAATCCATTAAAAAATCAGACAGTTTTTACAACATAACCAGTTGGGAGACAGTTATGTAATACACAAGTACTGGCAAGATCAAGACTCTGTTATGGTTGGCTATTTTGTGCCAGAATTCTTATAGGGATTGATGATCTGACACAGTGAAACATTACAGTGGTAGAATTTAGATGCAAGTGACACTCACTTGTTATGTCACATTCTTGTTCACTTGTACACAAACAGCATTAGGAAGGAACACAAAAGATTACAGAGTTCATCCTCCTTACCAGTTGCCCTCAGACAGCATGTAAGATACAACTTTCTAAAAGACAGACATATATAAATTCCTTTTCTTTGGAAATTTCCCAATGCCAAAGCTTTAGGCCAGAAAATTAATTTTATAATACTCTAGTCCAAGAGCTCCAAAGAACCGTATATGCCAAAGTAGATTTTCTAAAATTCCATTAAATAGGACTTAATGAAAAGCTAACAAATCTGAACCCAAAAATGTTGTACTCCACCCAACCAGTCCTTAATCTGTTTCCAATATAACTTACATTTTCCTCAGATTTCACCACTTTGAGATTTAGTGTGCAATCCTATACCCACTTACTGGGAGTAAGCCCCACTGAATTCAATGGCACTAACTTTCAAGCAGACAGGAGTTCATTGTTAAAGGTCTTGGCAGTTTTGAATCTTTTTTTGTTAAAGGTATTGGATAAAACCACTGATCCCTTCCCCTGCATTAACAAAGCTAAAAAGGAAAGCAGTAGGAACTCAGGAAAAAGGCCATACTTTCTTGGCTACAAAATAATAAGTTGAATCCAGATTTAGCCATGCTGGGAGGAGATCCACTGAAATCCCTAACAGCCCCCAATGATTTCAGGTGTTTTACACCATTAATGACTTAAGTCTAGATCAAAAGCAGAATCACACACATTCATGAACAAAAGGAAAATTATGCCTTGCAATTCTAAACATATTTATTTCATAATAAGCCAAAATGACCTCAACAGAATTTACTTCTGAAAAGACACATACAGGACTGCACTATATTGTTTAAATGATCCTCTGGCAGAATCTGTGAGACACCAGCCTTTGATGTAGCATAATTGGCAAATACAGTAGTATACTTAAAACCTGCATCTCTTCATTATGTTGTTGTTGTTGTGTGCCTTCAAGTCATTTCTGACCTATGGTAAGCCTAAGGTGAACCTATCATGAGGTTTTCTGGGGCTGAGGTCACCTAGGCCATTTCCGCCCTACACTGTTATAGTGCTATTATTCCACTTCCAACATCCCGTGGAATTCTGGGGTTTGTAGTTTACTGAGGCCAAAGAGCTCACTGGCTGAGAATTCTAAAGGCCCCTCTCTAAAATGTAAACTCCAGGATTCCATAGGATGTTGAAAGTGGAATATTAGCACTAGAACAGTGTAGTGCAGAAATGGCCCTAGGTGGTTTCCATGGACAAGCGCGGAATTGAACTCTGGTCTCCAGGGCTGTAAGAGCAGCGCTTAAACCACTACACTATAATGGCTCCAACTGTTCATTATAGCCAGGCTTTATTCTTTAAAAAGGGGAGCCCTATGGAATTAATAGTGGGATAAGACATCTGAGAAACAGACATTTAACAATCAAAATTATAGTATGTACTAACAGCAAACTCTTTCTTTGAGCATATCGATCCTGTAGCCACACTGGAAATATCCACACACAAGAGCAGAGTAACACCTATCTTTGGAGGGCCCTAGTTTTACAGAACTACCCCCCCCCAAAAAAATAAAAACACCAAACAAACAAAAACTCGACCCCTTCTAGCAAACATTGTGGGGGTGAACAGCCGGCACTGGTCATAATGGCTAAGGGATTCGGGGAAGTTTGCTGTCTAAAAAAAGTAACTTTTCCAGACATACAGTAAGAATAGAAATAGGCACTAATATGGTGAGCTTTGGAAGGGCATATGCATGAACTCTGCTTCTCTCACTGCTTCTGGCTAGTTACAACCAAGGAGGCCTGCACTATGAGTACACTCTAAGTGTCCTGGCTGCCTCCTCTGGAACCCTGGGGTTTTGTGGGCCCCTGGCTGAGAATTCTGAATAACTCTCCCTAAACTGCAAGTCCCAGGATTCCTTACGATGCAGTCACATCAGTTAAAATAAAACCATAGCGCTATAAAGCTTTGTTGTCTCCCTTACAGCAGTGTCCCTGGAGTGAAAAATCTGCTAAGCATCTAGAATACCATACCCTTAAACAAGACTGCTGTGGAATTAAAGTTTATCTTTGAGTGTACAGAGGGGTACTGCACCCCAAGGGGAAGGGAAGGGACACAGAATTCAAAGAAGTCACAAGATAAGCCTGCTGTTTAATATAAACCTAAGTAGAGAGAGAAAGCTGAAGGTCCAGAAAGAAAATTAAAGGGAACAAGAACAGCCAACAGCCAAGTTCAATAATAGGTGTGGTTATTTCTCTCCTAAGGCAGAGATAAAAGAGATCTAGTCCTTGGAATTCCTAACCAATTTGGTATCAAACTTTTTCTGGGACATAAGTGTAAACCATCTTTTTTTTTAAATGGCTTTCCTAGAGCCAGAGTGCCTGCACATTTCACAGGGAGGACTGGGTCTAAACCACTTTAATATGCATATAACTTTTTAAAAAGGTCAGTTCTTTGTTTAAAAGACAAGTTAGAGAGATGCCCCTCAATCCACAAGCCAGTTAAGAGCCGCTGTATTTGACTTCAAGCCATTTTAAAACTCAAGCCAAATACACATTTACTCAGACAAAAGCCACAATCATTTCAAAGGGATTTTGCTTGCAAGTTAAGTATAGTTTGGGATAACAGTTTTACGTCCTAAACCTACAGGCTTCTCCAGACTGATAGTTACGGTAAATGTTGGGACTTTCTATTTCAGGATTTCACAGCTTGTAACAGTTGTTTCTCTTCCCAAATCCAGTTGTGCCTTAAATATACCTGGAGTTTGGCCTGCTGTGTTGCTGGATATAGTGCAGTTTAGTGCTATCTCTAATCTACACATTTTTTTTTCAACTTTTCTTTTCATTTGAGGTCTGGTTAAGCTGTGGTGTGGGTGTGGCTTCCTTCTAACCCTGCCATGCCCTCCATGAACTCAACAATTGCTCCCCATGCTCTTTCCCCTGTCTCACACATTTATTTTTTAAAACATTTTTGTCATAGTCAGAGTGCTAAAGTGCTATTCTTTTAGCACTGTAAAAGAAAGAAAGAAGGAACGAAAGAAAGAAAGAAGGAACGAAAGAAAGAAAGAAGGAAGGCGGACAAGATAGAAAGAAATGTTAATTCCAGTAGCCAGAAATCTTATTAGAGAGCAAAGATCAGCAGAAAACCAAAGGTTATACACTCTTATTCAAAATGTCATCAGAGGGATAATCCAAAAGTACAACAGGAGGAATCGAGACAATGGATGCAAACATTATCCCAGCCTGTATTGGAAACTCCTGGGAGAGAAAGAAAACACAGACACAGACACAGACACACACACATTAGTGCATTTTTAAAACTGCTGCTACTGGAAATTCAGAAGAAAAATATAGTGAAAAAAAGAATGTCTATGAACATCAAGGAAAGGCCAATTACTAAAATTGTAACTCATGCCAAAATTGTGAGGCATTTGACCAGTTTGGAAATACTTTAGTTGCTAGACAAATACCTGTAAGCCCACAACAGTTAAAGAGGTACTGTTTCACTCTTCTGTCAAAACAGACCTGACCACAATGCTTCCGATGTGATGGAATGAGCAGAAGAGGGATCAAACAGAATAACCATAGTCAATGTTCATGAAATCTGTTCCTATAGTTCCGCAGTATACTTTTAGTAGAATAGCAAGGACAAACAGAATGGCAAATAAAAAGGTAGAGGGAGGAAAATGGAAATCTGGCAGCACCTTTAGAACTAACTGATTTATATTTTATTTCTTTTATTTATTTAACTTATATCCCACATTTCTACCAGCAGGAAATTCAAGGTAACATATGTTTTAAAAACACAGTGCAATTAAAAAACTTTTAGTACAAACTTTAAAAATAAATAAATAAGCAAGTAAATAAAATATTCTATCACAAGGTTTTGTGGATATCAATCCACTTCCTCAGATACAATGACAGAATGATGTTAAAGCCCCTATACAAGAAGATAAATGGACACAAATCTGATATCAGAAATGGCAGTACCAAAAATACCAGCTGCACAGCATTTCTACATTCCTTGACATATAATACAGTATTTGCAAGTAGCAGTTCTCAAACAAAAATAATAAAGAACGCGTGGAAAGAGAAACAGGTGAATTGAGTTATATTTACAAATTCCAATGCATTAGCAGAGGTAGGAACAAAGCTAAAGTTTTCATGGCACACTGCATGCATTAATACAATATCATTACTACTGTACACATAACGAAAGGAATCTTCTCAGAGAAGATTTTGACCTCAGGGGAGTTGACTTATTGTAAGCAGCCTTATTGCTTTCACATGTCAATACGATCGGATCACTTTTAAGATCTGAAAGACCTGTATCACTTCATACAGCCTTTTGAAAATTTAGGACAACAGTCATGGTTTGCATCTTTCTAGATCTTATTACATTTTCCCACAACTGTATAAATATCCCTAACAACCCAAGGCTTTCATATCACTATGTCATTCCATCTAAGGAAGTAGATTGATATTCATGGAAGTTCAAGCTAAAATATAAATCTGTCTTAAAGGTCCTACTAGATTCCTTTTGTCCTCCCCCCTCTTCTTCCTTTTTTATGCTATAACAAACTAAGACAGCTATTTCTTTTAAAAATGGTAAATAAATACTGTTCCTGTCATACATGTTATCAGATTGAATACAAGCTTTCATGATGTTGGACTCTTTCTTCAAAGAAAGAAGCAACAGTCATACTCCAAGAACTACATGAACAGAAAAATATTAGGCCTCTAAAAAACGTATTTAAAGAACCTAGTCATCTGCATCATTTTCAGGCACAAGGTGTACATGCACATAAACTGTGTTAAATACACAGACTGTTCTATAATCTTACAGAGGCTATAAGGGCTATTAAGATATAATAAGGTGACCACTTCAGGTACCTGGTTTGGGGTGTCACAACAGTGCAGTTAATTATTTACCTGATTATGATCGTATTTTTTACTATTGCATGTGAGAGAGGTGCTTCTCAGATTTTCTGCCTTAAGTGTCAAAATAACACAGCCAGCCTTGGGTATTATGGTCTAAATCCAACATAATGTGAGTGGAGTGAAAATCTCTGCAGAAAATCTCTGCAAAAACTTAGCATTAAAGTTTCTTTTTTTCCCCTCATATGTACCTGGACACAAAATATGTAACTGGAGAAAAAAATGAGAAGTGTGAAAACTGATAATTGCATAGTTGGAAAAATGAGAGACAAGCCCGACACATTTACCTAGCATTTAAAGGAAAGTGTTTTTCAGACAATCTTGCTGAAAACAGAAAAAGCCCTGTTTTGGAGAAGTACAGTTGCAGCAGTATAAATTCGATGAGGCAAGAATGCCTCTTGTGACTGGTGTATGTGCTACTGAACTGAGGTTTACAATGGTGGGTGAGTCACTGCATTGTTTTGTTAGTTAATGAACTATGGCAGGTTCATAAATGAATTGTTGCCGTATCGCAGATAAGTGTAACTGATTCCTGTGGAGAAACTGTCATTGTGAAGAGCATGCTTTGAGTTTATATAGCAGCCCGCCCGCCCCCATTTTGTATTAGAATTTGTATAGCTGGAACATCAGATTAAAAAACAAAAACAAAAATCCTCCCACCATCCAAGGTATGTACAGAATGGGAGAATAAAGGATTGACACAGCTAAATATCTGAAAAAAAACTTGTTTATTTACAAGAAAAAAACCCTCTTGCTATTAAGTTCAAAGCAACCGTCTGGTTACAAGGAGTATCAGTTTCCCCAGGAAATCCTATGCTGCATTCACTCTTATCCACAGAGAAAGATGTTTCCTTCCAATGGAAAAAGACCAAACTGTTTACTGTGAGTGGATTTAAACACTAAATATAGACCAGCAAGGAAGGAAATACTGGACAGTCAACAAAAGCTAAAATATATATATATCTGATGTACTGTGTCAAATGGTGCATGCTTTGCTGGAAAAAAGGCAGCAAAAATGAAATTCATCCCAAACACTCTTGCTGGAATAATGCCAAAGAAAACGTTTTACACGTTCCAGTGGAGTCTTGGCATTTTTAAAAATACATCATTGTATTCCACAAGAAACACACACATTTATTTTGATTCCAGTTTGTGTGTCTGTGTCTAGTTTTGTTTTCTAGCTTTAGACCCTGATGTGTGAGTTCCAAAATGCATGTGATTCAATTCCCTTACCCATTGCCTTGCAGCCACTGCAATTTTCAAAAGTTAGCATAATGTCGATCTTTGTTTTAAGGATGCTTTCCCATTTCAAAAGAATTCCTGTTATAACCTGAGTGTCCCATAAAACATACATCCCTCCTTCATGATGCAGCCTCATAGTTCTAAGGAGACAGTGGTATCACAAAAAAATGATGTCATAAACAGAGAAAACAGGTACAAAGCATCTTTACTTTTTGTTTTTTTTTAGAGGGGAGTGATCTGGTTATTTAACAGTATTCATTTCCAACACATTTATTTCAAACTACACATTACGAAATTATTTCACTGCATCCCTGCTTATTACATATAGAGCCTATTTATTCATTTAACTGAGAAGTACACCCTTCTCACAACCAAACATAAAATTAGCAGCCCAACCGCTGCAGTAGAGTGAATAGCCATCTAATGAAGACTCTTAAGCAGCCTGTGTGGGATCCACTTGTGCCTGCTAAGTTCTGAGTTCTGAACTCCCACACAGCATCAAAACAAATCCATGAAACAGCCATCAATGCCAACAGCTTCCTAGGCATCATTCAGCTGATATTCCTATTTGAGGCCACTCCATTTCTAGAGGCTCAAGGCTCAAAGTAAAAGGATTTTAAGACATAATAAAAAACATTCTAAGTAAAACATAAATGTGACAAATTTCAAATGTTTTCACTCCTATCCTAGATTGCAATAGGAAAGATTAACAGTGACCTCTTTCCCTCTCAGCATCAGAACCGGAGAAATCCAAGGGAACTTGGTCACAAAGGAACCTAAAAATATAGTGAGATTGCTATGGCACATGAATTTGAAGTTATTTCCAGCCCTATAAAAGGTTGACCAACTCAAAGGCTAGATCCTGACTTCTAGAAACCTTCATGACAAACCAAACCAAAACTTATCACACAGAACTGAAAAAGGCTGGAAGAAATGTTATGCGTGTTTCCCAGGGAAAAGCTCTGTTCTCTCTCAATACAGACTAAAATCACCTGCCTTCTCACTGTCATAAATCTTGGCCTCTATTTATATTCTATAGGCTCTCATTTGTTGGGTAAGCTTTTGTGGTAGAGAAACATAAATTCTTGGTCTTCCATCCTGGCTTACAATCAATGCCCAGGTTGGCTTCCTTTCAATACTGCCTTGTATTCTTTGTTTCAGAGGTTTTGCTTCCACAAAAGCCTTTCTCACTAGGTACAGCCAGTCCAATTTATGCTACAGTCCTCTAGACACCTGGGAGTTCAGTCCTACTAAACTCCACAAGGTTGACCTCTGACCAGACATGCACATAGTTCTGTCTTAGTTGTATCCCTTCATTTGAAGATGGGTTAGATAAAGGTCTCACTGTATTTCAAGCCTGAACTTGTGTGCCCATGTTCAAAACAAAAGACCAGAACGCTACAGTAGTATGGATGCTTAGTTGGAAACAAGTCAAACAATGTTCAATGACATTTATTTCCAAGCAACTGTATTTACGACAGTAAGACTAATGACTTGCCAAAGCCCATATAGAAAACTGTACATCTGACCCTCAAGTTGGTTAGGCTCAGGTCCTAGTTTCTTTATTCAGAACAGGGATAGGGAACATATAGTCCTTTAGAACTTTTCAAATTGCAGCTCCTGTCCTCTTTCATCATTGTCTATGTTGGCTCAGCCTCTCCCACCCAAAACCCCCACAAAACACCAGATCTTCCTTTCCTAGTACGCAAGATGGCTGACAACAGCTAAAACATCAAACAGAACAAGGCAATGCCGACATGTAGGTTTCTTCCCCATCTCTGCTATGAGTATCACTAACAGTACACTTCTCTGTTATGGAAGGAATTTTATAGTACTTTACTGCTGCTTTCTTCACTATTCTTAATATTCTGTGCCTCTCTGTCTGGTGCTTGTTTTATTCTATTGCATTTCATATTTCTTGCCTGTGCGAAATAGCTTGAACTTATATAAGGAAGGAAAAGGTTTGTGTTAAATAGTGGCAACCGAAGTCCTATCTCTTTCTCTTCTCTCTTCTTTCCCCTTTGCTTTTGCTGATTTGTTTCAGCCTCTGGAAGAAAGCACGGCATGGCATAATTTTCCAGTTCAGCTTTCCAATTGTTACACATGGGGCATTAAAACAGTTTTTGTGTGCACTGTTCCATTGTACACAAAGTGGGCAAAGATTTCCTTGATGACAGAGCTGCAGGTAAATCTGCCAATCTTTTATTTTATTTTATTTTTTAAGGAAGGGGAGAACATTGTGAAGCTGGAAAATTACAATTCCCTCTTGGTGTGGGGGGTGAGGACTTGAACCTCTTTAGCTCTCCTTCCCCCCACCCCACTCCTTCTGCAACTAGAAAGTTTTCCTGAAGGGCAGTTCCTCCCTGCATCTGATAGCATTCTGTGCAGAGTCAGTCCAACTTGTTGTTATGGGCAGCTGTGCTCCTTGGCAGCAGTGGCACGTCACTCAAGCAGCGCCTGTGGGAGCCTTCTTTCACGCTCTACCAACAAAGCAGTTCTTGCTGTTGAACTTTGGGGGCCAGCAAGCCACTTTCCTTTCCTGGGAGCATCAAGCTGAGACGCTGCAGCAACTACTGTCATACCTGTCATCTTTCTACTCTTGGCGCCTGCTGGTCACTGAAGCAAAGGAAGCATTTGCTTCCTTCCCCTCACAGCTCACATCCACTGGGTTTATATCCAGCAGTCATCCCAAGATAAATATACTGAAACTGGGTTACATTCGGGTAATCTCTTGCATTCATTTCAACAACTAAGAAACAACTCGGTATCTATCAGAAGCCCTTAACTTTCCCAGGGCACCCCACAAAAAACTGGTTTTTGGGGTGTTTTTTTTGACTGAGAAAGTGTGGATTTTGGCTATCTTGCCTTAAAGTGGTAAGGGCCCTGGAACTGCTTCCCCAGAAAAGGGCCCCCTTTTATGGCATATATGCTAGGAGCTATGGTCATAGAAATCAAATGTATAAATCAATTCATAAACAAAATAGAAAAATACAATAGACCACAGGACATTAATGTTCAGGTGTGAACCCAATTTCAGCCCTGCCATTTCAGTGAGCCAAGTCCCATTACTCAAATAAGATACAAAATTTTGACAATGTGAGACTATTCAGGAAGGGACTGGGGAAGAAGACGAAGCAAGCAACCCCTTTCCCCTTCAGCCTTAGGTCCTTAGCCAGTGAAGGGCAAGGAGCAATTGCACCATTTGAACCATTCATGATCTGGTCCTGGTTTTGGCTGAAATTACCCTCTGGGAGGCCTCTGCCTCAAAATAACAAGTCTGCCAAAAAAAGTCCAGAGAGAGAGAGAATATGAGAGAGAGAGAGAATAAAAGCAACTAAATGTGCTATCTGCTTGCCTACAAAGAATATTCTACTAAAATTCTGGCAGAATCAAAACTGGCCCAGCAACCATCAGCATATGTCCTCTCCGATGAATGTGGAGCATATGAAAATGCTCTAAAACAAATCACAGTACTGACCAACCTTAATCAGTGCTGAGTACTCAGACTGCTGCCAATCTCCAAAATTTTAGGCAAAAGTCTGGGGATTACCTTCAATCAAAGGTGGGTAACATGAACTGTCCATGCAGTCCTTTGATCCACCAGAAGCCCACCATCACCAAGCTTGTTAAAAAGGGAGAAAGGGACCTCTAAAAGCCTCCAGGAAATGCTGTTCTCCCTTGCAACAAGTATATTTTTGCCATTTTTTTGTTTTGTCCTCCCAAAAAAAGTGGTTTAAGAAATCAGAACTGGACTTTCTGGTTTTGGTTCCATTTTTTTTTTCCAGGGAGTATGGTCCATGGCAATTTATGGGAAACCTTAGCCTCCAATTCCTCAGTTTCATTTGTGCTTTATGTCAATATGCCAGGGATTGAAACTGAGACCCTTTTACATCCAAAGCTTGTGCTCTGTCCCTGAGCTGGACCCTCAATGTGTTATCTCTCTATCTTGGTGTTTTCAAATTTTCTGAAGAAAAAGAATGACAGAACCAAGCACACTACCTGCTTCAAACATGTGACAGGGACATCTTGCATTTCCTATGTTGTGACGTCACTTACACAAAGACTTACATCCTTCCCATCTGGTACTTACTCCCTAATCAGGACATCTAATAGCAACTGAAACCAAATAAAAGCAATAAAATAAAATGTTGAAGCAATGTAATAAAACAAGATAAGCAATACAGGCTATCAAACAGCAGTTAAAATCAATAATAAAATAAAATGCTGAACTAATGTAATAAAACAATGTATGCAATAAAATACAAACAATATAATAATGACAGGGTGATGGAGGAGATTAAAAATTGAATAAAACTCAACCACATCTACCTAAAAAAGACTGTATTTGCCAAACATCTTGTAAAATGCCATAGAAGGGGGCAACAACCAACCTTCCTACAATAAATTATTCTTCATTTTAGATGTGATTACTAGGAGGGCCCTTTTCATGTGATAACAGACATTGTCTGTGAATTTCTCTGATGCAGATAGCATTAGTTACACCACAGCATGGAAAAGTTAATTTTTGGACTACAGGTCCCACAGTCCATTGCCCAGCCGCCCAAGCGACTCTGAGAGCTACAGTTTCAAAATGAAGTTTTCCAAGGTTTCCCCACGTTTTAGCTAACATCTCCTCTCAACCCAATGGCACTTAAGTCCTTATTTGGTGAGATCATGTTCCAAGTCTTCAGCTAAGCCTAAACATACTCATCTGCATTTTAAATGAACAAGATAGAGGATACAAGGAAAATTCTGTGTATTGAAACTTGGCTATTAAGAGATATCCTGTTTTTAATGGCACTATATTCCTCTTTTCCATGAGGAAGTGCATTTTACAAAGTTAACATTCTCAAACTGGATTGAAGTTACTCTTTTCCTGTTAAGCGAAAACACATTTCCAAACTAAATTTAAAACTTCTGTATCGAGCATATCCACTTACCGTAGTTTTTATTTGGTTTGTTTATTTGGTTTGTTTGTTTCCCCATGGCTGCAACTCTAAATCCAAGTTCCTAGCAGTAAGTTTCATTATAGCCACTAGGATTTACCCATATCTGCACAGATACTTTGTTATTCTTGTTGTTTATTATTTAAAGTATTTCTGCATTGCCTCCCAGTCCACAAGGGCTCCTGAAGCAATGAAGAAATGAAAACCAATTAAAACAATACAATGATAAAAAACATTTTTTTAAATATACTAAAATGTTCTTTAAAAATTCCTAAAAGCATTCTAAAGGAAGCCTAGAATCTAATTTTGAAACAGTTAAAACAGAAATTTCAAACACTGAACTCCATGCAGAACAAGCACTATTGTGGTTGCCTATCAGAAGCTTAAAAGAGATGGGCCAGCCTAACTTCCTTGGGTAGAGAGTTCCACAGTTGAGACACTGCTACAGAGAAAGCCTTGTTACATGTTACCAACATAACTTCACAAGATGTTGGGACATGCAACAGGGCCTCCTCTGATGATCTTAAATTTCTGCAGGCTCACAGGGGAGAAGGCAGTTTTTCAGGTATCCATTATGTGCCTTCAAGTTGACTCTGACTTACGGTGACCTTATCATAGGATTTCTTGGCAAGGTTTGTCCAGAAGAGGTTTGCTGTTGCCTTCCTCTGAGGCCAAGAGAGATTGTGACTTGCCCAAGGTTACCCAGTTCATTTCTGTGGCTGAGCAAGGATTCAGATTCTGGCCTCTTCAACACTAAAACCACTGTATCATGTTGGCTCCTATGTAGATATGATAATGTGTTAAATTGGCTCCCTGATTCTCAATATCTTAGGGCAGCTCAAGCACAGATTATATTAACAGTAAGATGTGAGAATCTAAAGGGTTCCTAAATATTTCGTTAAACTGGAAGCTAAAAGCATTTGTGTTATAAGAAAGGATGCTATGAAAGCCCATGCAACGTTTAATTCTAATCTACACCTTGAAGAAAAAAGTTTTCTTGTATTTAAAAAAAACTCTACATGTATGCCGGACGTTTTTCAAAGCTAGCTCAGTTTTAAACTTGATCTCAGACCAAACCAAATAATTCTGAAAGAGGCCCAGCATTTGACATTTTATAAATACACCCACAGCAAAAATAACTTATGGAGCTCAATGCAAGAACTGTTAGGCTGCCAATTGTTCCAGAATACAACATGAGAACAGCTGTATACTTTAAAAGGACCAATTTACCCAGGCTCAAAAGCTAATTTGACAACATGAACTTTTGCTGCCATGGCATTCTGCGTGCACACTGAGTAAGTAATCCCCTGTCCCTAAGGTGCAGTCCTCTACTTACTTACAGAGAAGCAAGCCCCACTGAACTGGGCAGGGCATTTCTTTTTTGAATACAAGATAAAACAAAACAAGATAAACACGCTATAATTGCTGTTTGATAGCTAAAATTCACAAGGGAAGACAAGATATCCTGGTGAGATAATAAGCAAGACGTTTAGATTTCCAGTACTCAAGGAAATTCCCAATTAATATTCGTATAAAGGTAATGAAGAAAAATCAACCCACCAAAGCAATCTGAACAGTGCTGCATTAAGTCAAGACACATAAACACTGCTATATTAATTCAATACTGGACCCATTACATAAACATAGTTCTTCTATGAAGACAGGAGGGACCACGCTCTCAATACCTTTTCACACGGCTAGTCATTAAGACCACCATTTCCTTTATATGATACCGTATCTTTATGGTAGCTTCCTCTGCTCTCTCTATTTATTTATTTTTTCATTCAAATTAATCATAAACTCTGCAAGTTTGGGAAGAGCTTGGAAGTAACTGTTTGCAAATAAAGGAACTGTCTTTGATTTCCTCTTTTCCAGTAACACAGGCATAGCTACACCATATTGTCATTGTAACTTCACTCCTTTTGCTATGAACAGTAATTTTAGTTGTGTGGCCCTTGCTAAAGGGTAGACGAGAAACATGTCATGGTTCAAATGCTGGCTTAGGATGTTGCCTTGTGTTCCAGTGTGGGTGTTAATAGAACAATCAGGTGGTCAGTATGAGTGTGGCCTATTGTACCACCATCCAGCAGCTTGTAGCATTCCAGCATTGTTATTTCAGTAACTAAAATAAGTATGTATTTTCATCATTTCTGAGAAACATAGTTACTTTTTAAGAATTTAAAAAACTTGCAATAGTATCTACTTGATTAGTTATGGGGTAGGGGAAAAACTGTAGCAAATTATTATTGTTATTGTTACCTTTATTCATACCCAGAAAACTGGGACTCAAGGTTAAAGCTTAAAAATTAAAACAAGTACCACAAGATAAAAATATGTACAAGAGAGCAGCATTAAAACAGAATTAAACTATTCATAATGTTAAAACAATTTGGAAATACAATTATAAATAATAAAAAAGCAATTAAAACAGACATACAGCACCTTCTTCTAAACCCTTTCTTTAAAAAATCTTCCATTCTAAAAGACTGATGGCAGCATAGCAATAAAGGGGGCCATTCTGGCCTCACTAGGAAGGGAGTTCCAGAACGCACTGGAACAATCACTGAGAAAGTCCTATCTTCCATATGGATCTTGGGGCCTGGACAGACTCATATGGAAAGATAACAGTGCATCAGATAACCTGGACCACAGCCATTAGAGCTTTAAAGCAAATCTTTGAATTGTGCCTGGAAATAGATTAGCAACTAACGAAGCTTCTGCAGCAAGGGTCCCTATAAACCCACCCCAGTTAACACTCTGACTGCAGCTCTTTGTACCAGTTGGGTTTTTTCACTGCATACGGGGCAACCATATATTGACACAGTACCTTGACAGAGAGCTAGCATTATATAGTGGTTTGAACATTGGACTACAACCCTGGAGATCAGTGTTCAGCTCCCACTCGGACATGGAAATCCACTGGGTGACCTTGAGCATGTCACACACTATCAGCCTGAGAAAAACCCCTGATAGGTCCACCTTAGGATCTCCTTAAGTTGGAAACAACTTGAAGGCACACAACAAACCTTTACATAGGTCAACAAGCAACCTGAAGACATACATACACACACACACACACCTCTTGCATGGGTAGCCTAAAAACCCTAAGAGTACCAGATCCTGATCTTGGAAGCTAAGCAGGGTCAGCCCTGGGTAGCACTTGGATGAAAAAATGCCAACAACTACCAGATGCTGTAGGCTATATTTCAGATGAAGGAACTGGCCAAATCACCCAAGTATTAATTGCCTAAGAAAACCCTATGGAATTCATGGAGCTGCCATAAGTCAACAGAAGACCTGAAGGCACATACACACACACCTTGAATGGGCAGTAAGCAAATTTTCTTTGGCTCTTTTATTGCAAAGATCTTCTTATCACATTATGTTCTCTATCTGCCACATGGATTAGTAGTGTAACAGCAGGCAGAAAAACTGTCCCTGTGTGGACTGCAAGAACATATGAAACTTCTGATCAATTTTTTTTCTGCTAGCCACACTTGCAAACCTTTTTTCCCCCTTAATTTCCAATTGTGCTGGAATGGATACCACAGTTACAAACCTACTTTGATAAATTCTATTTCAGTGCAGCAAGAACGAGCTAAATCCACAGCTCCACCCAACTGATGTTATTGTTCACCCTGCACAAACTCCTCTCTGCAGGATGATGTTTGGAAATTAACAGAGATCCTCAGGGGCAAACTGCTCAGCATATCCCATGATCTCTGGCATCTCTACCTACCACTCAATTTGACCAGATTTTGGAAATATTAATTTGTTATTGTTTTCAACTACAGAGCCTTCTTCATTTTCAGGAAGGTTTGGGGCACAGAAACCTCACAGAAGTGAAAAACTATGAATAACTCCCCACAATGCTCCCCCTCTCATTCCCTCTGCACATGGGCAAAAGACAAGGAAACGGGGGAGAGGCACATGTTCCTCCCTCCCATTCCTTTGCCTTTTGCCTGGGTGCAGAGAAGGAAGGCACAAATGCCTGGGGAAAGGGAATGGAAGGAAGAGAATAGGGGAGAAGGCACGTATACACCTTGTAAATAATCAAATTCATGAAGGTCAAACCCACAAACATGGTGGGGGGAGTGTACCACTCTCCAAAATCCTCCAGCCAGCATAACCACTGACTATGCCGGATGGGAGTTCTGGGAGCTACAACCCAAAATTATAGCATTTTCAAGCTCTGAATCTGATATGTGTCAAACAGCCAGCAGAGAAACATCATAGTGGATCTCATCACAAAGCTGTCCTCTGTAGGCCTTAAGACACTTGTAAAAATTGCCTCAGAGTTGTGGAAAGCTGCTGTCCAGATGCTGTCTGTATGTATCAATACATAAAGGGAAAAACACAGGCCTATCTTTTTCTTTTTTAAAGAACTTCCCTTCATCCTTCTCCAAAATCCCTGGCTCTCTATCACCCTGTATAAAAGTGAGGCTACGATACCAGTGTAACACTACCAAATCTCAGAGCCAAGGAAAAGATTGGGTAATATTTATAGATACCAAATCCTGGAAATGGTCTCCAGAGCACAGATGGCTTCACAAGGGACCAAACTGAACACTCACTGTCAAAGATGAATTGTCTAGAAGCCAATTTAAACAAGGAAACCTGAAATATGCAAGGAGAGAGGTGTTATTCTCAAATAAATAACCCCCATGTGAAAATCTAGTAGACCCTAATGAAAAAAGTCTTCAAGTAAATAGAAATGGATGTATTCTTGGAAAACATGAGCTTTCTTTGTGAAGGAGAAATATAGTTAACTATATGGCTTTAATCCAGGCTACTTGAAGGACCATATCTCCTTTTATGAACTTATTAAAGCTTTAAGATCTGGAGAGGCCATTCTCTTTGTCCTACCATCTTCACAGGCTCTTTCGGTGGGAACGAGGGAGGGGGCTTTCCCAGGGGCTGCTCCTAGACTTTAGAACTCGCTCTCTAGGGAGGCCGGGATGGCTCCACCCTTGCTCAACTTCTGCTGGCAAATTAAAACATTTTTATGCCACCAGACTATTAGTAACTGACTGAAATGGCTTTTTATGGTGCACAGTTCTGTTTTTATGGTTCATATAGTCTTTTAACGAATGTTTTTAAGTTTACAAATTGTTTAGTTTTCTTTAAAAAATAGATTTTATATTTATAATTTTATTGAATCATTTGGGTCACTTTTAGTTTAATGAATGTTAATTTTTTTAAAAATTATAGATTGTTTAATCTTATTAAAATAGCTTTTACATTTATACTTTTATTGAAGTTTTGTATCATTTTTAATCTGTATTATTTTAGCAAGCTGTTTTGAGTATAGTGGGCTTTTGGTATTCACGAGGGTTTGGTTCCAGGACACCTCCCCCACCTCCGTGGATACCAAAATTTGTGGATGCTCAAGTATCATTAAGTACAATGGTGTAGTAAAATGGTGCCTCTTATATAAAATGGCAAAGTCAAAGTTTGCTTTTTGAAGTTATTTTATAATATTTTATAATATTTTCAAGACACAGTTGGTTGAATCTGTGGATACAGAATCTGTGGATAGGGATGGCCCACTGTATCATTACTGAGAGTAAGGTAGGATATAAATGAAAATAGTAATAATAGTAAAAATAGCAACTATTGCTACTACAATATTGAACAGGCCAATCACAAAATTCTATGTATTCCTATTCAGAAGCAAGTCCCATTCACTCCACAGGGCTGACACCAAAGGAAGTGTGTTTTTGACTGCAACCCAAGTTGAACTTTTATTCAGAGTTGTGAGGCATGATTTGGCCATTCTACTCCTAGAGCTAGGACAACTGGGAACATCTTACAGATACAATCCCTGGCAAACTAGATTAAAAGAAAATGTTTCCATTAGTCAGCTACTTTAAAAAAAAAAAAAGTGGCCAGCATCAGGTAGTGCCTTGAAGACTATTCTAGTTCCTTGAATTTTGAAATGATGAAGTTCTTACAGTTTTTTACAGCTGAGCTAAACAAACATGGAAGTCAAAATGTGACTGCTTATAATCTTCTTCTACAATTTTTAGTTTGTTTCTCAGAAACAACAGATCATGGAATAATTATTTAAAGAAAACCACACATAAGTTTTATTTATATTGTGATTGTTAATGGTCAAATTGTGCTGCTGAGAAATCAAATACCAAGGAGATATTCAATAGTCTAAGGGAAGGATCCATTGTGAATACACATTGTGTATGAGACAGAGGAGGGGGGACAAAGGGAGAGGGAGTGACACAGAGAGTTGCCAGAAACTTTCAGCAAACCCAAAAGACACAAATTTGACAAGAACATCTGGCTGCATTCCTTTCACAAGGCTTTACAGACAATGAGCTCTGAAGTAATAAACATATAACTCACAACTGGAAGATCTCTTTCATTTCCTCACTGAAAGCCAGTGTCAAAAATAACCAAAGACTCTTCCAGATTGATCTAAAGAAATCTAAGCTCTCACAAGACAACTTCTTGGTTTTTTAATGGGTTTTCACTGATTGCTGTTCTCTCCTTGTTCACTCATTCCCTGTCAGCATGGGCACTTTTCCATTCTTTTGGAAGGCTATTTATTGTAGGACAATTGCAAATTCTTGGATCTACATGAAAAGGTTTTTGTAAACTGGGATTAGAGTATGGTCTTATGTTTGAAAATGGTCTCAGCTCTGAATTTTTATTTCACTTTGTTATTTTAGCAGTCTTAGAATGTTAAACCATTTCAGTGCAGAAACACCATTCTAATCTAATGCTATGATGTTATAGTTTAAAAAAAATTAAGCAGAAAAATGGGGGGAAATGGTGATGAAGCTTGGATTGGGAGTTCAACAACATTTAGAAAGCTGCACAATTCTTGCCTCTGGAATGAATTTAGGAGCAAATGGGGCAAAAGTGTATGAAAATGAAGCTCTTTTTGCTTTGATTAGCACATTCTGCCTATTTTGAGCAGCTCAGTTCCCACCCCTGCTCCCCAGGATATTACTAGCTGTTCATTGCATATGCCAGTCAGGAGCAAAGTAGCATAGATGTGGAAGCAGAATGATTTAACACGATTTCCAAGATTTTTGTTCACACAACCACCACCACTAAGCATTGAACAAGCTCCATTCTGCAACGTTTTGTGGCATATCTCACATGTGTTTTCTAAATTATTAACACCAGGACCACAAAATGCATATTGTAACTTCACATTTCACCCAGCTGGTAACTCATCCCCCCTCTTTCTTTCAAGCAGCCGGTTTAGCTCATTTGAAAATTTCTATCAAGTGTCATGCTTTAAGATTTTAGGGGACTGAAACTGCTAAGAATACTATTCACTGGTATGTTGATAATTAGAGATTCTTCAGTAGCTGTGTAAATTTCAAAGTTCAGGAAACTATGTCCTTAAAAAAATCATGCTTACTAAAGAATGTTACACATACAATACATTTTTTGTGTCTGAAAGAGGTATTCATTATGAAGAAGGTGCTTTAATGTGTACTGCAATTGTTTCCATTTTAACTACTATCAAATAGTTTGCAAAAATACACAGAACTGTATTTTTCTTTCAGAGATAGGTACTGGATAAAAGCTGTGTGCTCTGCATGGGACTGCCTTTGAAGGTGACAGCTGGTCCAGAGTGCAACCACATGGTCATTTGCTAGGAGCCACTGTAACGCTTCAGTAACTCTCACTTTCCAGGCACAACTCAACCTGCTGGTTTTAACCTTAAAGCAGGGGATAGTAAACTTACAGAGCTCCAGATGATGATGAACTACTGCTCCTACCATAACCCACAACAGGCCAGGTTGCTACTTGCTGATGGGAGCCGGAGTTCAGCAACATCTGATAGCTTAGCCACAGCACTAAGCAAATATTTCCCACCAAGAGGGAAAAATAGCCAGTGCAATCACTAAAAACTTCTCTCTTGAAAACCAACTGTGTGAAGTCTTTAAACACCCACAGATAAGATTCATTTAGAACAGTTTAAAAAGTGTTCCAGGTCTTGCACTGGAAAAGTTAACTTCCTCTTGCATATAAATAGGAGCTGCATAGTTTCCAGCTGCTTACAAAACATCACTAAAGGCTGCACATTATTAATCCCTAAAGAGTATTATAAAAAACTAACATCCCTTACAGTTTGCTTGCAATATGGAGCATGAATTAAATGTGTCAGCTTTATTTAAGCATTAATTTGTTAATTAAAATTTTAGTTCATAAAGAGAGAGATATGTTTCTTGTCATCAATGCTCCCTAGTCACACATTTTGTTACTGGCTCCTCCAAAAGTTCTCTTTGTCTTTCTCAACCCTCCACTTTGTGGGTACATGGGACTACAAATCCCACAATTTTATGGAGGTTGGGAATGCTAGGATTTGTACAGCAAATCAATGAGTCTAACAACCTATCTAACTCAATTTCACTGCTCATCTGTATCTCTTCTCACTCTCACATGGTCCCCAACAACCCCTTCACATACCATTGATTGCTCATCTGGATTCAAAAAGGTATGTAAGGAACCAAGATTCATTCTAGTCAGAAGACAAGGCAATGTAGCAACAAGTAGGTACAAAGATCAGTCAGTGAATCCTTGGTGGAGGATTCTTGGTGAAAAATATTTTATTTTATTGAATACAAAGCCCACAGGATGGAATCCAAAACAGCTTACAGTAATTTAAAGCAAGATTAAGTTTAAAATCTTATTTTACAAAAGTTAAAAAAAGAGTTAAATAACAGTATTATGGTTAAAACAGTCTGAAAGCTCATTTAAAACATAACTACTAATAAAAGACAAAAATATATAAATATGTACAACACACCACTCCATATACACTTGTTGTTGTTAAATGCCTTCACCTCATTTCTGACTTACGGTGACCTTTTCACAGGGCAATTTAGATCAGTGATTCTTAACCTTTTCTTTACAGGGAACACCCTGTAAATATGATTTGTTGGCAGGGACCCCCAAGACTTAACTCAAGATTTAAATATTTAGATTTAAATAGTCAAATATTTATTTATTTATTTATTTATTTATGGCTTCTGGAGAATAGGATTCAAGCCCTTGCTCAGACACTGAGTGACCCTGGGCAAGTCACATTCCCTTTGCCTCAGATGAAGATAAAAGCAACCCTCTGAACAAAACAAAACCCCAAAACAACAAACAACAACAACAAAAACTCTGTGATAGCTTCACTTTAGGATTGCCATAAGTTAGAAGTGATTTGAAGGTACACAACAACTAAGTGCTGCTGGCAGTGAGAGGTTCTTTCTAGCCACCATGTCTCTCTCCTTTAAAAATGGATTTATGGTGAATCTATCCCGGGGGCGGGGTGTCAAAATTTGTTGTCTTTGCCTTTCCCTGGGGCTGAGGGACTGTGACTTGCTTGAGATCACCCAGTAGGTTTCCATGGCTGAGTGAGGATTCAGATCCTGGTCTCCAGAGTCATAGTCTGGTCACACATATATGTCCTGCCACCTTGCCCTTTTCATCAGGAACATGACAGCAGGGGGTGTGGGCACCTTGGGACATGGCAACAGGCATGTGATCACAGGCCCAAACTGTTCCCTTGCTTGCAAACAAGGGAGCAGTCTGGATGCATGCACGTGGCTGACGCTCTGTTCCTTTCATCAGGGACATGGCAGCAGGGGAGTGTGGACACATTCCTGAAGAAAGAGACATGACAACAGGTGTGTGCATGTGTCCAAACTGCTAACTCATTTGCAAATGAAGGAGCAGTTTCAGTACCCACCCACCCACCACCATGTTCCTCTTGCTGCTGCTGCTGCTGGTATACTGCGGCAGGGCTTGGCAGGCCCTCCTGTGAGGGCTCTGCAGACCCCAGGGCTCCCTGGACTCCACATTAAGAACCGCTGGTTTAGATCTTAAAGACCTGCCTGAACGAAAAGGTCTTCAGCTGCTGGTGGAAAGAGAGTAGCAGGAGGGCAACTAGCCCCCTGCTGAAAGGGAGTTCCACAGCCTGGGAGCAGCCATAGAGAAGGCTGTCTCTCATGTCCTCACCAACTGTGCCTGTGTTCTTTTGAACTACTGAATATTTGCATCATCTGCCTCTTGTCTCTGTAAAAATCAATGTCAGAATGAATGCCAGGAACTAAGAATTCCAAGTTTAGTTCTTGCCACTTTCCAACCACTCCAGTGCTCTGTAGCTCTTTTCACTCTTCCTCTGAGAAGACAGGCAAGTGGGCTTTCCCCCATTTTTGTAGACACAATAAGCCAGCAGTGTGTATACATTAGATGACTTTACTCTCAAGAATGACACAAGCTTTAGACACAGTTGGCTCAAAGCTATAAGGCTCCAGGTTCTGAAACATGGGGTGTTGGTAGACCACTGGTCCTTCTAGTCTGGCAATGTCTACAGTGACAAGCAGCAGAAAAACAGGAATTCAAACAGCCAGATCCCAGACAGTGAACCTGGATCCACAGGAAAATATACTCTGCCACCATACTACAACTCTACCTCATTTGATGTTCATCAAAATTTTGCTAGCCCACAAGTTGTCTCCAGCTCAGTGGGCCTCTCTATCCAGTCCTTCACCATCTTCATTCAGGTCATGCACTCAGCCATTGGCTATACCAATCTCTGACTTCTTTTCATCCATTTTTCCATGTCATGGCAGAGTTTACTACTGCTTGTAATAATAATAAATAGCTTCAGGCTGATATTCTACAGGGACCCACCACTTCCAGCCGTCACACAGGCATTTCCAATCCAGAACTATTTCAAAGTCTTCAGAAATACTTGATTTTGAAGTTCTAGAAGTGCTTGGTGACATTCTGTCATTGCAAGCACTCTGCTCTTTTCCCTTCAACCAAGGCAGAGTATCAAGACTCAGATAAAGATTATAAGAGATGAAGAGCAAAAGAAGACCAGCAACCAGTGAGAAGACCATTTACAAGGGCAAGAATTTTCCAGTAAGTTTGGACAGAGGATGTACTGAAAGAGGAATCCTTACAAAAAATAGGGGCCAGAGGAAGTGTGTCTCAATAGAAGATGAAAAGTGGTTCATTTCTGATTGTGTGGCATAATAGTTATAGAACAGCAGCTTGGAAATTGATAACATTTTGCCCCATGTTGTAGTGGGGGAGAGAACGAAGAGAGTGTGGGGAAAAGAGTCAACCCTGTCCTTTATTTCTGAGTTCACAGATGCCCACTCAAAGAGTCACAGTTACAGGTCAGCAACTTTGTGGCCTCTGTGACTCCCACACATAGGTTATTTTGCTTTCTGTAGAACAGTTTGGAACCTACTAATTCCTTACCCCTCCCATGTGCATACACTCAGCATAGATTTCAATATTTCTTCAGTTCCATTGTTTCCACCACAACAACACAATTGTTTGAGTTCAATGGCTCTGTTGACTCAATGGAAGATGGAAGCAGAGTGGAACCTGGAGGACAAGTAAAAAGCTTATGACCTGTTTTTCCTTGGTTAGAGAAAATCAATGTGTTTGTGAACTCCAATGTCACCTCTTGTCTGCAGGTTATGCATGCAAATCTAACAAACCAAGGTAACAGTCCCGAAACTGTGGTCCCACCCACTTCTATCTTCACTTCTGCAACAACATTTCTGCTATTTCAATGGTTCACCAAAGCACTGTAACTCATATTAACTTCTTTTTTTTAAGAGAAAGAAAGAAGGGCAAAGGATACTTTTTTTATTCCAATGTACAGTCCTCCCTCCACATTTGCTAAGATTAGGGGCACAGGACCCCTGTGAAAGTGAAAAAACAAAGAATAACTCTAAGCCCTCTCAAACCATATTTAACATACAAAAAAGTATTGATCACCATATTCAATCCATCATAGAATCCTTTGAGGCATCAGGGTTTCTTCATAAGGCAGAAGTGGGTGACTGGTGGAGCTTCTCCACTGCTGCCCCACACCATTTTTAAGAGGGAGTCAAAAGCCTCATTCGCAGTTTCACAAGGCTTGCCATCCTTATTAAAAATGGCATAGGGCAGCAGCAGAGCTGGCAGCAAATAATCTGTGAATAATCAAATCCACAAAAGTGAAACCCACAAATGTTGAGGGCTGACTGTATGTTAAAATTACTAAGAAAACAATAAACACGGTAGACATCAGGTGAACGGTGTTCCAGAGGAGGCCATTAATTAATTAATTGTTTGTTTAACAACAACGTTTATTTATAACACTCTTTACACCAAAGGGCAGAACATCGACATATACAATCAGGGACAAAGACAATAAAACAGAACACCACAACAATACATGGACTGAAATTCCCAACACTCCACCAGTCACGACTCATCTCAGCACCTTAAACACAACTCAGTGACTTAAGATGGTGTGTCAAAGAGGAAGATTTTCAACCGTTTCAACCATTTATGGAAATAGGTGAGATCCTTCTCCAACCGGAGGTCCAAAGGAAGGTCCAAAGGAAGACTGTTCCACAAATGTGGAGCCAGATATTGAGAGGCTCTCAGCCTTGACAGAACTGTACATGTTGGTATAATGAATTAACTCAAGTAATAGGGCTCATATCTTAGTTTTTGGCCAAGAAATCATACTAAGTATCTCAAAATGTATTTTCATACTTTCTTTCTTGTATTCACCTTTCTGTAACGACTACTAAGTTACAAAAGTTCAGAAATGAGAAAAACAAGAATGTAATAAAACAATAACAAATCATCATTAAAATTGTGAAAATAGCAACATTACTTCAAACCATTTAAAAGGCTAAATTAAAAAATTGCAATGTATTTAACAGATTAACTGCCTAAGAAAATATACTATTAAAACATTTACAGGGAATATCTGTGATCTCAAAATAGTATTCCTTCCATGACAGTATTCCTTCCATGATTGGTCCCCCTCATGGAATACATTATATTCACAACAAGAGCACATATTCTCAACCTCATGGGGACAACAGCTTGGCCTACAATTTAAAATGCTATCATGTCTGCATCCAGAAAGTATTCCAAAATTAAATGATGTATATTTCAAAAATTAGAATAAGACCAACATCCCAAAATAAAAAAGTGTAAAAACTATAAAGAGATAAATATTGGAAGTTACCATTCTCTGAACTATCTGTTGTAGATACCGATAGTTAAGGTACCTACCTAGCCCCAACCTACCTAGCCCCAAATCTTATAAGCTAAGACAGATACCAGAGGAAAAAGATGCTCAAAAAGTTCAGATTTTGAACATACTGCATCAATATCAGAACTCTCAATGTGGCCACTTTTGATGTTTCAAAAGGGTAACAATCACAGTCTTGTTGAAGAAAGAAGCAGAAGTGGTGACTAATGGATCAAGAACAAAGGATATTATTAAAATGTGTAAGTAAATAACATTAAACAACTTTGACTTTTCTCCTGTCTTCTTCTCTATCCTTTTGCCATGTTTGTAATGTCATGTATTGCTATTTATATTTGGAAGGAACTTAGCAGGCTTTTAGAGTAAAAAGCAGGGATAAGAACTTGTTTTGAAATCATAGAATCATACAGTTGGAAGAGACCACAATGGCCATCAAGTCCAACTCCCTGCCACACAGGAACACACACTCAAAGCACCCCTAGCAAATTATTTAAATTATTTAAATATTAACATGGACCTCCAGGCAGATATGAAAATATAGGTTGTTTCTCCAGAGGTCTTTTTGTTATATTTTGATTCATCCAACAACCTTTTTAGCATGTATAAAATTTTATCATCACCACCACCACCACCTTTTATTAAACTTAAAAAAAGAAAGGAGAAAGAAAAATACAACAAAAAATATACACACACATACATATACCAATATAATATACATATAAAATACTAACATACAATATCATACATTTAGGCATTATTTTTCAATGATCTATGCATTATAAATGGAGTCCACATGCTGATCTATTTGATAAAGCTTATACTAATTTGATATATTATATCTTACACTAATTTCATTAGAATCTTGCCACTTTTAATGTCCTTTGCATTTAATTTAATAATTAGACAGACTCCAGTTTATTATCTTCTAATGTACGAACACATTTCCTACTTCTCTTTGCTAGGTTTATTATCTGTAATATAATTGGTATCTCTATTATTCTCACCTATGATTATTATTATTCTTTCATTATTATTTACTACATTGATTATCTGCCTTTTTTTAAATATGATTCAATTTTTCTTCTCTGTCTAAAACAGCTTACTGAAATAGACAGGGAGTTACACAGAAAATTCAAATATGAGCCAATTCCATATGACCTTTCATGATTCTGTCTATTCACCACAAGTACTGACAACATTTTTCTATTGCTTAATATCTTATACATATATTAATCATACTCTCCATCATTTAGCCATTATCACATTTCCAAAATTTTTATCCACATATTCCCTTACTGAACTCCAACATTCTAAGCATGGGTCATTGTAAAATATTACATGTATTTGAATATTGCTAACTTGACATATGCCAGTTTTATATATATCTGTATCTCATACCATTGCAAGTTATTTTAATGCAACACATGTTTTTTGTTAGTGAACCCTACATCCCACCCGTAAGCAATCTCCATGTGTTATCCACATAAACACTGTCACTTAACATTAAACTTTGTAAACATTTGGAAACAAACCACTGGAACAATCTGTATTTATGCAATTAATCTTTCAAAATATTAACTGGTCTTTAGTAAAAAAAAAAATAGTTAACCCTTGTGAGCTCTATGGCTATTCAGTTCTTACTATTAATATGCAAAATCCCAAGTGAAATCTCATTTATGTTTCCAAAAACAGACTACTGACTAGTGGTTTGGCAGTGAAACTATTTCAATGCAAGTAATAGCAAACCCATCTTTCTTAGATTCAACCCCAAGCTCATACAGGTTGTTAAACATCTGGAAGGATGCTTGCTCACTTCCAAGGGATGGCTGACAACTCCTGTTATTATTTCACTGCCAGTTACTCTCCTGTCTTTCCTCTGCTATTTAAAAATATTCCAGCTAGGAACAGAAGCGCTTGTTGTGCTACTGATGTACTGCTCCACACAGCTCCCCTATGGAAAGGTTATTACCATAACACTGTTCTGTATATCTCAGGCAAGAAGGCTATGCTAGACCTAATTACAGCATAATTATAATGTTCATTATAAATCTGTAAGCCTTCAGGGTGCCACAGGACTCTGTTGCTGCAACAGATAAAACTGATAGCATAAAAAATTGTTCCTCACTATACAATGATTCACCTGGACTTTTTTAATTGTGTTGAAAAATTCATATGGACAACCAGTCCCGTTTCAGTGTTCTCCTTGAGTACCTCCTTCCTAGATTTTCAAAGAGATAGCAGTGTTGGTCTTTTTCTGCATAAAGGCGGTAGGGCGAGGAAAAATCAAACAATGCCTTTGAGTTTTATTCTCAAGGTCACAATCTGTAACTATCTGTATTCTATCACATTCTGATCCCACTCCCACAACTATGTTTGTTATTTGTGGCTAAGAAAATTTTGAGAGCCAGTATGCTATAGTAGTTTGCACATTGAACTATGAATCCTGGAGACCAGGGTTTGATTTTCCACCCAACCATGGAAACCCTGGGTGTGTAACACTTTCTTAGCTCCAGAAACCTCTGTGATAGGTTTGCTTTACGGTCACCATACATCAGAAACGACTTGAAGGTACCCGAAAGAACAACAATGGAAACCCTATGAATGAGAAACTTCCAGCAGCTCCAATAACCAATTACTCTGCTCAGGCCTTGCAAACTGAGGGCCATAGTATTCCTGATTGAGTCTATCTACCTGTAATATAGTCTTTCTTGTTTCCTACTGCCTTGAACTTTGCCAAGCACTGTCATCTTTTCCAATGAGTGGCACTGTCTCATGATATGTCTACGGCTTTGATTAAGTCATTTCGTCTTCTTGTGAGAGTTCAGGCCTGATTTGCTCTAGGATCTAGTCGTTTGTTTTTAGCAGTCCATGGTATCAATAGAACTCTCCTCTAGCACTGCATTTCAAAGGAGTTGAATTATGAGTTAAACAACTTTACAATTACTCTTCAATATCTGTGACTTAATACTGTACTCCATCAGTGAGCCTGAAGAAGTACATTAAAATTTATGAAAGTTCATGTTAAAATAAATCAGTTGCGCATAGAGGTGCTTCATCTTCTTTCCTTTTTTTTTCCTCCCTAGAGATCATTATGAAAAGCCCTCAGATGAAGGAAATAATCCACTATAAGAAACTGCTTCCTTTTTAAGGCTGTCCAATGTTGCTCTTTACTTAAAATGCCTGTTAAACACATTTCATCATTAACAATTAGAACAGCACTCTTAATTCTCCATGGAATTAGTTCTCCGATTGTATACACAATATAGCTACACAACAAAAACTGTATTAGTATACCAGTCCCAAGAAGCAACAGGAAATATTACTCAGCGCTGACCTGACAAACAGTCCCGTAGATATGAATTTGTTGCAAGTCCCTTGCATCCTTGATGCACGGCAAAAAGATTTCTCACCCGTGCAATTTTGCTTCTGAGGAGATGAGTAAAAGGAAACATCAACATTCACTTCATACTCTAGGGTGTACATTTTGTATTCAACTTAAATACTCTGATTATGTGCAGCTTTTAGCTTTGGAAGCAAGGGAACGGCAAGAATGTAACTAGTGACTTGATTAATAAGTGCCTTTTGCCAACTGGCAGGAGCTGTAAGCAGAGTTCTGGTTGCAGTTCAATAACATTGCTACCTTAGATGTGGTGTCAAATAAGTGTGGGCTACATCAATGCCACAGCCTTAACAACTGGCTTAAATAATCATTTTCTTCCCACAGTGGACTGTAGTTTTATGGTTGGGTTATGGTTCTTGTCCCAAACACTCCAGAACACTCCAGAAATGGAGGGAAAGTAATCAAGAGAACAGAAACTAGGAGAAAGAGTATTAAAAAAGAGATTGAGAAAATGCGAAATCTGGATGAAATCAGGCACACATATGTGTTAAGTCTACTGAGAAGTTGAGAGAGAGAGAGAAAACAAATGTGCAAAAAGGAACAGAGCCAAAAAGTTTTGTACATCAGGTTAGTAATAGATCTGTTTAGATCATAGAATTTACAGGGCATGCTTGTTCACATATGTTTAATCTTGTATGTAGGGAAATGGCTGGTCTTATTTGGTGGCAAACTAAACAGTTATATAATATAACTCCATGTAAGCATGACCCACAAAACACGGTAGTGATATCTTCAACTCCCTGCAGGAGATTACCTGTTCCAGGTTCCAGTCAACAAGCCATGCCCCATCTCATAATTTTCTGCCTATCTTTTTAAACTGTCCATCACATATAGCTACTGAGCATGCTTCATCCTTACTGGAGTGGGATGGGGGTGGATGTCCCCCTCTTTGTCCTGTGCCCGTCCCTTACTTCTCAATTCATGGGGTTCTCCTAAGCATACTAATACCTCCATCTTGTTTCTCAGTGGCCCTGCTTTGACCATAATACTGTCAGAACATATTACTTTTATCTATGATTGGGAGTGTGAGCAGATTTTTTCCTCAAGAGAGAAATAGTGCTTTAGAAATCACATGTGCTAAAAGCTTATACACCACCATTTCATATTTCTACAGAAATATAGCCACTTTGGGAGAAGCGCCGATAGAAGAAAGCAAGGCAGGCAAGCAAAAAGCTTTGCTGCAAAGACATCCATAAAGGCAGCTGATCCATTTGATCCAGGCTTGAATTTCTGGCCAATGGTAAAGGACAGTCCTCAGAGAAAAGATACACCTAGTTACTTCTCTGTTATGTTTCAGCTTACTAGAGACAGACAGATGGTGTTTCTTAACTGCTCAGGCCAAACGTTTCCCAAAGGATCAGTGGGAGATACCACAGCAAGTGCAAAAAGCATTAAAAGCCCCAGGAATTCAGCTTGGGGAGGCAGAATTTGCCAACAAACAAGGGAAGCAGCTTTTAGCGCTTCCTTAACATTCTCCTCCCAGTGGAGGGGAGAGTGATATTTTCTGCCTGCACACCCAATAGTGTGATGCAGTATGGAGAAGCAGGCAAAGCAAGAGGGAATGCCCAAGTTAAAACCAGCTTCTCATTACATTTCAAATGTTGGAAGGCACAGCAGTTTCTGCACTTGTTCTTGCCGCTCCTTTGTCCAGTAGCAATATGATGGCTCAGACAGTGAGGGATTAGGATCTTTTATCTTCCTTTCCTGATTCCTTTTGTTTTCTCTGTCAGCCACCTATCCCAGATAACATTGGGCAGATAACATTGTCTGGTTCAGTCAGGGTTGATTAAGTGACTATCCTCAGTTGTAAAAGAAAAAGAACTGGCTCAGACTGAACCCCTCTACTCCCTTCCATCTGCTCTTTGATGAGGGAGGACATGTCACAACATGTGTCCTGCACTTTTTCTCTTTTAGATCAGTTTGGAAAGGATCAGGCTATTGCTATCCAAGAATGAATTTCCTTAATAAATGTTCCTCCTGTTGAGGATTCTAAACTTATTTTTCTGTCAGCAATTTGGTTCTTTCGAATTAACCATACTAAGATGGGCACCTCTGTCATGACTGGAGTAAAGGCTCTAACAGGCCTTTCATTCAAAAAATAATCTCTCCTGATCCTTCCCTTCTAACAACATCCAACAAGCAAACTGTCAGGGGTGGGAGGTGGAAGTCATACCCTTGCTTTGAGAAAAAAGAATGGTTTCTTGAACCAAGACAAAGCTTCAAGAGTAAGTGTCATTATTTCACATAGTTTCTTCAAACTGAAACCAAATTTTTCTTGACAGAAGCTATGACTTCTTTTTAGTGGAGAAACTAGCATCAGGCTTCTAGCAACTGTAGTTCCCAAACAATCCAAAGATCAGCTTAAGGGACACACAGTCACTCAAGCTCACAAGTGGTAGATCAGAACACTAAAAGTTTGTAAAAATCCTCACTGTGAAATATTGCCTCGTGCTCAACATAACGGACGTTTACTATTATTAACATGTCTAAGTAGAAACTGCACATTCAGAACTACTGTCACAGTTCTTTGGATCCTCAGCAAACTATTGAGATGCAGATGCAAAAAGTCAAATTCATCAATAGCTATCAAAACATCAACTTGGTATACTTAAACTCCTTCTTTTGGTTGTCAAAGCTCTTTTATTACAGTATTTCAATTTCCTATTTCTTTTCTAGTTATGATATTATAATAATTGTATTACAAAATGTGTCAGATATGGACTGGAAGAATGAGAGTATTATACTGGAGAAAATGAAAGTCATACTGTTTAACATGAGGAATAATGCAGCTTAATTATCCATCCTTTCTTTTTTATCTTGTACTAATGGATGTTTTAAAAGTATAACATCTTTATTAGCAAACAAGTTTTATACAATTAATACAGGGGGCTAGATATTTTCTTGTAACCATGCTGGTACTCTTTTCGTGCCCATTACAGTGGTGCCTCACATTATGCAGGACAGTCCTCTGTATGAAGCCACACACTGTTTGAAGGGCTGTCCAGTCTAAGTCTAGTTTAAAGATGGAGAACTGTAAGAAGGAAAAACAGCTGGAGCTTTGAAGATGCCCATTACCTGGAACACCTGGACAACAAACTGACCACCAAGCAGGTAGGTTTTCCAGTCCAGGTTTTGCCCACTAGAATGAGATGTATGGTACTTCTCTTTTAATTACAGTAAAACGTGTTAAGTGTACATATACATGTATAATTTAGTCCATGCCAGAATAAAAATCTCTTTTTTGGAGATTTGGGAATGTGTTAAGTGGCCATCCTCACTCACAGGGTTTTGACAATTTCTTAATTAAGGAAAACACTCCCAAAATGTACCCACTTTTGAATTTCACTTAAAAGAATACAACAATATCAAAAATGCAAAAATGAAATGAAGTGGGATGAACAAATAACTCCTCCAGCAAATAAAATCCTACATGCAGTAAAATCCTACATGTAGTAGAGAGTATTTCAAATGTTTCAGACATCCATCTGAATGCTGCTCACAAGAGTTGGGCATGGGCAAAAGGGAGGCAAACAAAAAAACTAGCACAGTTTTTAATCTCCCAGAACACATTGCTGATATGAAGCGAAGTTTACTTTGCCAGACGTTCCTATGGGAAAATTAGTTTTGCTGTTCCCATAGGAATTCCTAGCTTGCAAGATCTCTAAAATTCAGGCAGCTTGCTACAGTGAAATAAAAGAACCAGGTTTGTATGTGTCACGGAGGGAAGAACGGGTTTGGGGATATCCCAAATTATTCACAATTCTCAAACAATTAGAAGTGCTGTTGCAGAAACAGCTACTAAAAATTTTGTTCACAAAGATTCTAGCTCTGAGAGTGAAATCCCAGGAGTAGTTATATGAGACTCAAGTTAAAATCTGTGTCAGAGATAACACAATGATTGCACCACATCACTCACAAGGCATGTGGGGTAGGGGGCATATACAGCAAAATGGGAAATGAGGCCTGTAAACTCATGCAGCCCCTCCCTCCAAGACAATGCTGACTGCTGGCCTACTAAATTTTAGTTTAAAAAATGGGAAGAAAAACCAATCTAAAGCAAACATTTGACTTACTTTAAACAGCTAGTATCTGTTTGCTGCTGAATTTTGATGACAAGTAGGGGAAACTTCATCTGAAGCATTGAAATATTCCTTTAAATGGCTTGTAGCAGTTTGCCACTCAGCTTTGTCAAGAAACAGCTACAAGCTGATTAAAACGAGCAAACCACTTGCTTTAATTATTTCCCCCCAGGTTGGGACTGTAAATCACTGGTTGAGTGTGTGACCTCTAGAGGTTCTGGCAGTGCACAAAGTTGCCCTAGATCTACTGAAGTTACTCACCCCAAAACACATTTCCTCTGCCATATGCTGGACATTATTTTTCTTTAGAAAATACTTTTCACACAGCTGTACAAATCAGGTATGTACTCCCCTGCATGGATATTGTAGAGCTACTTAAGGTCATGTAATCCTCCTAACCATTATACCTACTGAGGCAGCTGCTTCAGAAAGCAGACGCTAAGCAAGAGGGATGGTGGCAACGGCCAGTCCTGCCCCTGGCTGTCTGTTCCTCCAGAATCCTTCAAGCATGGATGACATTGTTGTTGTGTGCCTTCAAGGCTCCACAAATAAATCTTAATAAATAAATGCAGCAAAATGGGCTAGCATGTATAAACCCATAGAATATACTGTACTTTCACAGCAAATATGTTTCTCTAGCCCCATTTCAGTTCTACGGATTTTGATAATCATGCCTTCTACTGAGGAGAAGAGTGTTGTGTGCCTTTAAATTGTTTCTAACTTATGGTGACCCTAAGGTAAAACGATCATGGGTTGTTCTCAGCAAGATTTATTCAGAGGGGGTTTGTCCTTGCCTTTGTCTGAAAAAGAAGATTGGGCAAACAATATAATACTGGCATAACTCTATTAACAAAGCCTCTGATAAAGAAGCTCCTTGTACAAAATCTTTTTATACCCAGCCAGCCCTGCTTTTCCTACTAGCCCTCTTCTAGCAGGAAGTATAGCAACCAATTCCAGAACCATGAGACTCGTCCTGGGGGCAGCAATATTAATGCCTCAGACAGCAAAATTTTGTGGACCAGTCAATCACCTTGCAGGTCGTTCTAAGCAATTTTTAACTCTGGTTCACACTTCAATGTTTCTCTTTACTGCATTACTTATAGAAAGAATGTGTGGACTAGCACCCTTAAAAAAAACTGGACCAATTCAAGTATCAAGTTATGTTGTGATTGGAACGAGATGCAATGGACAAAAGGATACCTGCTGCTCTTTCATCTCTCCTCTTCTGGCTTTGAGAGCCAGCATGGTGTGGTGGTTTGAGCATTGGATTACAATCCTGGAGATCAGGGTTCAACTGCCCACTTGGCCATGGAAATCCACTGGGTGACCTTGGGCACATTATACACTCTCAGTCCTAGAAAAGCCCATGATAGGTTCACCTTATGGTTACCGTAAGTCAGAAACAACTTGAAGGAACACAACAACAACAACAACTAGTACTACTACTACTGGCTTCCAGTTGATTAGAAGCTTTCATTTGTGTTTTTCATTAAGCTTTAGGTTTAAATTATAATGAATCTTAACTGTGTTTTTTTGAAACAAGCCAGCTTCATACCCTATAGTAGCTTCCTTCAACCCAACCATGAAGGTTGACTACAGTTTGCCAAGTATGAATTGAGACAACAATGTCCACTTAACCATAATTGGAAGTAAAAGCATTTCTCTCCTCTTTGCAAACACTTCAGAGGAAAGTAAAAAGAGCTCTCTGCAGCTCATTCCCATTGCAGTAAACTGAGGTGGGCAAAGTGTACACCTGGAAGCTGCATGAAGTCATCCAAAATTATTTTTGTGGCCTTTGGGTCCCTAGACACCTTAGACTATCCTTTTCTAACAGAAAAAAGCGGTGAGACAGCAGGCGTAGTAATCGATTTTTTAAATAAGTTGCAGTTACTCAAGTATTCAATAAAGGTTGGAACACTATCTCAAAAAAGTAAAGAACTAGACGTTAATTACTCTTTTTCAAAATAATCCTTTAGCTGTTACTTATTACTTTGAGAACAATAAGTTAGTAACATTTTGGTCTTTAGTTATATCTTTATTATTACTACGAATAACACAATACATTTAAAAATGGGAACAATGCCACAATGACCCACAAGCCTCCAAAATGACCTCCCCCCTCACATTTTAGAAGTTGCAAGTAAATGTTACTTGTTATACTAAAGAGGAAACTGCATTATTATCTGTTGCATGTTGTTGTTGGGTGCCTTCAAGTCATTTCTGACTTATGGTGACTTTAAGGTGAATCTAACACGTGGTTTTCTGAGGCTGAGAGTGTGTGATGCACCCAAGGTCACCCAGTGGGTTTCCATGGCCGAGTGGGGAATGGAATCCTATCTTCAATGTCACAAACCACTACATCACTCTGGGTCTCAGTTGTTACATTATTATTATTACTTTTGAAATAGCAGGACTGGTAACAATACAAGGCTCATTACAGGTGATAAGAGGATGCCAGATATGAATTCTTGTTTTCTGGCTAATTGGGAACCCAGATCATCAACTTACATCTCAACCACAGTGAGATCGTCTGGAAGGCATGAGATAAACCATGGTTTATTGTGGCATTGGAACATACTTGTTAAAATAATGAGCCATTATTTTAACAAGTATGTTCCAATGCCACAATAAACCATGGTTTATCTCATGCCTTCCAGACGATCTCACTGTGGTTGAGATGTAAGTTGATGATCTGGGTTCCCAATTAGCCAGAAAACAAGAATTCATATCTGGCATCCTCTTATCCCTTTAACTGTAATGTGGTATGCAGAAACCAGGTGGTAACGTTTTTCACAGCATGAAGATAAGCATCAGGCCAGTTCTAAGGAAAGTCCGGTGAGCTAGCCCCACTTCATTCTTCCAGAAAGGAAGGCCCACACACAGAGAGATACATGACTCTTATTTACCTAGATCAAAAACTACACTGTCAGTTACCAGATTTTCATCTGCCAAATGCATTGTTTTGAACTGTGAACACAGGCCTATTCAGAGATATTGTCCTGGCTATCAGGAGAGAGCAGGGAGAAGCCAATATATTGCTTCCACGTATACGGTCAGATATTTTTCGAGTATTATACAAGCCACCACAGTTTCACCTAAATATTAAGTTACTATCAAAGGCACATAACGAAAAGGGGATGAGAGAGTAGATAATCTTAGCAATAAACCATGTCACAGTCATCAACCACTTCTTCTCGAATGTGGCACAGTGGTTAACCTGTTGGGGAAACTGAGCTTCATCTCTCTACTCAGTTATGAAACCCAACAGGAGACTTTCAGTAAGGTCAATATATCTCTCAACTAAGCCTATCTCAGCAGGCGATTGTGAAAAGATAAAGGAAGAGGGAACATCTTGAGATTTTCGGAGAAAAGTTCAGATAGAAATATGCCAAATGAATAAAACATGCACTAAAACTGTTGTGCCATTCTTTTTCAGAGAGCAAAATAAAATTTAAAAACCCCCACTCTGGATGTTAATTATCTCTGCCCAGTGAAATGTTTCATCTGTAGGCTGTATAAATTGCCCTTCAAAAACTGTAAGCAGCATTGTCACCCAAATGCGAAAATAGTCTTTCATAAAGCCCTCCAGTATAAAAATTAAGGCAATTAATGTCACACACTATATGTTGAATGCCACACACATGCATAAACAGAAGTGAGACACAATCTCTCCATACAGGCCAAGAATTGCTTAAAATCCAATGAAGAGAAGATTTCAAAAGGATATCAAAATTCAGAGCATGTCCCTTGACATATATAACCACCAAACTTCTAAGCAATCATTTAATGATTACCTTATACTAGAGTAGAAGTGGGAACTGTACTTGGTGTGGGGGCCATTTTTCTCACAAACATCTTCTCTCTCATACACACACGCAGGGTGGCGGGGGGAGAGGGAGGTAGAGAGAGAGATTCCCCTGACAGTCCACACTGCGCTGAAACTGGAAGTGATGTGACATTGCTTCCATTTTCATTTTGGGTATTTTATGATCACTTTTTTTTCAGGGCTTTGAGGAATCAAGGAGGTTGGGAAAGAACAAAGTCACTGCATTTTGCAGCATTTCTGAACCTCCTCCCCCAATTTTTGAGCCCAAAAACAGTCCATTTCTCAAAAAAAAAAAAAATTGGAGGCTTATATAGGGTGTCCTGAGGAGTACAATGGGTCACAAAAAAATAAGTTGGGTGTTGTTTTTGTTGTTGTTGTTACTCAGCAGTGGGTACGATCCAAACAAAGTAAGATGACTTGTAGCTTCTTAATGGGATAGAAGTTCCTCTCTTGGGAGATCTGATGTGAGGCAGTGCATTTCCAGTCAGAAGAACTGCCTAAGCTAGGGCTTTCCAAACTGTGTGCCGTGACACATTAGTGTGTCGCTTGAAGTGTGTAAGTGTGTCACCTACAATTTTGGAAATATATGTTATTATTTATAAATCATATATTTTTAAAAATATATGAAAGGTTTTCATGAGATATGTTGTGTCCCCATACATTTTGTTATTACAATTTATGTCTGTATCTCTCACAAGGGGTGAGTTTAACCTCTGGTTTGCTAGTAAAACCGAATTACTATGTCGCGAAATGATGCATGTCTAAAAAGTGTGTCACCGACATGAAAAGTTTGGAAAGCTCTGGTTTAAACTGTTGACCTTTACCAATGATCTGTCTCTATATTTGCAAAATCAACTCAATTATTATTAAAACACACGCATACACAAATATATGAATATCAATCTTCTCTTTCTTTGCAAACAGAACCCAAACCCAGGTAAATGCTGCCTTCTCCTAAGGGAGGAACTCATGGAAATGGGACAGGTATGTCAATCTCTGTTTTTAAGATATCAGTAATAATTATGTATGAGTAGGGTAGGAAATAACAGAGGCAATATGGCACAGTGGTTTCAGCACTGGACTAGGACTCTGGAGAATAGGACTGGAATCCCAGTTCAGCCATGGAAACTCCCTGGGTGACTTTGGGTAAGTCATACTCTCTCACCCTCAGACAACAGCAAAGGGAAACTCCTCCGAACAAATGTTGTCAAGAAAACCCTGTGATAGGGTAGCCTAAGGTTGCCATAAATCAGAAATGACGTGATGGCATATGACAACCACAACAAGAGCAGGAGATAATTAAATAATATCAAAATGTCAGAGACAAGCATTCCTTGTCCATGCCCTCCCCAAGCGCCTTGACAGTACAATCTTTCCATACAGCTCCGCTAAGAAAACATGTCTACAGACACAGACACGGATATGCTCAACCATGGATCTGGTAAGATCTGTGCACATAATAAAATGCCAAGGCCTGTGATCCATGACCAGGTACACAAACACAGCTTGCTTGTGGAGCTGAGGACAGACAAGGAACCCAGAAAGCTACGTAGAAGATTAATTGGTACAATTAACAGATTAAAGGACCACAGCCCTTCTCCTTAAACTGAAAAACAAAAACAAAACAAAATTAGCCCCCTTTCTTTCTCTTCCATTTTGAAATCTTCTTCTGTCACCAGTCATGATACAGGCAGTTTTGGATCTTTGCTGCTATTGCAGGCACACAACAGAATAGTTATTTTCTCATTTTTCCCCAGTCACTATGAAGAGAAAGAAGTAACTTTTTAAAGTTCCTACAATTTTTATACACACATACATTCAAATACTGGACAAGCAGGGTGGAAGAATACACACAGCAAAACCAAAATGTAGAACAATATTGTACAAGACACTATTTTCTATATACTGTACAAATTCCTAACCAATCAGAAAAGTATCAATTGACCTGGAAACCAAGACAAAGTCTTATTCTTGCAAAATGATAAAGATATGGTGGTCATCTGTTGGGAGTGCTTTGAGGGTGTTTCTGCATGGCAGGGGGTTGGACTGGATGGCCCCTGTGGTCTCTTCCAACTCTACATTTCTATGATTCTATGTATAGAAGTGGCAATGTTATATCAGATGGATAGCCAATGTAAGAATCATACCAGAATTGGCTTGGTAAGACTTAGGTTCAAATCCTAGGTCAGACACAACAATGGTCACTGAGTTACCTTATGCCAGTCATTACCTGTCATAGTGTATCTGCAGTAGATCGTTATAGCAATTTGGTATCACTCTAACTGCTGCTGCTCCATCCTATGGAATCCCAGGATTGGTAGGTTAGTAGTAAAATACTTAACATTATGTGCCACAATGCTCAGCTATAGCAATGGAAGTCTTTAGCAGACAAATCTTAGTATTCCACCAAATTACATATCCCAGGATTCTACAGGACAAAGCCATGGCAGTTCAAGTGGTATCAAACTGATATAGCTGTGTATTATTGTGATGACAAATGAGAAGTGTACAATATCAGTCCAAATTCATTGGAGGCAGAGGAGAAAGAAATATAACTCAGGACCAAGGAGCTTGTGACCTTCAAGATATTTTGAATTTAAACTCCCAGAGGGTTTCCCCACCCCCAGTCTAAGTAATAAATAAATACTGCTGAGGGAATCTGAATTAAAGTCTCCGTTGTGTACATATGGCTTTTCTAGCTCCCCTACTTAGTCCATTTCAAAGACCAAAGCATCATTTTCCTAATTATGGTTTGGAGCAAAACCTTAATATAGATACAAGACGTCATAGTGTACATTGTATTTTGGGCTACAACTGCTTCAAGCCGTTAATAGTCATCCTTTGACTCTACAATGAATGCACAAGAATATGATGAAGAAAAGAAGACTTATAAAATGGTACAGAATGATCAAAGAGTAAAACTACCCACGTAACACTTACATTAAAAACTATATAAAATCTACCTAGAACTACCTGGACTAAATGAGAAAGAAATTCTATTAACGATTTAATGATACTCACAATTTCTGCAGTTAAATCATACACAATTAGACACACATGCTTGTCCTTTTGTGCTAGAGCTCCTGTAGATATTTTCAATACAATAATAGCTGTGTAACCGTTTTATACAAAATAATACAAATGGAAAACCAGGTAACCTGAGTTTGCATGTTATCTCCTACAGTGGTAGATCATGATAAAAATGATGATGCATTTGTTATTGCAAGGTTTGTGACTCAACACTTTAGTCCACATAAACATAAAACAAGTACTATATTTATGCATCTATAATTATTTTTCCAAATGTTAAAAATCCTGAAGCTCCTTTTTGGGAGGTGGGGATCAGGGGCAAAGACTTGGACAGCTGAGACATGAAAGGTAACACACAATATACAGAAGAGTATAAAACTGGCTAAATCTCTGCCCCAAATTTCTTTCCAGTACCACAGGGTCAGGAGGAAACCAAACTAAAAATGTGGACTGGATGAAGAAGAGGGGATACTGACAATAATTTAAACCTAAAGGAGAGTAAAATGTAATGCTTGCACTGTGGAGTATCTGGCATCTTTGGATATGCAAATGAAGTGGGTGCTTTTGCCCTCATCAGAGTAAACTGCAAAATAAGGAAGGGGAAAGGAAAGGGAGGAATGATGAAGCTTGTTGGCTCAGCCTATTGGGCACAACAGAGGGGAAAGCTGGTCATATAATGAGATTAAGGTGGAGGAGGACAACAGCAACAAGGTAAGGAGATGGGCCAAAAGGGCCCATGAACAATGATGATGATGTTGATTATTATTATACTATATCATCATCACCATCATGAAGGTCATGTCCTGCCTGTCCTGACTGGAACACTTGAATTCAGGCTTTGCAAACACAGTCACATCCATCACAATTCATTCTGTCAGGTGCTTTTAACATTATCTGGCCAGATTTTGATAGCTTCCAGTTCTACAACCCAAGACGTCACAGAGATGCTTGACCAAGTTCGGTTCAACCCTTGCCCCTCATGGTTGATTCCACCCATGATCAAAGGGGTAAATGACTGGGAGGTTTAAATTATAATGCTGTTTTTTATAAAGATGGGGGGCCTTGCCTCGCTAAAGGAAATGATACTTCAGAATAAAGTATCATGTGTACCCAGAGAATTTTAGCAATAGAGACTAGTGGTAAATACCTGCTTTCCAGGAAAGGGGCTCTAGCGTGCCTTGGCCAGCCAGATCCAGGTGCCCTTGGATGACCCATTTTAACTGGGATCTAAACCTGGTCTGGGTGCAGAAATGGCTTTGGTCAACCTATACAATGCCCTATGCCAGAAAAGATAGGGGACTGCAACCCTATCAGCTTCACCTTGACATCTCAGCAGCTTTTGAAATCATCAGCCATTATATCTGTCTGCTCATACTGTCTGAATCGAGAGCAGACAGAAGAACAGTATATGTCATATTTGGGTAACTTTTTCTAGAAAGTAGTACTAAGAGACTTGTGCTCAATCTCCTGGTGTTTAAATTTTGGGGTGACAAAAGGGTCCACCATTTTATGCAGTTTTGACATTTGTATGACATCACTGAGGGAAGCCATTCACTGATATCCATGTATAGTTGTGGCTCCCTGTTACATGGTCTGCTTCCTCCCCTTGGTTGCTTGACAAAGGAGTCTTTTCTTCCCACTTTGGATAGGCCTTTATCCCTTGATCCATAAGGCCTTTGTGCAATCTTTTTCAGGTCAACTGCTTATGGAACTTTATGGGTGCCATTTTGTCTGGTTTTCTCCTTCCTTCTTGTTGTGTATTGTGCTCAGTGATTGTGGACTCAAACTCCTCCATGTAGGAATGCTTAGGGACTACATAATTGGAGATGACAGAGTGGTGGGATTAACATAGGATCATCTTGAGTGCCATGTGTAAAAGAATGGGCTGAGGGGAATATTAGACAACATTCCCTTTTTTCACTAGATTCCTCCATGTTTGGCAAGCTGTAACATCGCTGCCAGCATAGTCTCTGATTGATGGGCACTGATAGTGTTTCCAAGGATACTGTGGGCATATCAAACATTTCTTTATATTTTCTGTCAGGGGAGCATAACTGCCCTGTGTCCCCTCTCTCCCTAGCAGAGTACAGAACTGCCCTATAAAATTTTTGTTTTTTCTTACCTGAAGTCCCAAAATTGGCCTCAGGGTCTGGTCAAGGCACATGATGCTGCAGCTTCAGCACTGCAAAACAGGACTAGGTCTCATTAATGCCAAGAAGCAACACTGCCTGAAGCAACACTGCTTGAGAACCCTATGTCCACCACTTTGAAATCCACGATGAAAGAAAGGCAGGAAATAAATATAATAAAAATGAGACAAGGACAGGTCTTTTTCCAGGGCCAATCCTTTACAATAAATGTGATGATGAATCCATACAAATAAAACAGCACGGTCCTCTAAGTATATCAAAATATGCAGTGCCACTGTAGTACAAGAAAAATAAAAAGTCTTATGGTACCTTAAAGCCTTGAAAATTTAAAACATAGATTTTCATGATCTAGGGCTTAATCAAATCCTATATAGGTTTCACAAGACTCTCTTCTATTGTTTTCCTAAGGCTGACTGACTGCTGACTACTTTCCAGTCAAGATCCTCAAGGCAGTACCAAAGCACAAAGAGTCAGAGCTGATACACAGACAAATTAAATGCACTACCATACAGCTGCAAAGGAAAGGAGAAATTCATTTAGGCTATGTGAAGACTGTGTAACCATTCCATCCTCCAGCGAGCTGCCCTGCATGTGCATGTGCGCACGTGTTTTTAACAGCTGCGTGTGCACACACACATTGGTGAGCTGTTATGGCATTTACAGAAACAGTGTACAGGCATTGTAAGAGAAATGTAAATTCAGGACCTCTGACCAAGAATTTAAAAAATACTGATATAATTAAAAAGTACTGGCTAGAGTCTGTGCACTTTTCTACATTCTATTTCACATGTAAACCTGAATAAGTTCTCCAGTGGAAAAAAGCACATGTTCAACTGGAGTGGTGAATCTTTAGCCAGACGTTTTAAATTAGGACACCCATAAGCTGTTACCACTGACCATGCTGGCTATGGCTCCTAGAACTTGTAGTCCAAAACATGTAGAAGGCCAAACGTTCCTTAACTCTTCATTACAGAATTCTGCACAGAACAAGTAGATGGAAATATACTGTAAGAATACATTTTCCATTCTCTCTCATATTCCAACTGCAGTCATTACAAGAAAGAGCAGAGACTGACAAGTGTTTATTTAGCTTCCCAGAGGAAGAGCTGCCTCTTTTACAAATCAGGATGTATGCAAATAGCCACACAGAATCATGCTAAGGTTAAATTTGCAAACAAAATAACTCAAAAAATTTAGTCACAACTTTTCAGTGCAATGCTCTGTCCACATAAACCAATAGCAGTTCCCTATTTGAGAGTACAACCATTTAACTTTTATTTCAAACACACAACGGATCCCTCACCACCACCTTCCAATAAGAAACAATTAAAGCAATCATCTGTTAGTTTATAAATGTCAAATTGTAGAGCTTACAACCAAGAAACCAGTCATACTACACTTCATAAAACTGTATTCCTTAATTATTGTCTCAGTTCCAGATTTTTGACCGCTTAATTTTCAGTGATGATTCCAACAGCAACAAGCTAATAAAAATAAGGGAGAAATTTTTAGACCACTCAGTCTTTTCCAGATCCTGAACTTAACAGCTTTGCTTTAGGTGAAATTTATTTTTCATTTTCTGAACATATGGTAGGTTCTAGTTTTAAAAACCTTAAGCAAAAACTTCACTGAATAAGCCTATACGACCACAAGATTATCATTAACTTTCTTGGGAACATACTGCCAAGCAAGCATACACAGGGAAACTCCAGCCTATTTTTCTCTCATTCAAGTGTGGCTAACAAATTACACATTCAAGTAAAGTAACATTTGATTTGAAGTCTCTGCATGGTATTATATGTTACTGCAGATCCACTAAGGAATAGCTCTTCAGAATAACCAGCAGGGATTGTGTAGCTAGAAGCATTCAGTTTGGGTTCAGCAAGCCAGGAATTACCAGCCTTCCAGATAACGATGGGAACAGTATGTTCTTGGGCAATGAAACTTTCTAGTCAATTTACAGGCAACACTAAAGAAGCTGAACACTCCTCACACCAGTCATATTTCACTTGTTTTTTCAAGACCATTTTATTCTCAATCATGTACTGTTTATTTTTTTCTCGGCAGTCTTGGAAGTTACTCATTTCAGAGACATTTATATATAGATTGGCAATTGGCAAGCTCTGGGCCAGATTCAGAGCCTGTTGGCAAGGTCTGTTGCTACAGAACCCGCTGGTCCAGAGCTTAAAATGGTAGGGCAGGAGGCAGGGAGGATGGTTTCAATTTAGAATCAGGGCAGACTCAGTTATATCTACCGAAAATGAGCATAATAACATCCCAATGGGAACACACATCTTTGCTGCTCCGGTTTTGGTGTCTCTGTTGTTTGTAGGGGCCACAAATGAGGCCTAGTTCTTACTGAACTGGTGAGCCTGCACCCAGACTGCACCGCTTTAGACCAAAGGTGAGCAAATGCTCCCAGCCACAAAAAGCTCAACATATAATGATGCAAAATACAAAATCCACAGGAAGGCAATATCTTATATTGAGGTTATGAGAAAACAGTGCAAGCTTTTGAGTTTTCTAGAACTCTTCATCAGATAAAAAATCAGGAAGAAAGAAAGAATAATGCAAGTTCCAAAAAAAATGGTGAGACATTTTAAACAATTACATCTGGGATCAACCAGATTTCCAAGATGGAAGTGTGACCTTTAGCAAAGCCACCGGGGATGAAGATAGTCAAGTGCCCCCCCCCAAAATATAACAATGGTAGCAACTCAGATGTATACCTTTACCTTTCGGCAAAATGCAGGGGCCCTATACAGCTATAACTCTGATAAGCCCATTTTAACTGTCATGGCTACCTCTTATGGAATTATAGAATTTGTAGATTGAGGAGGCACTAAAACTCTCTGGTTGAGAATTATAAACACCTGTACCTAAACTACAAATCCCAAGGTTCTGTAGGATGTTGCCATAGCAGCTAAAGTAGAGTCCTCATAGTGCTATACAGTCATCCCACCACATTTGCTAGAGTTACGGGCACAGGACCCCCATGAAAATGAAAAAAAAGTGAATAACTCTAGGCCCTCCCAAACTATACTTACCACACATAAAAAAGTATGATCGCCACATTCAACCCACCATGGATTCCTTTGAGGCATCCAGGTTCCTTCATAAGGCAGAAGTAGGTAGCTGGTGGAGTTTACTGCCACCTCCAATGCTCCCCCACATCATTTTTAATAGGGACTTAAAAGCTTCGTTTGCAGATCCTCAGTATCACGAGGCATGCAGTCCCTATTAAAAATGGCATAAGAAGGCAGCAGAGGTGACAGCAAATAATCCGCGAACAATCAAGTCTGCAAAAGTGAAACTCGCAAATGTGGAGGGCTGACTGTAGTTTTGTAGCATAAAAGTGCCCCAGGTTTCTTTGGTGGCACACAACAGATGTAACATGGATCAAGCGTTCCCCATGCCAATCCCTATGCGCACTTGCCCAGCAAGCTTATCTCTGAGATGTGGATGAGAGAGCGAAATACACTCACCAGAAACAAGAAAAGCTTCTTGGCCTCTTCTTAATTGGAAATAGTGGTCCTAACTATCATTTGGCCTCTTCTTAATTGGAAATAGTGGTCCTAACTATAATTTGCTTCCTGATTATAGTTCCATTTGTCTACCATATTAATCAAGAGGCAGATGAAATTAAAAATCCTTTGCTCCCTGGCAAAAAGTAGTAAGTTGGACCTCATACTTAGAGAAGGAGATCCACTGAATCAAAAGAGTTTAATTTAGTTCGGGCCAATTGGTTTCAATGGGCACACATGATAACTGAGAATAATCACAGAATAGAATAATAGGAATAATCAGATCCCAACTCAAAACCAAGGTGAGGCTCTTTTTAAATTGAGGTTATTATGTTTTAAACTTCCTTGAAATCTGAATTCACCTTATCAATAGTATTAGATTGACACGTACTACACATAAGATGGTGCATTTCATAGAAGGCCAAGGTTTGGGTCAGAATCATAGGCAACACTTTGATGGGGGAAGGAGAAATGTCTGTGCGATTTGCAGCTCCCCACGGCACTTCCCAGTGAGGCTGATGGGCAATCCCTGCTTCTGCAGCCATTTGGTTTATAGGAAAAGGAGCAGTCACAAGAATGCTCACTTTCTCCATAAGTCCCATTTTCTTCATCCTCCATGTATATATAGATGGCGACTGTAGCAGACAGCCTCCTCTGTCCAAGAAGACCTTCTACGTCATTCAGAACTGTGGAAAAAAATGGGTTCTTAATAACATAGCTCTCAATGACTACAACAGAAGCTGAAAATAAATAGCCTTGCATCCTTCTTAGTCTTCTTTTTAAAACAAACAAACAAACAAACAAACCAATTAAGAAGATCATGCTACAAAGCATTGCCAAGTAACATTCAGCAACAACAACAACAAATATTAGTAAGGTTTTTTCCTAAACATGTTTTGGGTCAACAGAGCCTAAACAAAATCTTTATACTGGAATGTAAGAAAATATCTTCCTTTTTCTTTTCAAACAAATGTAAACAACAGAACTACAGTATGTTCCCACCAGACAAAAGAAGTGCTGTTTCACACAATGCATAGCTAGTGTATGTGATTGCCTTGGATCCTATGTAGGGAAGAAAGTGGATGGATGGATGGATGGATGGATGGATGGATGGATGGATGGATAGATAGATAGATAGATAGATAGATAGATAGATAGATAGATAGATAGATAGATAGATAGACAGACAGACAGACAGACAGACAGACAGACACTCAAAAAATACAGTGCCATAGGATGTGGCCACCATCTCAGATGACTGTCTTCCAGAAATGTAAATACAGTTAGCCTCTACTTTTGCTAGAATTAGGGACACAGGGCTGCAGCAAAAATGGAAAAACTCCAAATGTCAAAATGTGTGCGTGTGTGTATGAAGGAGACCGGAGCATGGGGGAGAGTGGGCACCCAGAGTCCAAATCAGGTCAGTGGGAACAGGGTGGGTCAGCATGATGGACCTATACTTCCTCTATCTTGCTGATCTCCTTCCTCAAGCGTGTGAGGGGTTGTGAGCCATCCACAGCTGGGCAGGCAGCAGCTGGTAGAAGAGGAGGAAGACGACCAGAGGCAGGTTTCTAAACAGCTGTATGGCCTGATCAGAAACACCAAGAGGGAAGGTTCCCCCAGAAAAGAAGCACTTGAGACTGGGAGAGAGGCAGGGGTTGAAGAAACTCGCAAATAATCAAATTCACAAAAGTAAATTCCACAAAAGTAGAGTGCTGACTATACAAGACTAAAGCTTTAGCCACAACAGCTGAACAGAAATTTGGTTTGAGGGTAATCTAACTCTCAGAAGACCTTGAAAAAATTACTGCGGGGAGAGTGCAATTCACAGCTACTATGACCCACAGCGAAGAGTATGCACAATCTGGAAAATATATGCTTATACAATAATACACAAAATCCCCCAGCCAGCATGGACAGTGGCCAAGATTGACTGGCTGGAGGATTCTGGGAGCTGCAGTACAAAATATATACATATATGTATATTCCAAATTCTGCCTCTATATAGCAGACATGGGAACGTATATGGGAAAGAGGTGTTGCTTTTATGACTTACGTGTAAAACTCTCAGAGGCATCTGACTGACCACTGTTGGAAATCAGCTAGCAGACATGCAGAATGATCCAACAGCGCTCTTTGGTTATTATTTCCAATACATCTTAATGAAATGTTCTACAGGAAGATTTCTATTTGTTCGTGTGAGATTTAATGAAGTGGAAGCTTTCTTTTCTTGACACTTCTCAGACTTCAAAGTTATAAGCTATGCTAAGTTATAGAAAACTTTGAAAAAAACGAAAGGTTTTTTTAAAAAGTGGAAAGTGAAAAGAGCAGACATACATTTTTCCCCTTGAGTGGAAAGCTGAAAGTGTACACTGGGTGGAAAGTGAGAGCCTGAAAGTCTTGGGCCCTGACCTCATAACCTACAGTAAGGTAGTCCAGTTTTTCAAACAAGCTACACAGAAGTAAGTCAGCACCCTTCAAAGGCTGTGTCTCTCCGTGCCATACCTTGTATTTTAAATACATGAATATACCAGTAAAAAAGCAGAGAATTACATATGCTTCAGTATGGGTCTATGAAGATTAACAAAACCTTATCTTCAAGTTATAAATCCTCAGTTTACGAAGTATTAGCCTTACATATCACCTGGAGAAATGGCATTTAAGCACACATATTTGGAACTAAGCCACCTTCCACAAAAGTCAGTCTTATCTCTGCATGGGTCTGACCAAGTGGGTCTTACTCCTGAGATCAACCTACATAAACCACAACCTAAAAATTACTCAATGAAACCACAAGGGACTTGTGAATTGTACCATGTAGCCTCAACAAAACTACAACAAAATTAAAGTATCAGAAAACTTTAAAAGCTTATATATAAAATACATATTTCTTCCATTTAAACTCAAAACAAAGTTTACCAGATGTCTCCTTATTCAAGGCCTGGACCAGACCAGTCTTACTTAAGCAATTATGCTCTGCTGGCAGCCTTAAAACCATTCCCAGGGACCATGGGACAATAATTAAAATAGGACTTTACACCACAAGTTTTTACCATAAATCTTCACATCATATTAACACAAACTATTCTGGGGGGAAAATGAAACTCCAGGTCCATGCAAGAGAAACATGAAAAGAAATCCCTTAAAACACCCTAATTCTGACATATAGAAAATACATTTTTGCAGAGCAGCAAGACGGAGTTTCTTGTTTTTCTGGGTCTGGACAGTGCAGTGGAAAGCATGCTATAAACAGGACTAACAGTCTGGTGAAATTGACACACCCCACAGTATCAAGCAAATGTGATTTTTGTACCTGCTATTTCCTACCAAAACAGAAACTGAGGTGTGGACACAATAAAAAGGAGACTAACCACCTTTATTACACACACATTTCTTACTAGTCTGTAGTTTGTAATTAGCATCTATTTTTCGTATATACACCTTGTAGAAAGCCGTCAGTCTCTTAGTTTAATCCCCCCTTCCTGCTTTCTATCCTTTCAAATTTTCAGAACGATGAATATGTGAAATCAGAAAAGTTTTCTGTCCCTTTCCAGCTTTTTTTATATATATATATATTCAGTCTTCTTCCCACTAAAAAGTAGGCACAGGTTTAATTAAAGACAAGCAGGCACAAGGACATTGAATTGACATAAAAATGAATGCAAATTTAGCCTTTGGTTGCATCTATATTTATACTGCTGCAGTCACACCACCTCCCCAAACACTCAAAATCGGGTCCATTTCTAACAAGACAACAAGATTCAGTCCTCAAGTACGAAGTGGGTCAGCTGGTACTTCTCATATACTTTGTACGAAAGCAGTCCTGGATGTCCTGTGAAGCATGCTCCTTTATACAGGGCTGGTTCACACATGCGTATGCTCATTTAGCACTCCAAACCATGCCTACACGCAAATGAACCACTGGAGCTCTAACCTGAGAGATTTATTTTTTCCCTCTTCAAAATAGATTAAACTTGTTTTCCAATGTCATTAGCTAAAAAAAAATTCTGCTGCCAAGTCTCAAAGGGATGGTCAAGAAATCAAGAGGCATGCATGTGACCCGTGGGGGCTTCAAGGCAGAGATTTCTGGCATTTCCCATTCAAAAAACATTATGCAGCTTTTCCTCCTTCAGGGATGTTTTTTGGTGGAGTAGGGACAGAAAGGAGGAGCAGTGGAAGACGACCGATATCTGGGACCCTATAAAACTGGGTCTAGGATGCCAGAAAACGGAACAATAAAAGCCACATCTGGAAGCATGAAAAGAAAGAACAAAAACAGAAACATCATGAGCACCTCAGGTGCCCATGGATATAGGGTGACCTCCTTGCTTCTCTCACCTAGGACTTCTCCCAGAATCCTTATCTAAGGATTGTCCTGCCAGAACACGAACCTAAGGGTGTCCAGAGCTCACACAGGGAGTGCAAACCAGTACTGGACCCATGGAAATGGACTCTACCCAAAGCTAATATTTGGCAAAAAAATGCTGGTACCAGCACCTGAGGATCAGTTGCTGCCTAAGGAGGAGGGATGGTTGAGTGAAGTCGGAAGATTAAGAGGAGAGGCCCCAGAGGTGGGCAAAGTTACTTCTGGGGGATTACAACTTCCAGAACCAGGGCTGGCTGGGGGATTCTGGGAGAGGCCGTCCTTAAAAGGTAACCTTTTCCCCTTCAGTGTGAGACGCGCTGGGACGCACAGGGCCAGCCCAGGAGAGCGCGCGCGGGCCAAGGGGAAGAGCCCTGCCCTCTCTCTCTCTGCCCAGCCCGGAGGCCGGCCGAAGACGCCGAAGCCCCGGCCGAGGCGGGGACAGGTGTGCTCGGCGGGGAAAGGCGGGCAGCGCCCTCTCCGCCGGGGCGGCCCAAAGGGAATCCCCGTGCTGACGCGCGAGCCGCGGGCGACAGTCCCCGGCCACGGGCGCGCCGGCGAGGTGAGCGGCGGCTGCGGGGACGGCGGCGGGGAGGCAGAGCGGGGGCGCGAACGAACGGGAAGGGCGCTAGGACCGGGAGAAACCCACCCGGAGAGACAGACAGGGACCGGCCGACCTCTCTCCTCTCCCGTCTCCCCGCTTCCGAGTCGCCGAGGAAGGCGGCTGGCGCGGCCACGCTCCCGGACCCCTCCGGCGGGGATGGGGGGCCGCGCGGTTCGCCCCCCCGCCGCCGCCGCCGCCGCCGCCAGCCGCCCCGGCGCGCTCTGGGCAGGTGAGAGGCCCACCTGTGACAGCCTCCCCGGGGCTGCCCCGCCGGCGGGACCTCTGCCGCCCCCGCCGGCCCCCTCCGGCCCCCCGCTCACTTACATCATCGAACAGGGATCCCACGTTGGCCGTCACTAACAAGATCCCGGTGTTGGCGGCGGCCCCCTTCATCGCCATGATAATGGCCCACAATAGTTGCGTGTGCGTGTGAATGCGCGCCTCTCTGTGTGCGGGTTTTTTAAAGGGACCACCGCGGCACGCCTCTCCGGATCGCAGGAGGAGGAGGGGGGTGGCTCAAAGCCGAGGCTGCGGGTGGAAACGCGCGAGTCCGAGGGAAGTTCGGAGGAGGCCGCCTGCGGGGAGTCCTGGGGTCCGATCAGACTGGAGGGGGGGGTCGCTGTTCCTCCTCCTCCGCTTCCTCCTCCTCCTCCCTCCGCGGTCACCCGCTCTCGGTCTGCGGGGCCCCAGGAGAGCCTCGGCTTCCTCCCGCCGGGGGCATCAGTGCCTCATGCCCTCGGCGGCTCCGGGTTCTTCTCCTTCCAAAGCAGAAGCCGAGCCCCGCGCTCGGCTGGCGGCCGGGCGAACCGGAGGGGGAAGGAGGAGGACTTTTGCCCCTGTCGCCCGGCGGTTAGACCTTCGCCGTCGCTCCCATTCGGCTCCTGGCGGGGAAGTTCCTGCTGCTGCTGCTCCCGCTGGTGGTGGTGGTGACGGCGGGATCCCTGGGCATGGCAGGCGGAGGCGAGCGAGCGAGCGAGCGCGGAGGGGAGGGAGGGAGGGAGGGGTGGGAATACAAAGGAAACTCTCCGCCTGGCGCGGGAAGGAAGGAAGGAAGAGGGAGACCCGGCGGGCAGGAGAGCGGGTGCCGGGGGCGGCTCGCGGCGGCGGCGGCGTCCTCGCTTCCAGAGGCAGCCCGGGCCGGAGGGCGGGGGGGAGGCGGTCGATGCGAGCGGAGAGAGCGCCCCTCCCCTTTCCTCTCTCTCTCTCTCTCGCTCTCTCTCTCCACAGCCTTCGCCTGCAATAACAGCCAGAGAAGCGAGCGGCAGCGGCGACTAGACCGCGGCACTCGCCTGACGTCACGGCCCGACACGGCTCGTCTTAAAAGGGCAACGGCGGCCCGTTCGAGGAGTCGCCTCGTGCTGCCAAAGCCTGGCGAGCGTTCTCCGAAGGAGGAGGGGGGGGCCAGGCAGGGGTGTAAAACGTGCTTTGAATGGAGGAGGAGGGGGGGAAGGAGTTTGCGGGAGGGTTCCTTCCTGGGCTGCGAATGAGGAAGGGGGGGCGGGTTGGTGTGTGTTTGTTGTTGGGCTCCGTGTGGCTCCAGGGACGCCCCGGGAGGCGGCCTCGTATTACGCAACGAACGAGGATGTGAAAGTGGCGGCGGCGGCGGCGGCAACCTCGGGGTCTGACCGCACAGGCGAGGAAGCAACAGGCCGGCGGGGATCGCTGGTATTGATTATGGGGCGCGCGGGAAGCATGCTGTAGGAAGCGCTCTCCTTCGGAGGCAACACGTTTTCCTCCCTCCCGGGACCAAATCCCCCGACTGTAGTAGGGCATTTCCGCACTAGGCTGTTATAGCGCGATGATCCCACTTTCAACATCCTATGGAATCCTGGGGTTCGCGGTTTAGGGAGGGGCCGGCTGGGCTGCAAGCCCCAGGGCTCCATAGGGGCCATTTCCGCACGAGCCTGTTATAGCGCGATGATTCCACTTTCAACCTCCTCTGGAATCCTGGGGTTTGCAGTTTCGGCCGGCCCCTCCCGAAACTGCAAACCCCAGGATTCCAGAGGACGTTGAAAGTGGAATCATCGCGCTAGAACAGGCTCGTGCGGAAATGGCCAGGATGTTGAAAGTGGAATCATAGCGCCATAACAGCCCAGTGAGGAAATGGCCTTAGACTGCAACACGGTAGTACATGTGCGCTTGGATAAGATCCACTGAGTCCAATGAACTGGCTCCCTGGTGAGTGTTTTGCACGGACGGGTCCCAGCCTCAGGCTTCAATGCACTGAGAAGCAAGAGAAATGTATTGTATTGAGAAACAACAGGAACGTCGTTTCCACAATAGCACCCAGTTAACCTCTCCGGGCCAGAGCAGAACGTGTGGTTTCCTGTTGTCTCTGCATAAACAGATGACATCTCTGCTGAGATTTTTTTTGAATATTCAGAGTTTAATTAATCGTATGACTCGGTTGTGCATATATCAGTGGAAATTTTATATATATATATACATACACATACACACACAAATATATATATATCTGAGTTCCCAACTCCAGGAAACTCATGCACAGACAAAAAGATACTTCTCTAACAGCCAGAAACCTATTTACGGTACAAATTTGCTCTGGAGTCCTATTGTATCCAGTGCAGCTTACTCCCTTGTATGTTAAGGATTCCAGCCCTATTCAGAAATAAACCCTGTTATAATCTGTCTGTTGGATCCTAAGTCAATTGCCATATGGGACTCATAGGTTATGGAAGAGCTCCATGTAAATAATGGGAAGTAGGGGACCGATCCTAAGTATGTTCACCTAGTGGCATATGGCAGCCTTTGAGCCATGAATTCCCCACTGAATATGTAGATGTCATGGGGTAACCTCCTCGCTATAATTCATACAGAGTGCTGCATGCATTGAATGCATGAATAATGTTGGAGTACTTCTGTACTGGGCTAAAGTCTAAACCTAAAGGTATATTCAGTACTTCCATTAAGAGGAATTATGTACTGCCTTCAAAAACACTTGGTTGTTGCTGTGTGTCTTCCAGTCGTTGCTGCATTATGGTGACCCTAAGACAAACCTATTGCAAGGCTTTCTTGGCAAGATTTATTAAGAAAGCCTTTCCCCTTCCTCTGAGGCTGAGACAGTGTGACTTGCCCAGGGTCACCCCATGGGTTTCCATGCCCCAGAGGGGATTTGAACTCTGTTCTCTAGAGTCATAGTCCAACACTAAAACCACTACATTATGGTGGCTCTCAAGACACTAATACAGTCCAGACAAATGGCTTCCCTGATGTACTTGTGATGTGTTTTTCACGGAATGTCCAGAAGCCCTTATGAGTGTCATAATTTAAAGTTAATCTTGTACATTGACAATCTCAAAAGTCTCCTTTCCAGGTCATTCACTCACACAGCACCTGCTTCTTTCTTCTGTCTCTTGCCCAGGCTCTGCGCTCCTATTTCACCTCCAAGTTGATTTCCTCCAGGATGTAAACATCTCTGTAAAGGGTATCACCACAGTACTGAGAGGTTTAAGGGTATGGCCACAGTATTCACAATACTGACAGGGCCTCCCAGAGCTATAAGGCAGATTAATTCAACTGTCTTAGGTGGCAAGTTATAATGGAGGGAGCTGCGGCAGTTTCTTTTTGCTACTGGACTCCCCAGCTCTCTCTCTCTGTCCAAGGACAGAGCTGGATATACTACACAATTTGTAGCAAGTTCCCCCAAATGAGCCTAGTGCTAGTTTCAAGTGGCAAAATAAGATTCAGTGTTGAGTCTAGCTAGCTTCTGTATGCGGAATAGGGAGTGGGTTTTACCCCCTCTCCCACAGGGGGCAAAATGTCCTGAGATGACTTTGTAGACTGCCAAAAAAGTCAATTATTGAAAAGAGGTGTGTGTTTTAAATATTTTAAAAGTTTTGTTATCTAGATCAGAGGGGGGCATTCTTAGACTTACAGGACCTACTTTCTTTCTTTCGTAAAGCCCTGAGGTCCCCCAGCTGCTCAAAATAGCAGTAGGGATGGAGCCAGAAATAAATTGGTTGCTCAGCGGAGTTGACTTTGTTACCGACCTTACAAAAGACTATGGTAACGTTCATAGACTACTCTTTCTGAGTTATTGCAGAATCAAGGATCATAACAAAACAAAAAATATACCTTTAGATCTGGAGAAAAGAAGAACAGAATTGCTGAATAAATTCATATATGATTGGAACTTCCAGAAGTCAAATGGGACAGCAGTTATGTAATTTACTATTATTAAAAAAGAGAGAGAGAGGAGAGGAGCAGCATAAAAGCATGGACAAAATGCAACCAATCAGTATACATATTTTACAGGCAAAGAATAAAATATGTTGCCAGGAAGTTAACGTAGTGTCAACCATGACAGACAATTTTCTTTACTTGCCATTTGTAAACTAATAGGAATTAGAAAATCTAATCTGTTCACAATTGCCCCTCTATCATCTGATAAATTTTAATCAATTTTCTGTGTAGACTTGCTCTAGAACCCTAACCCAGGTGTACAATGATGGTTGGGGTAATGGAGACAATGACCTCCTTCACTCAGAAGCCATATACTGGGGTAATACGGAGATCTACATCTGCATTAGTACGGGTAAGATATTCAAAGATGAAATTCTAGAATAGAAAAACATTGCTAACTTCAATTTTATTTACTGCTGGTACTCTTAAACTAAGTGGTGTTAAAAGCCTTTGTTCATCTATTGCAAATGATCTGTTGGTAGAGCCCGTTCTGCCTTCTGCTTATTGCTATCAGAGCTATAATATGTCCAGAAATCATATAATGCATTACGCTTGGTGAAGCTAAGCAGATTTGATCCTTGCTGGTGCTTGGGGACCCCGTATACTCTATGTGCTCCCCGTACTATACTGGTGATGCCTATATTAGGAAGGAAAAAAGGAAGATATCTCTTTATCTAACTAAGTCAATAAAGTTGCCTACATATAAATGTACCAAATAAACACATATGAAGGCAATAGCCACATGTAAAGAATTATTGTTACAGTGTCATTTTAAAAGGATCTATTGTTTGAAAAGGGGATTAACCAAGCAATCCTATACATATCTGTTCTAATGTAAGCAGATAGCAGGCAGTATTGAGTTTAGTGGCACTTAGTCCCAGGCAGTTAGGTAGTCATGTAGGGACTGGGAGATGGAAGAGATTCTCCCCAGGCGGCAATGCTTTTGGGCATCCCAGCCCATAGCCACATCCCCATGTGCCCTGGCCATGCTCCCATGTACCACGGCCACACCCCTCATGCTGTAGCCCCGCCCCCCACCTGCCCCCCTCCACACACTCCAAGCTCTGCCACTGCAGTTATACATGGGACTGCAGTTCCAAAGATAAAACCCAACTGTGTAGAATCATCAGCTAGGTAAAAAGAAGAGTATTAAGAAATAGATGAAGTAGTACAGAGATACTACACATTCTGATTTTAAATTGTAGCTAAAATAGATTAGGCCAAATAATGCATAAGAAGTTCTGTACATTTTTGACGTTTTTCTTTTGCATCTTGGGACCTTCCTGCCAAAATTTTATCTGACATTTTATTTTGTACAAACACAAGATGTTTTATCCAAAAATCTTATTTTTGTGCACATTTATTGTACAAACAGATTTTTGGGAAAAAGTCCCAATATATGAAAAGTCATTGAAAATGTGCAAAAACACTCATAATATGTTATGGCACCCTTTTATAGTGAAGAATGAGAAAATCTATGAATAATATCTTATTTTTTGTATCCCTACTGAGATTCACACTTGCAAAATAAGATGCTTTTTCTTTCCAGAGCCCCACTGAACAATAACCAAACTGACTCAGCTAATACACAGCATGCAGAGGGAGAGGAGGTCCTCCTAGAATAAACAGATAATTTTTACCTCTTAATGAAGTTCTTCTTCTAATGTTGTACTAGTTGTATCATGACTTTGGATCTCAATTCGTAATTTGAGTGTGCTCCTTGAGTCAGCTCTGAACCTGAATGCCCAGGCTTTGGCAGAAGCCAGTACCACGTTTGCATAGTTAAGATTAGTATGCCATCTGAGCCCAATCCTGGATATGTCAAACCTGCCCACAGTGAGACATGCCTTAGTTACATGCTGTTTGGATACTATACTGTACACTGTCAAGGCAGCTTTTGAAACTGACATGTCAGTTGGTTTAAACTGCTGTGTCCAAGTTATTGACTGGGACTGCTTAACGTGGCCCTGGAGCTGCATGTGTCCCCTCGATTTCTCTTTTTCTGTGAAAAAAAAAAAGCAAATTCACTTTTTAAATACGGCTCAGTCGTCCTCCTACACACACATTTAGCAGTTTGTGTGACTTGTAGAGGCCAAGATCCTATATCAGCCATTTCCACACTAGACTGTTATAGTGCTATTATTCCACTTTCAACATCCTATGGAATCCTGGGGTTTGTGGTTTAGGGTTTATCGCCAGTGATCCTGTTATTGCCAGTGATCCTGTTGAAGCCCTAGTTAATACCTGGAATTGTGATCTTACTAGGGCTATCGACATGATTGCTCCCAAAGTCCTTTCCGGCCTGCTTCAAATCATAATCCTTGGTATACAATAGAACTCAGGAATATGAAGCAGGTCGGACAACAACTACAGCGCAACTGGCAGAAATCTGGACTCTTATCTGACAGGACACGCTATAGAGAATTCCTTCATTCCTATGGTGTGGCAATAGATGCAACGAAGAGGACTTTCCTCTCTGCACATATTGCGTCTGCGACTTCTCGTCCAGTAGAGCTGTTCAGGGTGGTAAGGGATCTGACTCAGCTACCCATTCCCCTGAACTCGCTGTTAGAACCAAGTGTAGCTTGCTGTGATGCTTTGAATAATCATTTCGCAGATAAAATCTCTCAGATAAGAGCCGACTTGGATGCCGGTGTTATAGCAGAGGTTACAAATGGAGTGTCCGGCAACTCCGTGAACAGGATTATACTGGATCAGTTTCAGTCAGTGAGTACCAAGGATGTAGACAAGCTCCTTGGAAATATAAGAAAGACAACTTGCCCTCTTGATCCCTGCCCTTCATGGCTGGTCATCCAGGGAGGAGTTGCAATTAAGACCCATTTAAGATACATTATAAATGCATCCCTCAGGGAGGGCAAATTTCCAGCTTGTTTAAAAGAAGTGATTATACGGCCACTTCTAAAAAAGCCCTCCCTAGATCCCCTGGATATGAATAATTATAGACCAGTCTCCCATCTCCCATTTTTAAGCAAGGCGATCGAGAGGGCTGTTGGTCTTCAGCTCGAAGCTGTCTTGGATGAAACAGATTATCTAGATCCATTTCAAACTGGCTTCAAGGCAGGATATGGAGTCGAGACTGCCATGGTCACCTTAGTGGATGATCTTCGCCTAGGTATCGACAGGGGAAGTGTGACCCTGCTGGTACTCCTGGACCTCTCAGCGGCTTTTGATACCATAGACCATGTTATCCTTCTGGAACGCCTGAGAGGGCTGGGGATCGGGGACACTGCACTTAAGTGGTTCCAGTCCTATCTCTCAGGTAGATACCAGATGGTGATGCTTGGGGACAGCTGCTCCTCGAAAAAGGAGCTTAAATCTGGCATCCCTCAGGGCACTGTCCTGTCCCCAATGCTATTTAACATCTACATGAAACCACTGGGAGAGATCATTGGGAGGCATGGAGCAAGGTGCTATCAGTATGCTGATGACACCCAGATATATCTCTCTATGCCTCGGATAATAGCATCAACTAAAGGGTGGCATCTCGCCTCTGAACGAATGTCTTGAAGCAGTAATGGACTGGATGAGGAAAAACAGACTGAAGCTGAATCCAGATAAGACGGAGGTACTCGCTGTTAAGGGCCCCAGCCCAGATATGGAGGTTTGTCAACCAGTTCTAGACGAGGTCACACTTCCCCTGAAAGACTGTGTCCGCAGCTTGGGGGTGCTCCTGGACTCTCCACTTCAGATGACAGCTCAAATTGATGCGGCGGCTAGGAGTGCCTGCTATCAGCTTTGGCTGATACGCCAGCTGCGCCCCTTCCTGGAGCTGGAACACCTAAAAACAGTGGTGCATGCGCTGGTAACTTCACGGCTTGACTTCTGAAATGTGCTCTACATAGGGCTACTCATGTGCTTAGTCCGGAAACTTCAATTAGTTCAGAATATGGCAGCCAGGTTGGTCACCGGTAGACCTAAAACTGACCACATAACACCAATTCTGAAGTCGTTACATTGGCTGCCTATTAGTTTCCGGGCACAGTACAAGGTGTTGGTTCTTACCTTTAAAGCCCTTTATGGCTTGGGCCAGCCTACCTGCGGGATTGCCTTCTCCCATATAATCTGCCCCGCACATTAAGGTCCTCTGGGAAGAGCTTACTGCAGCCAGTCAGAACTAGGTTGGCTGCGGTTACCCAGAGGACCTTTTCTTCTACCGCTCCCAAGCTATGGAATGGCCTGCCGGAGGAGACCTGGCATATTACCAGTTTTGACTGCTTTAAAAAAGCAGTCAAGACTGATCTCTTCCGACAGGCCTTCCAAGACTAGTACTTCCACTGCCTCCCACCAATTGCCCTGCTGTTCTTTTAATAGTTAATTAATTGTTAATTGTTATGTGTTTTAGGGGGTTGGTTTTAGCTGGGTTGATGGGTGGGGAGGATTGGGTATGTTTTTAATGTCTTTTAATGTATAATGTATTTCATGCTGTTCGCCGCCTCGATCCATGTGGAGAGGCGGGATACAAATAAATTTTATTATTGTTATTATCATTATTATTATTAGGGAGGGGCCCAACCCTTCGCAGGGGTTCCACATATGGAACTCTGCTGCTACCATCATCAGCTGGGAACATCTGTTGTTCATTTGTCCAAAAAGGTCACTCTCCATATGTAGTGTTGTTACCCTGTATGTTGGGGGTCCTGGGAGGGGTGCCCAAATTGCCACATAAAAACACAAGATGGGGGAAATTAGACTGGAGCGCTCTCTTAAGCTAACGAGAGGCAGGGTAACTTTAGCTAGGATCTTTTACTCTATGTATACAGCGTCGGGTCAGAGAGCGGCTAGACAAGTTTAAAGTAACAAATAATATTTTATTGAAGACAAACAACACGAAAGACACGACATACGTTAGCTAACTGAGAAATAGAAATAGAGAGCTTTGGGGAATGGGTAATACGACACCTGGTCTCGTAGTCCTGGAGAGAAGTGGAGGGGAAGAAAGCTCAGCGCGGTTCGCTGAGGAGGCGACTCGCTGGACAAACCGACAGCAAGGCAGGATAGCAGTCCGGAGTGTTCTGTGGAAGGCTCAGAATTGGGGATCTTTTATAGGGTGGATTTTACCTACAGGCCATGCCATGCTTGGTGAGAACGAAAGGGATTTTGTAGCTGGACAAAGGCGTTGGAAAAGGTCAGGTTTTACATGATGAGCTTAGCGCTTGATGACAATGGTATGGCCAGTATGCAAATGGACCCACATAAAGGAATGGCTCGGCACTCGGCCGTGCGTCTTTGTGTAGATTCACGCTGAGCAAGGCCAGTTTGCAAGAAGGTGTTCCCTGAAGCATCGGAGAGGCTTAAGTTGCCTGCCTAAATGAGGTTTGGAAATTACAACCATTAACGGCCGCGCCTAATACATGCTTGTCCGGTGGACCTCTGCAAACACGTGGAGTGGGGAGGCAGAGAAAGGTCAAGTAAAGGCCAAATTATTTGATATCAAGCGATATCTAGTGCTCTCACCAGACATATCATAACCGTGGTAACGGTGTAACCTAAACTGGTGAATGCCACCATCAGGATTCTGGCCACAGTGTTTCAGGGCAAAAAGATCCAGTTAAGTTGATCCAGTTAAGTTGCCTCCCTAGTTTAAGTGAAGCCTATGATGGTATTACTGTAAGAATTTCATTGACAACCAACCAGTTTTTAGATACAGTTTAACAACCAGTTCTGTTTGTGACCTATTAGAGACCCATACAACTTGGGACTGCAGGCTATCTGCATTCTTCCATGTAAACCTGTCCTGGTTTTAAGATCATTAGAGTACTTTTGTCCATCATGCCACCACCTGAGGCACACTTGGTAGGCATGTGGAAAAGGGCATTTTCAAAGCCTGTGTTACCCTATCCTATACCTCCATCCTGCAGAATGTGCTTTTTCATATGGTTGGAAATACATGACTCGAAGGCACTTTGATTGGAAGAGTGCTTTGTCAGGTCAAGCTGACCTGAGACATGGTCAGGCCATAAATTCAAAGGGGATTAGGTAGAAATCCCAGCATAAAAGGAGCTCAAACTAATCTCTTCATCAATCCTAGATCTTTGCATTTCCAAACTGGCCTGGATAAGACAATGAGAGATTGTACCTTTTGATCTAACTCTATGCAGACCTTTCTTACACTCCCTCCTGGTCCAGATTTCTAGAAGTTATCATGATTCCCATAAATTTTTTCACTCTGGTGTCAAAGCAATCACTTATTCTGGAACGTTTGTCAGTCCTGCGAGAAAGTTTTAAAGCTTTGATAGAACACCCCTTCGGGATAGGAAAAACGGTATATACAGCCTAACTTTCACCCTGACAACTTATAGCATCTCGGTTGTAATATGTGGCATCCAGACTGCTGTCTGTCCGTGCTAACCTCAGATGCTGTCTGAGCCTCTCCACTTTATCCTTCTTCTCCAGGATTGGTAACTATCACCCCCTTCCCCAAATTTCTCTTTGTATCCAACCTTTCATGCCTTTCATGTATAGTTCTTAAAGTGTCTGATTTCCTGTGTGCTTGTTGATTCCAAATTAAATACTTTGTTTATCATTAACTGGAGCTTCTCTGAAGTTAGCACTGGTATACATTGGGGGAAAGATGCTGCTGTTACCCTCCTCTTACAGGCTTTCTTTGAACTATAATTTCCTCAAATTCTAATGAGACGCTGGCCTTGCAAGTGGACCCCAACATCTATCACCTTTTAGGGTAACACCTGCTCCCAGGCTATAGAATTCCCTACAAGGGGGAGCAAGGCTGCCTCCCTCTTTGTTGTCCTCCATCTGGCAGGCAGAGATCTTTCTATTCAGATAGATTTTTAGCATGTAAGACAAAGTGCTTTGACTGGTTGACCACTGCTTTTTTTCTTATTGACTGTGTTTTTATTTTATTTTTTTATGTTCAAATTGTACTTGTTTCTGTCTGGATTTTATTAGTGTTTGCTGCTTTTAGTGCCACTTTGAGATTGCCTTGAGTGCTACAAAGAAAGAAATATTTGGGTTTTGGAGATGTACAAAATGTGGCCGGGAAGAGAAGTTCAAACTCAATTGCTGCTAATGGCTCCCTTTCTCTTCCATTTTATCACTGATTATTTTACCCTTCACAGCAGTTAAATGAAGCATAACCCCATATTTAACAAAATAATAGAACTGTAGAATTGGAAAGGACTCGAAGGGCCATGTGGCCCAGTCCCTGCCAGTGCAGAAATCCATAACTAAAGCATCCCTGACAAATGACAACCCAAACTCTGTTTAAAAAATTCTGATGAAGAAGAGTCCACCAGCTCCCAAGGTGCCACATTCCACAATCCAATAGCTTTTACTGTTAGGAAATCTTTCCTAATGTTTAGATTGAATCTCTGTTCTTTGTTGCAGTCCAGAATTGCATTAGCTCAGTGTGCATGTGGGGGGGGGCATGCACATGTGCTACATCACACTATTGACGCAAACTTAACTTGTGATTTACTAAGAACCCTAAATCCTTTTTGCATGTACTGCTGCCAAAGCAGTTGTCACCCATCCTTGATTTGTACATCTGATCTTTCCTGCTTTAAGATAGAACCTCACAGTTATCACTGTTGAAATTTGTTTTGTTTGTTTTGGCTCTGTTCTCCAGTCCGTTAAGGCTGTGTTGAATCTGATTCTATCTTCTGAGGTATTAGCTGCCCTTACAATGTGATAGAATCTGATTCTGATAAGCTTTGATTCTATCTTTTGAAGTATTAGTAAACCTTTCAGTTTCAATGTAGCTAAGACAGTTTTTAAAAATCTGAAACGAACCCCTAAATGGTAACCAAGATTGCCTCAGATCCCTAGATGTTGTTAGGCTATAGCTCCCAGAATCCCTGCTGGCTGGGGCATCTGAAAAGTTAGTGACTAATAACATCTAGCTTGGGAACAAATTATCTTGTGGTTTAGCTGTAGTTCCACGCTGTTAACCTACTACCCAATCTAGCAATGAGAACAAAATAAAGTTATCTGTCAAGTAACTGAACCATATATGAATTCGTATATGAACCACACAAGTGACTGGTCTTAAAAACAAGTAACAATTGTCTCTTTAGTTAAAGCTAAGTGTTTTCTTAGCATTTCAGGAGTTTAAAGACTGTTATACATGCCTGAATTTATTTTTTGCAAAACGTATCATCATCACTCTACCCACTTGGACACAAAGCCCAACTGATATGACAGAACATGAGATTGCAATTAATTTTACTACCCCCCCCCCCAAATTAATAGTCGTACTGTGGCCATTATGACTTTTTTAACGGACAGACTATTGCGTCTGAAAAACTCCCCCATGTCCCAGTGAACAAATGGAAAACTGTTCTTAACAAGGAGCTGGAAAGAAAAACAACTATTATAATAACCATCAGTAGAAAATTTCATTAAATGTTCTCACAGCACTTAAGTGCCATTCAGTCAATCAAAGAGCCAGTGTGTTAAGAGTTTTACGAAAGGAGAACATTCCAAAGGAATTCCTTTCATCACCCTATCATGTTCATAATTTAGTGGCAGAGAGCACAGTGTCTCACAGTACTCTGTCTTGTAATCAATAATTATAGTCATGGACACTTAGGCTTTAAATTGGTTTCAGTTCTTTTTTGTTCAAATGCTTTTTGTGAATTAAACTACAGAATGAATGGAAGAGAATTAGAAAGATCTGGTATAAGATGTTTAGTGTCACTGTACATGCTTCTTGAGATTTCTTGTAGATTTTTTTTTAATAATGACCATATATGATTTAATAGCAGAGTCTGATAAATGAGAATGGTGGAACTATTATTGTCATTATCATTATTATTATTATTTACATCTCCCTTTTTCCCCAAGACTATCACCATTTCTGCATGATGATACTCTTCTGTGTTGTCCTGTTGCAATCCCAGCAGCACCCCTTGCTAGGAAGGAATGCTCCCCTCTGCACCTGACCAGCTCCCTGCTGAAGGAAGAGTGTGGGACACATGTCTGCCTTCCGTAGCACATCTGGGATCTTCACCATGCTGCAGTGGGAAAGAAAGTGTCTCCACTGTGCTTCCGACCCTTCCACATGGCAGGTAAGTATGGGAGCATTGCACAATCGCGGGTGCTTAATGGATTTAACCCATTAAGCAAATATCCCATGATCACAATGCATGGAAATGGGATGGCAGTGGGACCGCAATGACCTGCAGACTGTAGCCATCCTGTCCCCATAGCGGGACTGTGACACCATGCGGAAACGGCCTAAGAGCCATGGTGGCTTACATGCTAAAAAGGTTACAGTCGTAAACATTCAAAAGACCACATTCAAACAGATTTAAACTAAGAACCATATTAAAAGCATACACTCTAAAAGATTTTTAAAACTAGAAACCATGGCGCTTATCTTTATCTTCACAATTTGACGTATTGTATTTTCTACTTATTTTCACAGGAACATGTTGAGTTATTAAAGTGGGAATATGAGTTAAGTACAAGGAAAGGATGTCTAATTTTGACTGGGAATGCACTTGGGGAAGGATATAGGTGGGGAAAGCAGACCAGGCCATTTTAAGAGGCTAATAAAGTAAACATTCTCCCATACATTATGCAATTCTGGTATAACCATATCTGATATTATTTTCATTGCTTTCTTCTTTGGTGCTTTAATGGTTTTGTAGAATTATTTTTACAGAGGCAATTTTGTAGTGGCTAAAATGTTCACATGTATCCACAGAAATTACTCACATGTACTCTGATGATTTAGGCTGAAATCTTGCATCTGCTTGCCTGTGAGAAAGCCAAGTTGGACTCAAGGAGAGTTATTTCTGAGTAAACATGTATATATAGAAGAGGCAGCATGATACTGTGGTTTGAGTGCTGGATTAGTACTACAGGAGTTGTGCTGTTGTATGCCTTCAAGTCATTTCTGGCTTACGGCAACCCTAAGCTGATCCTATCATGGGGTTTTCTGGGGCTGAGAGTATGTGACATGCCCAAGATTACCCAGTGGGTTTTCATGGCCCAGCAGAGAATCAAATTCTGGTCTCCAGGATCACAGTCTAATGCTCAAAGCACTACACCATACTGGCTCTCAGTAGTATAGGAGACCAGGGTTCAAATTTCCACTCAGGCATGAAAACTCACTGGGTAACCTTGGGCATATCACAGTTTCTCAGCCATAGAAGAAGACAATGACAAATCGCTGAATAATTCTTTCCAAGAAAACCCAGTGAGATGATTACCATAAGTCAGAATTGACAGAAGGTACAGAACAGCAACAGAAATGTATATGTTATTTTATTATGATTGTGAAGAATTTGTTTGTTTCTTTTCAAGTATTTGTAAACTGTTTATATTTGAAATGTTCAAAGTGGTTCACAACAATAATAAAACATAAGCTATATACCATTTAACACATAGTATTTGTTTGCCTGTGAAATACATATTAGATTGGACTATACAGGAAAGCTTGCATGAACTGGTATTTATTTCTTCAGCAAGCCTCTGAAGTAAGAATAGCTGGAGCATACCAAATTTCTAAAGCAATAGTGTTCCACACCGTAGATATAACAGTGGCCTCCTTTGAAAGATAGCTGAGCAGATTTTAGGAATATGTGGCTCATAAAAGGCTTTTCCACATGATTTTAAGGCCAAATAAGCCTATAAAGGCAAAGGTAGTCTCTTAGGTCTTGTCAGTGTGCTCACTCTTATTTCAACAGGTTTCCAACTCAGCCGTTGGTTAAATCCCTGGTGTAGCAGATGAGGAATGCAGGCAAGTATTATCATTATATCCTGGCAGACTTGACCTCTATGATTAGCTTAAATTTGATCTAACCACAGTGATTCATGCCTCAGACCTGTTCAGTTTGGATCTCTACTTTAGAATATAGCTGCCACGGGGGTGAGACACAAAGAACATAATGATGCTCACTTTTGAAACGACTATGTTGCTTTCAGTTTCTTTCTGGGATCAGTTCCTTAAAAGGTGCTAATTGTGACTTATATAGGTAGGAAGCCTATTACCCTCTAGGTGATTTGGACTAGAATTCCCACAACTGACTATCCTGGGTGGAGCTGAAGAGAGTTGTAAGCCAAACTGTACTGATTGCACTCCAGTGCAGAACTATCTAGAGCAAGACTTAAGTGTCATCAGGGTTGGGCAAGTGTGCTGGGTCATGGGGCCAGTTTTATGCCCCTAGGACTCACCAGAAGCTAGTGGACCAAAAACAAAAACAAAACCCCAAAGTGGTCAGAAGACCATTTCTGGTTTTGCAAAACAAGGGTTTTTAAAGATATGCAGGCATCCCCTGCCACCTATTCAAAAGGTGAATTGTCACTCATGGTGGCTCCCTGAAGAGGCAGTTAGCCCTCTGTTTTTAGGAGGGGGCAGAATGGGGCAATCTGTTATTTGAAGGGCCAAAAGTACATATATGGGCCTGCCAGTGTCTTGAGATCTTCTGGGGAGGCGCTTCCACTACCCTCACAGGTACATCTGATGGGAACACAGGAGAAGGCCTTCTTGGTGGCTACTTTTAGACACCTTTCCCAGAGGGGTTAGACTGGTACTCTTCTTGCTATCCTTTTGTGGGTAGGGAGAGACCTTTCTGTTTCATCAGCCGTTTGAGGATTGACTACTCAGGGGGAAAGGCAGTTTCAGTACACTTACAGTTCTTTCTAATGGTTTGTTCTTGACTGCTTTTTAACATTTTTGATAGTATAAATATATTTTTAACTTTTGTATGATGTAAACTGTTTAGCTTTATCTGTTACACCTTGAGGCCCAAACCAGCAAAATAGTGGGATATGAATAAATACCATCATCATCATCATCATCCAGGAAGTCTGGAGGTATTAAGGGCTGTATATAGCCTCAGGGCCCACATTTGAGTTGTTCTTTGGTACTTTCAGTATTGTGTCCGATGCAACTTTTTCAAAGAACTTTTGAGTTTTTGTGTTTAATGCCTTGATTTTCATCATGAAACACAATGCTTTTGAATTTATTTATTTGTTTATTTATCTGAATTGGTCTGTAGTTTGTCTGTAGTTTAATTTGATGGGGCTTCCCTCTCACTTGCACTGTTTGGCTATTTCCTCACTACACTGCTATGGTACTATTATTCCACTTTCAACATCCTGTGGAATTCTGGAGTTTGTAGTTTACTGAGGCCAAAGAGCTCTCTGGCTGACACTTCTGAACTCCCCTCCCTAAACTACAAACCCCAGAATTATATAGGATGGAATAACAGTATAGTGTGGAAATGGCCTTTGTTTTATAATTTATTTATTTATATCCCACTTTCTTCCCCCAATTTGAGACTCAAAGTGGCTTACAATTGTTAAACTAAACATAATTAAAAATTACCAGGATACAAAATTAAAATGCAATTGTCATCATGATATTAGAACCTGTTAAAACAAATTTTAAAAACAGCAATAACAACAATAACAACAACAATAATGAAAGTCCAGCGCATTATAGAAGGTCCACTTCCCCTGAGAAATCATTTCTCAAAGGCCTGCCAGAATAAAAGGGTTATATTGATTATATTTTCCTTAATTGTAGACTGTCTTGTAGACTGGATGAAGCGGCAAGGGAAAATATGCAAAGATGAGGAACAAAAGCAATGCAACAACCCCAGCCCAGATCAAGTGGTGCAAAAATGTCTGTGCAATATAAATGGTTTGTCTTTGTTCCAGATCATTTTAATTGCATTAGATGCCTGCATTGGTGTATTTTATACTCTCAAGTCAGATTGTGATGCATCAAATGTTCCTTTTTTAAAAAAAAATGACCTGGCAACTTTCAGGTCAAGTGCTGTGCCATTATAATTCTTAAGACAAATTCACAAATCTAAGGATTTTCATAAAATGACTACCCTTATTAAGTCTTAGATATAGCTAAAAGAGAAATATGTCTTTGAAGATTAAGTTATCTGTAAGCTGCAATACTTAATGCAAGGGGATTGGGGTGGATCATTTTTGCAAGTTAAGGCCTGTGCATATTTGTTCAAGGACAGAAAGTATGGTCAATAGTAGTCAGGAAATACAGTGATGTAGATGCTTCACCCAGGAGCATACAAATAGAATGGTGTAAACAAGGCTAACCTAACAAACAAGACAAAGAATGGATTATTCTAAACTTCATAGATAAAGGGCGTGGGATTTCTCATGATATTTTGTAATTTCCTGCTGCAGTAGGTCAACAGGGTGGGAAAAAGAAAGGAGAACTGCAGTTAGAAGATTTTAGCAAATTTGACCTTGGGTGAAATATTTTAAAAACCTTTTGACTTTTTAAATTCATGCCAAAAACACATTGCATTTGTGGACAGAATGCCAGTGAGAGTCGTATTCTACAGGAACATTAATTGTATGTCTTAGAATAATTATCAGTTTCTCTAATAACCAAAAAGTAAAGAAAAGAGATAATAACTCAGATCCTTCTGCTTGGCTTGCACAGTTCTTACATTAGTTACAAAGGAGATTTGGTAGTGTAGGTTAGGTAATTGAGCCATTGGATACATGAGGTAAACAGAAGAACAAAGAGCTTGCAGAAGTCAGAAGAGCATTTTACACGGACAAATATTTTTTGTGTTAAAATCAGATGATCCCAGTATTAAACTAAAATATGTTTGAATGAGCTATTGTAGCATTTCTCTCCCATTTCACTTATTTTAGCTTCCAACACTTGAGTTTCACCATGGTGTAGTGGTTTGAGTGTTAGCCTGGGACATGGAAAGACCAGGGTTCGAATCCCTGCTTGACCATGGAAATGTACTGGGTGGTCTTGGACAAGTCACACTCTCTCAGTCTCAGAGAAAGGCAATGGCAATCTCCCCGAACAAATTCTGCCAAGAAAACCCTGTGACTTGCCTTAAGGTTGTCATAGGTCAGCAATGACTTGAAGGTGCACAACAGTAACAAACTTGCTCAGAAATTGATGGTATTAATATGTAGCATTTGCTTCTCATCTTCTTTGAGAGTGGAGAAGGATACTAATTGTGTGATATTGTTGTAACTGGTCTGCCATAAGACCACATTCTCAATAAGGATGCCTTAAAGCATCAAAAACTATGTAATGAGTAGCAACACAAGCTGTGGATGGGAACACAATAGCTGAGACATTTGATACAAACCAGAGCCCAGAGTGTTATGTTTGAAAATTAATTCCTTGGTGTTAAATAGTAGAAATTGAGACATTAATTCATTGTCACTAACACTGGTAATTGAAACAGTTTTATTCATTTAATTAATGCAGATTGATTCATCACTTGAAATGTTAATTTTCAGAACAGACTGTAGGATTTGAAAAAGATTGCATGGATATTGTCGCTGTTGACCCTCTAGAGGCATGTTTTGTAGTTGGCTCCTTCAAAAGTGCTGCTTTTGCTGTGTTAAATTTGCTTTCCTCAATCACATTTTTTTCCAGATGGACTACAAAGCCCATAATATGATTGCTGCTTCATAATGGTGGTGATTCAGTGTGTCTGGAAACTGTCAGGTTTGGAAAATATGCTCTAAAGCATGGGATTATATCTTACAACCTATTTAGGTTTGTCATTCATTATCTCTCTTCCCCTTTTTCCACTCTTGTGCCAACATTGTGGCTTGGTCGCAGTGGCTAGTGAAAGGCACTCCCTCTTTTCCAACTGCCTTTGCAGTGACCTTTGAGGGAAAAATGGGCAGTCAGCATCTTCTGGACTTAATCTACCCCACTGTCATCCTCTTTTCCTTGTGTATCGTGTTTTATTAGACTGTAAACTTGGCGGCAGGGAACTGGCAAATTAATAATTTGTGAACCACTTTGGGAACCTTTTTGGCTGAAAGGCGGGGTATAAATTCTCTAAATAAATAACAAATAAATATGCTATTCAATCAGCAGTCAAACATCTTGTCCGTTAACAATTGATAAGGAGTGATGTAAAAAGTTGTTAGGGAATGATGTGCTCATTGCAGCTAGAAGACAAGGAACCACTGCAAATACAATAGTAAATGGCAGGCTACAAAGATCAGTTAGTGAGTCAAGGCTGGAGAATTCTTAATTAGAAATGTTTTCAGTGTCTCTGAATGTATGCAAAACGTTTTCTGAACAACTGAATCACTGCATCATCTCCGCTTTCCCACTCTCATTTAAGAAGCGTGGTCTAAAGAGATCAATAGCATGCATGTTTTGCATGCAGGAACTAGGGATTCAAAGTTCAATTCATGACCACCCCACCTCTCAATTTTCAATTCAGGTCTTCACTGTCTTCACTGTAAAAATTAGGAAGGAATATACCATAGAAACCTGATAATTCCTCTGTTGGGTTATCTGGAAAAATGGGCTTGTTAAAAGTGGATGAAGCTATCTTATATCTGTAAGCCTTGCTGAGTTCAATTACTTTTGAGTAGTCACAAGGGAGTGCATACATTTAGTTAGCTGAATCTCTTGTCTCCAGACCTATAGCTCTAATCTTATAAAATCTCTCAGAAAGTGTGTGATCCACTGAGACACTGGGTGGTGGAAAGCAAAACAGAGGGAAAGAGAGATGGAGAAGCCAGACGAGAAAGAAATGGGGAGTGGGGAAGTTAAGAAAAACAGTTCACTTAATTATCCAATGTGCAGCATTATGCAAACAAGAAACACATTAAGGGAGTACAAAGAGGTTAATTGCAGCTGATCCCAAATAAAAATATACAACAGCAGAAAATAACATAAAATAAAATTATAGAAGGTGACTTGAAAAGACCTTTCCCACCCATAAATATTCCAGCAACTTCCATACAGACTGGTGGCACAACCTTCAGGCCTATAAAGGACCTGACATTCTGAATGGCCCAAGCCTGTGTGAAGGCCTTCTGCAGAGCAAACACATCATCAGTATACCCAGAGATTCCATTCCAGGCCAGGCTAGACCATTTTCCTGCAGGCAGGTGAAGATGCACCAGCCAGCATGGAGAAATCCTAACCCTTCTTCTTCTTGGGTTTTCATTTTACTGACTCTGGAAGAGAAAAAAACATACTTACCCCAAGCAAATTCTAATGATCCCAATTAATTAATTTCTTACAGTGCAAACTTAACTACAGTGTTAATCAAGAAATCTATGGAGTTATGCCACATTATTGAACAAAATGGGTTAATAATTTGATCTTGTGAATGTTTTTGCAAGCTCAGAAGCAGACTTTTCATAATCAGTTCAGGCTGGATCTACAACCACATCTACAGAGAGAGGTCCTGAGTACAAGAGAGAGGACAACAAATCTGAAGATTCATTTAGCATCTTCATTCATAGTTGTCAATCCCAATGCTGTGCTTCCACAGCAAAGACATGCAACCATCCACTTAGCAATCCAAGCCAGTCAACAAATGGCCCTTTAGTGAACTGAGTGGTCAATCTGTCACACTGACTTCAAATGTATTTGTTAGTGTACTAAAGGAGAAATCACCACCCACTCTCTACTAATGTACCAAAAAGGACTTAACTCATACTTTACCAAATCATAATTCATCGATTTTAAAGGTTCTGTGGTTAATTTGTTTTAGTGATATCGTTAGCTGCCTTAAGCAGTTTTTAAAAGCAGAAAGGTAAGATAAAAATGCAGTAAAATGTAAAGATAGAAGCCATTATGGAGAGTGGGATCACTCTCCTTTTATTTTGTTGTTCAGTACATTTTTGCATGGTAATGATTAAAAAACAGATTTATAAGCACCTTTATAACATCACTATAATGTTTCAGCCGTTACCAAGCTTTGGGGTATTGTGCTCTATTAGTGTCTTCAGTATCCCCCAGTCTAAGCACTTTCTTCCTCACCATCTGAGTGAGGATTTGGTGGTCAGAAATGGATTTCATTCAGTTAGGGAAAATTATTTAGATTTACTACAGCATTGAACTGCCTTAATTTTGGGGAAATAAGTTCCCATTATTTTCTTCAAACAGACAACAGATATAGAACCAGACAAGATCTATTTATTTAATTTTCCTTTTAACTGAGTTGCTTGTACTGTTTTCCTATAGATTTTACTTAGTGTCAGCATAAATCAGCGTCTGTGTAATAGTTTGATTCTACCCATTTTGATGTGATTTCACATCCGTCAGGTTTGCAGCTGATGCCCAGTTGCTATAGTAACTTCATTAACAGCCCTTGAGAGACATATTAAACCCTTATTGGAGCCAAACTTGCAGAACAGTTTTAAATTAGACCCCTTGCTCATGTTTCTGCTACTGGATAAAAGCACTAATCAACACTCTAAATCCAATGACCAGTGTGCGAAGCGAAGTGTCGTATGGATTTCACAGTTACAATGATTACTTTTAAAATGATTTTTACTCTGTTCCACTTGGTACTTTGTATAACACACTGGACCCTTTAAAAGGGCCTGCTTTTAGAATGGCATTAAGATATGTCGGTGTAGTTATGCTGGATCCCAGTTATATAACCAATGGTGCAAGAGTGCCAGCACCATGAGCTCACCCATTGCACAAGAATCAATTAGCTCCCTGAATACCATGTCTAAAGTGAGTGCATGTGAGAGAGATCTGTGCTTGTGAAGCAATCAGTCATGTTATGAGCTGCCCTTGTGAAAGCTTTGGGAACATACAGCCACTATTTTTACGCTAGTATAGTGCCCCAGAGGACTCCAACTTAAAAAGGAATATGCCAAAGTGATACTACAGTGGCCTCTCCACTTTTGTGAGGGTTCAGGGTGCAGAACCCTCACGAAAGTGGAAAACCCAAGAATAACTCTCCCCCCATAAGTCCCCTCCCATTCCCTTCTGGGGCTCCCCCTTCCCTTTCCCTTGTCTTTTGTGTGCTGGGGCCAGAGGCAAGGGAGTTGGAGGAAGGTTCCAGAGGGAAGAAGGAAGGCTCACGGGAGCCTCCCCCCAATTCCCTTGCCTATTGCCTTGGAACCATTTCTCAGCACCAGGACCAGAGGCAAGGGCATGGGAGGAATTGCTCAGAAGAGAAAAGGTGCACACATGCCTCCCCCAACCTTCATTCCTTGCCTTTTGTCCAGGCACTTGCCTTCTTTTTCCACACCTGGCAAAACAAGGGAATGGGAGGAGGAGACTGGAGGGAGAAGGCATGTGCATGCCTTGCAAATAATCAAATTCACAGAGGTCAAACTCACAAATATGGAGGGAGGACTGTATCCCCATTTTACACAGAAAAGGACTTGCGGAGAATTCATATATTATTTCAAAACATTGCAGTTTCCTCTATGTATGTCATATTAACATGGCCGGCCCAAGATATTTTCCTCCTTGAGGTAAAGAACAATGTGGCATCCCTTTCTATTCCATATACAAAACTTAACTTAATTGGCAGTTGGACTTCCTTTAGTACTGGTGATGGGACTGTGTCCTTCACAGCACCCAAAGCCTTCACAGCTTAGGTGATGGAAGGCAGGCTGTATGGCAGACAAGTGTCTTCTCCAACTCCCATGTCTCCCAGCATCTGCCTCTTGTGGTGATGGCCTCACTCTGCCTTACGGTGAGGCCAGCCCTACATATTAAGGCTTGTAATCCAATAAATATTTACTTGAGAACTTGCCTCTAAGTTGATATACATAAGACAGCTCCACAAGGCACCCACCAGATTGTGACGCACTTGATGTTTGTGCTGTTAGAAAATTAAGATTTCACAGAACGAAATCTCATACTTGTAAAACCCTGGCCTTCAGTAAATGCAGTAAATACATTTTCCAGGCCAGCTGTTCGGGCTCAACAGTGTGTAGAGTCCGTAGACAAATGCAAAAGGGGGAAGGAGGGGAAATACATTGGATTATTTCAGGACTGTTTTCAAATCAACTCTCAGAGACTGATTCCCAAAGTCCTTCTTCTTTTCAACAGCATGTCCATTTTTAAAACATTAGGCAAGGTTTACATTAGAGGAATCTTACTTTTTCTTTTTTTGGTCATATTTTCAATTGAGATGAAACTACACACACACACAAATAAATGTATGCTGCCGCCGCCACCTCCTCTTCCTCTTCTTCCACCTTTCTCCCAAAATTGTAATTCAATTTCCAATTCCAATTTAAAAAGAACAATACAGTAAAAAATACCAAAAAAATGAACCACAAAATGGAAACAAACAATTCTCAGTATTTAAAGTGTTTAAACATACACTTAAAAAGGTAAAACAATTAAAAGCAGTGGTAACAGGCAATTAAAAACAGTTTAAAAGAAGATAGCACCCTCACTCTGCTCTTTTAAAACTTTCTGTTTTAAAAGCTTGCCAGAATAAAAAGGGTTTAGTAAGGAGAGGGCTATTCTGACCTCCATGAAAAGTGAATTCCAGGTCTGGAGGCAACCACTGGGAAGACCTATTGCATGTCCCTATCAGCCGTGCTTGTGATGGTGATGGAATTGAGACGAGGGCCTCAGGCCCCGGAAAGGATCATACAGGGAAATACAGTCTGCCAGATAGCTAGACTTGAGCCATGTAAGACTTTATAGGTCATAACCAACATTTTGATTTGTGGCCAGAAACAAAATGGCAGCCAACAGAGTTGCTGTAGCAGGGAGCTGTAACCTGTCTTGGTTAACATGGTTGAACTTTTCCTCAGCTAGGGTACTGGGATGCAAGGCAGAAAGAGAAGTGGCCATGCAGGTTGATAGACAACAGTGGTCCATAAACCATTCTGTGATCCAAGTGGACAGCAGCTTAAAGCATGGTCCCGAGGAGAGGGAGAGAGAATGACAGCAGTTTCCAAATCAGTTGTGTTCAGTTGGTGCCCAGCATGTTCATCTTTATGCTGTCAAATGAATGGAAAGTGCTACATCAATTCTTCATATTCTCTCTTCTGCATGATTTTGATTATATGGGATTATATCTCCTCTAGTAGCTGAAGTCTTTCCTGGATCTGTATAATATTTAGGTTTTTAAAACTTATTCTTTATAAATAAATAATTTCAGATATGCCATTTGAACCTATCATTCTTTATAGGCTTAAGAGCTACTATGCTCTGCCTGCCTTTAGCTGCCAAGGGCTGAAGAGGAAGGAACAATCTTGGCTTCCTACAGCATTTTCGCACATCTTTGATCTCTAGAGGCATGCTGGCTGGCTATATAATTTGAAATAGCCTCAGGACATTGCTGTACATTTGTAAAATGGACAGACTGGCCCTTTGTCTTCCTGGCAGAGGATTTAAGGGTGCTTGTGTGTTTGTTCAGGCCTATCCATTCCATAAGGATGGCACAGAATCAGTTATATGCTCACCAAGAGCTCTTCAGAGTGCTTCTACAGTGATAAGAATGCAGAACTTCAAACCTTACTTTAAGAAGAATGATAAATATAATGCCATGCTCAATGCCTCCATAACTGGGCAGTGGTAGGATAAAGGCTTGGAACCCAGAGCATCATCCTACCACTGCTCAGTTAGGGATGGCTCACATACATTATTATAGTCATTTGTCTTAAAAATACTTTCCAAATGATGGGAAAATGAGATATTAAACAGGGTGTGAAATTTGGCATAAATAGACATTTCCAGACACTCTCCCTTCTCAGATTAATTCCATTCTTCATTTTGTTGCTGAGAGGTGAAAATCCATTTTACAACTGTTTTTTGCATAGATCTGCAGAAAAGCAGCTGCATGTTATATAAAGAACCACTTGCTTCCATGTTGAAACAATATAATAAAATACAGTCTTTATCAAAGACTGGAAATGGCATCTGTGATGCTAAGCACCCAATGTTTCTTTCTGGAAAGTTGCAAGGACACTTGACCAGGAAAACTGGCAACTCCACAACCCATTTAGGATACCACACATCTTCCCCAGAGTTTTCAGATCCACAAAACTGGAAAGTATTTAATGTATTAGGTTTGCCAGAGATAGTTAAAGCCAACTCTAGTGCAAAAAAAGATAAAAGGATTTGTTCTTTCCTGACTCCATCTCCAAGAATAGCAGTGGGCAGCTGTAAAAGGGGCCAGTTTTTACTTCTTTGGCCAAAGTCAGCCAAAATCTGACACAGAAGGGATTGGAAGTTACTTCTCATTTGTATCTTTTTTTCCCAGCTAAAAATCAGCCAATTTTAAATGTGTCAAGCAAGTTCTGACAATCAGAATGGGATGTTGTTTACTGCAGCTACAAAATTTAGTCCATATCGTGTTTGGGGTCATTTTATGAGTAATATCATTTTTAAATTTTGGGAGAGCTGGGGGCTTTGTAAGGGATTAGGTAGTGGGGTTTTTTGACCATTTGATGTGTGATATCCTCCAGATTTTTTAAAATTGGGGGCTGAGAGGATTGGGGAAAGAGAACTTGTATGGTTTAGCAGTTTGAGTGTAGGGCTACAACCCTGGAGACCAAGATGTTACTGCAGTTCCTAAGCCGCACTTGGGGTGACATTAGATATCACTTTGATATAAATAATTTGGCTCTCTTCTACCATCCCTCTTCATGTGTTTGTGAGGCCCCCGGACAAGCACAAAACTAGGCACGGCCACTAATCGCTGGACATTCCATTACCCACTTAGGGAGGCCAGAAATAGCCAGATCGCCACTTTAGGAGACCTCAGAGGCAAGTACTCTATTATGTATGCACGCTACTTACAAAGAACTCCCTGCCCCGAGCAGGAGGCTTGATTAGGAGAATCCTCATCTGTCAAGTGCTCTGCGTTTGCATACTGTCTACTCTGTCAGTTTGGACTAACTCAATCATGCTAAATTCTGACCTTTTGGAGGCTTTGTCTCATTGTTTTCCCCAAGTACGGACTAACCTACAGCTACATTTTCCCTATAAAAACCCCTGATTCCGAGACCTTCCTGGGATTGCTCGGATCGTGCCCTCCCACGTACTGAGACTACGCACCTCTGAACTTCCACAGTGAACTACCCAGGCTTTAGGACAGGTGTAGTATCACCCAAATCAACAATCCCTCTTAAAAATCCCTGTCTCACTCCAACCTTTATTTTCTATAGTTATCTGTGTGAGTGTGCTGCATACACCATTTGATTATATTTTAATAAAGATCACTATTGCTAGTTCAACCTCTGTCTGCTCCTTGACTCGGCCTGACCCCATAGACATTGGGTTCAAGATTTCGCTGCACTGTCCTGCCTCTCGCTTGCCAGCTGTGCTCTGTGCTAATTTCCCCACCTTTTGATATTTTGAGAGCACACTTTGGTGTCCCTCACGGGACCCCCAGTAAACAGGGTAACAAAGGTTCAGTTCCTTGCTTGGCCATGGAAACGCACCAGGTGACACATAAACTCTCAATCTCAGAAAACCCGGGCCATTTCCAGCCGGCCCCTCCCTAAACGGCAAACCCCAGGAGTCCATAGGAGGTTGAAAGCGGAATGAGAGCGCTATAACAGTCTAGTGCGGAAATGGCCCCTGTGAAAGGTTCTCCTTAAGTTTGCTGTAAGTTGGAAACCACTTGAAAGCACACAACAACAACCATTTGAAGGGCCTTAAAAAAAGCAGTTGGGGATGCAAGTCCACCCTTGTCCTGGACTCAAAAGAGATGAGAAAAAACTTTCCTGCTTATCTGATGCATATTCCTCTGATTGGTGAAACATGTGGAGCAGTCACTCCTTTCCAAACAACATAAAAATAGGACATGGCTCTTTAGTCTTTTGCCACCTGATCACCTCCTCTTGTCTTCTGGAAATGATACATATGTAGAAACTCACCAGGTGGCCCTCTACATTATGAGCAGTCAAAGTCCTGGCATTTTTTGATCACTAGAGATGATTATGCTGTCTCATCACCCCCTTCTGTTTCATTTGAGCTAGCCTGAGATCCTCACAGAAGCAGTAGAGAAAAAAAAAAATCAGCAAATGTGTTGTTGTTCCAAGCTATCCTTGTTGGTTAGGCAAAGTGGGGGAGGCCTGAATGGACAATTAATGGACAATTAAGATCCATTAGCTTTCCAAAGACAGCTAATGTGGTGTAGTGGTTTGAATGCTGGAGACTAAAACTCTGGGAGACCAGGGTTGGAATCTCCATTCAGCCATGGATGCCCATTGGGTGACCTTGGGCAAATCTCATTCTTTTACTCTACAAGGAAGGGAATTGCAACTTCCCTTTGACTAAATCTTGCCAAGAAAATGCTAGGAGAGGGCTGCTGTAAGTCAGAACCAACTTGAAGGCACATAGCAACAACAACAGAACTTTGCTAAAAGCATTGTTCCTGGGGAGATGAAAATTACTAGAACTGTTTTGTTGACAGAAAGATGAAAGCAACACTAGGAAAACACAGGAGACTTAGAGGATAATTCCTGCATCATATGGACTCTGTCTTAAATGTGAATGAACAGGGCAGAACAATTTAGAATTTAGAAGCAGCTTTGATCTTTTTACCTCTTTCCTTCAGTTCTATTTTAACCAAACAGACACGTGTCCTTTTAAAAAATAGAATATGGTCAAAATCTCAATTTATTGAAAGTTCTGCCAAAGAGATGTTGCCACTGCAATATTTTGGAATGAAATCTTGCTAGGAGTATCTGGTAGCTCTTTTCATGTTGCCCTTGCTCTGTTGATCAGGCATATATTTAATGCAAATTAAGTTAGGGAATAATTGGTATCGTTCTCTTCTGCTATTCTAACACAGATGAAAGACTCTTCAAGTCCTTTGATTTAACTACTTTTAAAAAATACCTGAGTAAGGCAGGAAGTTAGTTTCATTTGAGTTGCCTGTGAATTCCTTTTTTAGAAATAAAATGGCCAAGTAAAATGCAATATTTTCTGATTTGTCTAATTATACCTGGGCTCTTGGGAATTTCATGTAGAACTGTGCACTCATTTCTACTTTCTCCTTTCCCCCGTTTGCTGTGGCCATTGAGCTGTGAAGTGTCACAGGGTTCCATCTAGTGTCCCATAAAATTAAAGCCACTGGGGAGGTCATTGGGGGTTTGAGGTTAGGTGCCATCAATGCGATGATGACACCCAACTATACTTCTCCATGGTGTTAGAGTTGGGTAAAGCTGTGTACATGCTGGACCTGTGTCTGGATGCTGTAATGGGGTAGATGAAGGCCAATAAACTGAAGCTGAATCCATACAGCATGGAGACTCTGTTGATTGTTAGTTCTCAAGTCTGGGAGCTGGGTAAACAACTTGCCATGGATTAATTTGCAGCTTGGAGGTATTCCTAGATCCATCTCTGTCATTGGAGGCCCAAGTAGAGTCCATTGCTTGGAGTGCTTGGCACTAGCTCTTATTTGTAGACCAGCTATAGCCTTTCATGGACAGGAATAACTCAGGCACAGCAGGCCATGCATTTGTCACTTCCTGATTAGATTACTGTAGTGTGCTGTACATGGAGTTGCCCTTGAAGATAACTCAGAAGAATCTATAACTAATGCAAAATGTACCAGCAAGATTGTTGACCTGAATTCCACATAAAAAGCACGTATCACTAGTCGTAAACTAGCAGTTTGCTTCCAGTCTGAATTCATGGTGCTGGCATTCAAAGCCCTACACAACTTGGGAGTCTTGATACTGGGAATGCCCTTAACCTATATACCTATCTGAGAATGAAATCTGCTAGAGAGGCCTCCTCCACATCCCAGTTGTGACTAGTGGGAACAATTATCACCAGGGCCAAGGAGAGAGCTTTCACTGCTGTAGCATCCTGTTTATGGAATGCCCTCTCCTTGGAGGCCCAATTAGTGCCATTGTTGGTTTCATTTACATGCCACGTTAAAATATGTGTTGTTTTTTTTTTATCAAAAATGGGATCCTGATCCCATTTTTGAAAATGTACATGCCAACATTTTCAATTGCACTCCCATGGCACTTGCTAGCACCAATGTTAATGACAGTAGAATCAGGAGCTACCTCACAGTTTTTGACTATTAATAGAAATGGGTTTTCACACTGTAGTGTAAGGCCCCCCTTTGGGGATCCCCGATATTGAGTATGGTTTGGATTGGTACCATATTGGATTGGCAACACATGTTCAATTGGTTCTAATATAAAATTCAAGCCTGAGGGGTAACCAAGAGGTCAAACTGAGTGAGGGAAGAAATCTGACTATAAATGTGAGAAAGAGAGGCTAGTCAACCTAAACACCCTCTAGGTGAGATTAGGTCATTTGCCAGGCAGTAGCTGTTGTTCCTGTGGATGATTGGCTTACATAGAAGCTAAATATCTTTCAAGGGAACACAATTTGGAAAAGCCCACCAGGACACTGATTGACAGATACCCATCCCCTGCACACCTGGACTCTTTCCTCTTGCCTCATAGCATTCACAATAGACGGCTGTTACAACACACATTATGTCTTTGTCATCCAAACACTGCTAACATTAGTGGTTGATAGTCCATTGTCTGAGCCGCAACTCCCATTGTCCACTAGGCTGGAGGAGCAATTAATTCACACCGTTCAGGGAAAGAAACAGAGTATATAAACCCTTGCTTTTGAGAGGTCAGATGCAGTCAGATGAAATGCTGGACCCCACTATGTCTCCCTGAATCCTGATCTGTCTGCCGTTAGACACAAGTTTAAGTCACATTTCAGCTCTTCATTACTCTTCTGGACTGGTAATTATACTCCCCCCCCCAAAAAAAAACCCTTCAGCCTCTCTATACATAATTTTTTCTCCCTTCATCCTTCAGTTAGCTCTTGTGTGAATGTTTGACTGTTTGTATTTTGTGTGCATGCATGAGTGAATTCCCCCCAATAACAAACATATTTTTAGCTTACTTTTGAATCTCTGGCTAGTTCTTTTCCTGCATGAGCCCATGAACATTGGTAGAAAAGGTCTTGTTAAGTTACCTCCCTCTTGCAAGCTTTCTAAACATTGAGCTAATTCATTCCCCATTTTTGCAAGGAGGCATTGGCACCACAGGTTGACCCTTGTGGCACCCACGTTTTAGGGTAACAGTAGATGGTGCTAGTCATAATAACCATTTACATAAGTGCACTGACAATGCATATAACATGGAGGTCTTCTGTTCCTGATAGAGGTTGCACTCTGAGGGATGCATTTGCCCATCTCTAGCATAGATGTAAAGGGTTTCTAGCCATATACTTATGATTAAGCAATCAGACAGTGCAAAGCTAAGGAAAGTTACTTCTTTGGACCACAACTTGTAGAATCCTTCAGCTAGCATGACCAGTGACCATGCTGCCTGAGGATCAGATGAACATTAGTCCAAAAAGTGATATTTCTGAACACTGAGACACTGCGCCACAAATAAATTTTGTGTCTGCCACATTTTTCATCTCTCAAAGAATGAGCCTGTCTGACTAGTTCAATATGTTTTGCTGTGCACTGCAAACTTCAAGATGCCACTCCCTCTTCTATGAATGGAAGGTGGATTAGCAGGTGATCCCTACTTCTTCACTGGGCATGAGATGGCACCCTCTACTGCAATTAAGACAGCAGGCTTGTACAAGGATCTGAGGACAGGCAAATGTGGCACACATAGCTCTCCCCTCCAACAAAGAGGAATGGCCAGGGTCCAGAATTTCCCTCCTAAGGTGATTGCTTCCCTTTGTCTAATGGCAAGGCCCTTCCTGCCTGTCTGGTTTCAGGTACTATACCTATCAGTTCCATGTTGCACAATCCTTTTGAAAACGGCTCCTTTGGGTTTACAGTGTATGTCCTCTTTTCAAGCCATCCTTAACCTTTTAAACTTTAACATAAATGAGATTCTTTTTCTCCCATCCTTCTAAACTCAGTTCTCAAACAGAAAGGCAGTAAGGTATACTGTAAAAATGTGTTTGCACATTGTCCTATAGTTCTCATCAAGCATGGTCAAAGAAACACACCATTTATTTTAGATGCAGTATCAAGTATGTTCTCAGTACATTAATTAGCCACCACAGGGAAGAAAGCATTTACAACAGTGTTGATAACTTTTGTGGTTGCTTAGGACTTAATGCCTGCAAGATCTGAAGATTGCACAAACAACTTTTTAAAAGGCCATTTAGTTCATTTACTCAGATTTGAAGTGTCCATGGCAGCTCTGTATACTCTTCCCACTTGTTTGAAAATTTGAAATGAAATAAAGAACTCTGAATGTTTTTAATTTATAATAGTACAACAGCTGAGTGGACAAATATAAATACTGTTTAAGTATTTTCTCTCTACTTAGAAGCTTGCGGGTCTTTGTTTCCTCAGAAGTCTCATGATAATATGCTTTCTTTGCAGCATAGCTGGTAAGGCAAAGCATTAAACTTTATGGACATGAATAATTATACCTTTCATTACAAAGCACTTTGGATCAAGGCTATTTACTCTGTTGGAAATGGATAGAAATGTCTTTCGACACAGATCATTTTGCCAATCTCAGCCATAACCCCATCTTCAGTAATATTCCCCACTGAGGCCAGTGGGGGGAAAATGGTCTTTGAATATCCCCTCCACCCCCTCAGATCTGAGAGTATAGTATAGAAGGAGTTCCACAGAAAGCTAAATTTTAGATTTGAAATGAATGAGGATGAGTAACTTTAGGTGCTGGGAAGGATGCAATTCCCCCCTCCTCATAAACCATTGGGATTTGTATCCTAGCCTCAAAATCGTGGCAACCAGTTTGACAGTGTGGCATTGAATGTTGAGTGCATTGCTTGAATGCAACAATGGTAATAAAAATCCACAGTTTTAATGCATATTTCACATGCACCTTGTTTTTAAGTTGAATTCTTCTTCCAGTGGACTTCCAGAAGTACATTTTTCACTCATATAAATAAATCTGCACCCTTCCCATGTACCTTCCTTAAAGTGAAATGGGGGGGGGGCTACCAGCGCACTGACAAAAGCTGGCAGTGCATTTTTCCTAGCTGAAAATCAGCAAATTTTGAACATGTCAAGCAAGTTCTCACAATCAGAGTTGGATGTTTGCTGCAACAACAGAAGTTAGTCCATGTGGTGTTTGGGGTCATTTTATGAGTAATCCATCATTTTTAAATTTTCATAGAGCTGGGGGCTTTATGGGGAATGAGGTGGTGTTTTTTTGAGCATTTGATGAGTAATATCCTCCATATTTTTTAAAATGGGGGGAAATTGAGTGGCAAATTTAGTGGGGGCAAAGTATCAGGGTTGCAAAAATGAGCAGGACACATATGCAGGTCACTTGTGGCATACTTTTGCTTTAAAGCATATGCGTGCATCTCATTCCTTCAGTGTGACATGACTTTTTATTCTTTAAGTGGCTGATATACAGGAATACTGTTCTTCATTTTAACAAAAAACTTTGGTACCAAAGGTAGAAATAATATGGAAATAATAGGGATAAGTTCCTACACCACAAAAAAGAACAATTCAACATGTTTCAGCAAACTTTTTTATTCAAAATTTAACAGTATGTACATCTGAAATGAAACAGCCAGGTCAGGTAATCCTTGCATAAGTAAACAAAAACATTTTTAATCTTCTAGGGACTACTTGAAAGCTTTTTTCCAAAATGCATCCCAGGGTGATTGTTTTTTCCAACATCCTCTGCTAGTTATTCACAAGCCTTTTCCCCAAAGTTTTTTGAGAACCTGTGAGTTAGGTAGCTTTTCCTCAATACAATCTGTATAAATTAGGATGAACTTGTTTTGAGATGCAAAATCCAGTCTGTTCCTACAGGGCAGGAGTGAAGAATCCGTGGTTCTTCAGATTTTTTGGACTCCATCTCTCACCTGTTCAATCAGCACGGCCAATGGTCAGTTGAAGGTGGGAGTTGTCGTCCAACCACATCTGGAGAACCATAGTTTTCCGTCCCTAGCCCTCTGTTCTGAGTTCACTGCCATTAATTAGACATGGCAGATGACAGTTAAAGCACTACATTGCTTGAAGAACATCTTTCAAGGCCCATCATTAGTGTCTGCAGAACACATTAAGGCCCTGCATGGAAGAGATAATTGCCAATTGCCACAGATCATCCTATTGACTCTGCTATTAGCTGGGTTAGTTGTCAGTGGGACAGCCACATTAGTGGAATGCAACATCACTTTCAGTCCTAAATCTGAATGGGTAAATCCCCCTTTTTCCATTTCCAGTCTGAAATGTGTAGATGTGAACTGTGCTCAAAGGAAATCCAGAGTTTTTATATGCAGGACACACTTTGTCAATCAGGCCATTCTGCCTTTCTCAACATGCTTATATAAGAACTTCATATTTTCAGACATAATTATGTTTCATTATTTCAGGCCTGCTTAGAAAAGCCATTTTTTTCTGGTCGTCTGATTTGGCTGCTGGTTATTGTGAGGGAGACAGACTGACATGAAGGCAACCAATTATGGTTCAGAGAGGCTGTGAAGGGGACTCAGGGGAATAGAATGCATCAAAAAGCAGAGACTTGCATCAGAGAGATTCAGACAGGGTGCGAGAGAAAGACTCTGGAGGAGATAGGGTGTGAGGAGAGACTCACAGAGATAGGGTATGAGAGGGAGGTAGGGTTTTGAACTGGCACTGACAGGGTGTAGTTGACAGAGAGACCTTTAAATTGATAGAGATAGGATTGTGGATGAGAATAAGAAGGGAGAAGTACCTATGATTCTGAGGAGCTTGAAAATGTGCACAGAGAGAGAGAGAGAGAAAGAGATTGTTATATTTGTTTCTACTGCGTTTAATAAATCTATTCCTGTTATTTTAAACCTGTCTCTGTGTCTCTATCAAGCAGTGGCATACAGAGGCGCAACAACGCCCAGGGCAAGAGGGGGGAGCAAGTGGCAGTGGGCAGGGGCGGGGTGAGCAGTGGGTGGAGGTGGGCAGGGTGAGTGGTGGCAGTGGCAGGGTAAGTTATGGACAGGGCAAGAAGAGCAGTGCCAGATGGGGAGGGGTGAGCAGAGGTGAGAGGGATGAACAGGGGAGAGGCGAGCATCAGTGGGGGGAGGGGGTTCCTCTTTTTGCACGCCTCTGACATTGCTGCCCAGGGCATGCACCCCAGTTGCCCCACCCTTTATCCACCTCTGGTATCAAGCCTGAATTGAAGTCAGGCCATGCATCCCAAAAGTAAAGAAGCTACTCAGCAACACAGCTACAAAGCTACATTAAAAGGGTCACCATGACGCCCAGTAACCTAATCCAGCAAGGGATTATTTAGGGAAACAAGGGCAAGCTGAGTGGCAGGATTTCTAATGGTTGGAGTTTTAGGACCAGCCTGAATAAAAAGATCTGTTGCAGTTATGAAACCTGAATGTTGATAGTTTTGATGTAGATTCTAGACTGATGTTAAATTTGTGTGTGTGTGTGTGTGTTGTTTTTAAGCTACACTTGACCTTGAACTCTTAAAATGGAAGCTGGGTTAAAATAAACTAGTTTTGACACTTAACATATGATGGATAGAATTTTTGTTGAATCAATAACCAAATAATAACATTCACAACAATAAATTTAGAAAATAAAAAATGTTCCTCAATGACTCTGGAGGGCTAAGCAGGTATCACATAAAAATAGGATGTTACACAGTTATGCACGATCTTCAATTTGATTCTGACTTTGGTGATCCTATCCTAGGCTTTTCTTGGGAAGATTTATTCAGAGGAAGTTTGCCATTGCCTTCTTATAGGGTGAGAGAATGTGACTTGCCCAAGGTCACCCAGTGGTTTTCCATGGCTGAAAAGAAATTCAAGCTCCTAGAGTCAAGCTACTATACCACCATGTTGGTTCCCAATCACTAATGATATCGCTAAGCTTCAACCAATAAAAAAATCAAGGAGGTGAACAGAGCTTTTCTGATATCATGAAGCCAATGGGAATGTCATTATAAAATCCTACTTGATTTAATGACATTGCTGAGTTTGAGCGAAAGGCTTCACAATTCATAACATGGTTCAGAATTAACAAAAATGTGAGACAAATATTAGAAAAAACACCAAGAAGACACACATTTTCAGTGAAAGTGAAGTCTAAAATGTGTAATTTTCCTTCAGCTGTAGATGAACTGAAACTAGCATTAGTAAGAATGGAAACAAACCTTACTAAATCCCAGACTTATGTCTCCAACAAAAAATTGTCCATGGCAGTACTGGCTAGAGTTTATATTAATCCAAGCCAAAATGCCCAATTATTCATAAACACTTTTGTTAATAACAACAAAAAATGCTTCCCATTTCAGCTATGTTTGACATTTCTTTAGAAATGTGCCATTAAGTTACTCATTTACTGTGACTTCCTTCTCAGTTTCTGTCAGTTGCAGTTCATGACAACAAGGCATTCAGATGAAGCTGCCTCTTCATTAACCCATGAGTGGGTAATAAGGTCACACAGACAAACTCTGCCTCCTTTCCACTGCCTGTTCCATCATGGCTGATGCAGTTATCATAGGAGATGTTGCTTAAAGAACTGGAAACAGCAGGACATTGCTTGGTACTTGATTTGTGAATCCTGCTAACCCTACTGTGTTAGTAAAAAAAAAAAAAAAAAAAAGGCTATGAAACAGAACAGAAAAGGAAGATCACCCTTTCCTGCCACATGAGCTTACTGAAGGCACCAAAGTGTTGTATGTGTGTGTGTGCGTGTGCGCGCGCATGCACCTTCAAGTCACCTGTCAACTTATGGAGATCCCATGAATTTCATAGGGTTTTCTTAGACAAAGAGTATTCAGAGCTGGCTTTGCGAGTTCCTTCCTTTGAAATATAGCCTACAGCACCTGGTATTCATTGCCAAATCTCCCATCCAAGTATTAACCAAGGCTGACTTTTCTTAGATTCCCAGATCAGATGAGATGTGGTGCCTTTAGGGTATTTAGGCCAAAGTGGTACACAGTCTTAAAGGGCAGCTTCCTCAGAGTCTTTCGGCCTTTTTAAAGCTGGCGTAATCATTTACGAGAAGTTGTTATATATTTTACATCCAACAAATGAGTCTTAGGCAATGTCATACTTTTCCAGTATTGGCTTATTGAGAAATCTTTAACATGAAAGGAACAATGCAAGCTAACGGTTGACACTGTCTATGTCAACCTCACTTCAACCTCCAATATGAACTGGCTCTTCCTACTGATGCTTTCTCTTTTCCTTTCCCCTTTGGATAAAAGCCAGAGAGTGTTTATTCTTGTCCACAGTTTCTCTCTCTTTCCATGATTTGATTCTGTAGATCTGCAGATCTGTTTATCTCATATTAAAAGCTGTCTAAATATTGGCAGCAAAGTCTCTAATATTAATTGTTGGAGGCCGTGCAAGAGCAGGGAATGTTGGTTAATATCTTCAAGAAACAAAGCAGTTTCCAGTCCAAATTCAATGAGGAAACTGAAAATAGTTGGTTTGGCTGTAATTAAAACCTCATACAATGGTAGCTGAGGAAAGGGACAAGATCTAAAAATGTTGGCAACCTAAGGATCAAACAGTCTGTAGATAAGGAGGTTAAAAAATGGGGGGGGGGCAAAGTATTTGAAACAAAAGGATGTGGAAAATGAGTCCTGAGAAAAAGGTCAGAGTTCTGACAAAATCCAAAGAGTATAACAGAGAAAGTAGAAGAGAGTATGAGTAAAGTTGGTTAGAGACTAAGAGCTTGAGGAAGGTAAATTGCAATTATAGTAGGGTAATAGTATCTTTGTCAGGGACTTATCACATGACATCATTTCTCTTCTGTAGTTCTCCCATTAATGACCTCTTTCTAAAAGAAACACTTTCCAAAAGGTCTCCCATCAGGAGAACAACAGAAGAGTATGAGGTAATGTGGTAAGTCCCAGCCCAAGACATTCCTGTATTATCCTGTCCTAATTGTGATTTATCTACCTTATGTGATAATGGCCAAAGTGGTTGAAGGGGAAAACTGGGCATTTTGCCTCTAAAGAATGATGGCTGATGAATGAAGAAAACTGAGGCATCAGTGTGGTGGGATGTTTGCTTCCTTCCCATCCTTAAGCAAATTTTGTCTCCAGCTTTGCTTTTCCAGAAAGCATTTAGGAGCGGTTGGGTGCCCGTTGTTGATTCCCTCTCTGTTGTCACTTGATTTTTTTGTGGTGGTGGTGTTACTGTTGTTGTCATTACTACAAGTGTTATTATTATTAATGGCCAGAAACCTGTATGGCAGTTATGGATGCAGAACCTGGCATTATAGCCCCATGACAGTTATACATTCACAATCCCTATGTAGTTCAGGGGCCATGTAAAGACTGTGAAAGTCTCCTAGTCTCCACTTACCAGGAAGCAGCCACTTTAGTCAATGGAGGTCTGTTCCCCTGTTGCTTGAGAAGCAGCTGGCTGCTGTTCCCATGACCCCTCGCACAAGCAATCTCTAGGATGAGGGGGAATTGTGATAGGGCTCCACTTCTGCCTGTCATAATAGGGATCACTCATGAGAGGGGGTGCAAAAAGAAATCAAGTTGCTTCTCAAGAGACAGGGGAACAGACCCTTATCAATTGCAGTGGCTGCTGCCAAATAAGTGGAGGTTGTGGGGTGGGGCAGTCAAGCTGGAATTCATTGCATAGCACTGTAACTATGGTGCTTGTGCATATGTAAAGAGCATAGGGGGTTCTGGCCAGCATTATTATTATTTCCTACCTTTCCCTAGTTCTGAAATGCAAGGCATCTTTCAGTTCCATTAATTGGAATCCTTAAGAAAAACCTGGATATAGCAATTTCTAATAAGTAAGCAAATAAATAAATAAGAAAGATCCAAAAGATCACAGAGAGGCTGGTATCTTGTTGGTGATGAACACGGGTATAATTGGGCTTGAATATGTAATTTTGGGGTGTAGCTGAAGGAAGTGTCCTTTGCCTCCTTCCACAACCCTGGTTCTACAGTGGGGGTCTGCCTCTGCTGCCTTCCCTGTGCTTGCTGGTGGATAGTCATAATCTGTCAGCGTTGTGTAGGATCCTGCCCATAGAACAGAGAGATCATAGATGGTTGGCAGGAAAACAAAGGGTAAATCAGAAAGCGAGACGAGAAGGCTGCTAGAATCTAGATCCTGATTGGACTTGTACCAGTAGACTCTTTTTTTACTGTGGCACTGAAACCTGGCAAACTAGAATTTCATGTGCAGTTGGCCCTCCACATTTGCTAGGTTTAGGGGTGCAGGACCCTCACAAAAGTGGAAAAATTGCAAATATCAATATGTGTTTATGTGCCTGTAGGAAGGGGGCTGAGGCATGGTAAGGAGAGCTTCCTTCCGGGGTTCAAACTAGGTCAGGGAAAGGAGAGGGGAAAGGGGTGGGTCACCATTGTGGCCCTATGTTTCCTCTCTCTCACCTGTGTCCTTCCTTGGGCATAGGGGGCATTGGGAGAGGTTTTGCAGTGCTGAGAAATTGGGCTGTGAGGTGTCCTTAACTGGCCAGGAAGCAGCTGGTGGTGGAGGAGGAGGTCCATAGGTGGTTTTTAAAGGGCTGTGTAGCCCAATAGGGCTGCTCAGAGGAAGGGATTTCCCAGAAAAGAAGTGCCTGGGGGGGGGCAGAGATTGAAGAAACTCACAAATAATCAAATCTGTGAAAGTCAAACCTGCAAATATGGAGGCACAGCTTTATTGATAATACCACCTTAATAACACCTTAACACCTTAGATGTCGGTGGTGAAGAACCTTTGGCTCTCCAAAAATTGTTAGATTCTAATTCCCATCAGTCCTACCAAGAATGGCAATGGTCAGGTCTGATGGGCATTGGAGTCCAAAAATATCTGAAAGATCACAGGTTTCAAAAACAACTCTCCCCTTGTGGCCCTAAATTGGGGTTCTGGGACCAAAAAATAGCCTTGAGGGCCAAAGTTTGGCCACACTGAATTTAGAAAATACATATGCTTTCCATCTCCCTCACCCTGTGCTTCAAAATGGCCTGTGTGATACACCCACCCAGGGAGTTTAATTATGTGGAGAGGGCAAAATGAGGGCTTTATCCCCTCTGCATAAGAATGTCCATGAAGTAAGACACTGAATATTGTCCTTACATGGAACTCTTCCATGTAGTGTTCCCATTCCCTTGGTTACTTTGTTTGTTCTGCATCTTCAAGTTTTTTCAGCTTCCAGCAACCCTAAGCAACCTATCACAGGGATTTTCTTGACAAGATTTGTTCAGAGAGGGGTTGCCTTAGCCCTCTTCTGAGGCTGAGAGAGTGTGCGTTGCCCAGGGTCACCCAATGAGTCTCCATAGTCTCTAGAATCATAGTCCAACACTCAAAACGCTACACCATGTTGGTTTTATATATAGCTGTGTGTCTGTTTTTTTCCTTAATTACAGAAAGGAGGGAATATTATTGGGATTGTACATGTGTAGTGGAGACATTTATCTCTCTAGTCACATGGGCTGAATAAAATATGTGAGGGTCTAGGATGAAGAATACAACTACTACCCTCAATAGAATAAAACTCTGGTCTCCAGAGTTGTAGTCCAGCGCCCAGACCATTACGTCATGCTGACTCTCTGGGTTAATTCACCAATGACCATTTTCTTTGGTTGCCTAAACTGAATTTCTGAATGCTTATCTGGAGTTTTATATTACTTTGATGCAAGAAATTGGAAGAGTGAAGGAAAATTTCATGTGGGGGCAATATCGTCTTCCCCCATAGTTACATTTCTGCACCCAACTGAAATCAAATGTGTTTTATTCTGTGCTTACCAATTCCCATCTCCTCCTAAGATCAATCATGCTGTAGGTTTCTTAAGACATGGGTACACTTTGCCCCCTGATCTCTCTGTATAACAATTTTCCATGTTTGATCTTGACCAGATATATAAGCTGCGAGTTGGCAAAATGCCCACTGTGGAGAAGTCTGTGTAAAGACAAGCTCTGATTACTAAACTTCAGTACAATCAAATGCAGGGTAGAAGAAAGACAGAGGACTGAGATTCCTGAGGCCTTTAGAAAAATCTTGAGTAAAGTATAACTACTGGATTAGGCATTACAAAGTCTCTTCATGTTCCATTCAGTGTTCATGGAATCCTCTTAAAGCAAGGGATAAAGGCCAAGTAAAAGCAATCATTATGTTGTTATCTTGGGTGGAAAGTTCAAGAAGAGTGTCTTTGTTTGTTTATTATAGCCAAAACAGGAACAAAAGTCCCATTTCAGCTTAAGAGGCTGGAATGTCATTTTGGCATATAAGCATCCATTAGAATCTTCCTTGGAGGCAGACCTGGCCCAAGATGTATTGGTGCCTGAGGCAAAGAACAAGGTGGTGATTTCCTCCCATTCCATCTAGAAAAGACGATTGCAACTGGCAGTTGACAATTTCTCCAACACTGACATTCACAGTTAGGGCTCCCTGTTATTCACTCTATCTTAAACCTTCTCTCAGGGATAGCTGCCCTTTTGTGGCACTGCTGCAACTATTAAATGGCTGGAGGATGGAGAGATGATAGAGGGAAGGAGGTGACCAAGCAGTGAGGACTGTCTCCCATCTGCCCTGCAGTTCTCAAAGAAGAGAGGAAGAGGAACATTGACCTCATTCATTTTCCCTGAGACTAAAGAACCAGAGAATGGGTAGGAGGCAGTCTCCAAGGCTCATTGGTTTCCATCCCGCTTCCTCCCCTGTTGTTTATGCACTGTAGCAACGCCCTTTAGCCTTAATAGCTGCCTTGGGGGGCAGGGATTACAGAGCTGAACACTCTGTATGCATAGTGCAGATATTCACCACTGGCACCTAGCAAAATATGTTCCTGTCCTACATTTCATGTGATGTGTTTCTTCTCCAACATCACACCCTCCAAATCTTTTGGACTACATCTCCCACCAACTTGAAATATTGAACACGCTGGCTTGGCACGATGGAAAGTAATTGCCCAGGACATCTGGAAGGCAACAGGTAGAACAGCTAGATTCAGTGGATTCTTCAATGGCTTAATTAGTGAAAATTCATCTCCCCCTGCCCACGTGATCATGCATGGCGGGAAGGGAGGAAAGCCTTTGCTGGCCTCCCATGAGAAGAGACCATGCAATCACCATGTGACAAGGGTCGCACATTGGGAAGGGGAGGGGTCAGGGTCTGCAGACCCCTTTGAGGGCCGCACTGCCTCTTTCTCAGCCTCTTTTTTGCCGGTGGGAGGGGGTCTGAGGGTTTTGATGAGTACCTATGGCACCCTCTGGTGTAGGATAAATACTGTCCTGGGGGTGGGCCCAGGACTTGCCCCTACCATGGCGTCATGAGATGGAGAGGTTGCAGTTTGGGGGCTCGCCTTCCAGAAAAGGGCCAGCCGAAGTTTTAACCCAGTCTCATGGATTGGCTTCAGGGCCCGGTACCTCACCCAAGGAGGGCTGGGGAAGAGGTCTGGAGGTGACCCTTGCCTTAGCCTACCCATGCTGTTGACGCCCCCTTCTCAGGTCATAAGTTAAAATCCAAGGTCAAGTTTAAATTCAAGCCCAATTTCACTACTAGCTTTATGTTAATTAGGCATACATTAATAAATTGCCTTAATTCAACCCAAGCCCTGTGTGTGGTGTCTTCATTTCGTGGGTTGGGCAGCAACAGAGCAGCTCCTTGAAAGTGTCCATGGATTGATTTCTATTTCTGTCCTGTTTGACTTAAAAAGAAAGACAAAGAAGTTGGATGCAAACTTGCTACAGGGAGGAGGCATGGCACCAAAATAGAGAAAGATAGAGAAGGAAAGAAGGAAGCAAGGAAGGCAAGCATTGACTATAATGGTATCTTCAGCTGCTGACAGCAATGTTTCTCTAGTTTTAGCTGGAGATATCCCTTCATAAATGGAGCCCCTGCCTCTGAAAAACTGGAAGATAGCTCACAAATGTAAACAGAAACTCATGTATATGTTGTCTGTAGCGCTACTCTGTCCCTTGTGGAAAGCTGAGATTCTTCTACCAAACTGAAAGGTTTAAAGGGTTCATAGTTTTTCTGTGAAAAACATATGGACACTCTCAAAAGCAAACATTAGTAAAGAAAACACTGCTGAATCTGAACAAACAGTTGCTTGTGATCCTTGCAACAAGGGAGAGATTCTTGTTGCTATACCTACCTTTGCTCTTTTAATTGGTATGTCTCTGCTAATCAGGTACTTAATCCACACCATAAAAGTAACCTTTGGTCTTTTCTTCTAATTGAAATACTTAATTTATCTGACCTTAGTCTGTGTCTATTTCTTTTGGGTTCAAAACATATAATGGGTCAGCATTGAAGTTGCCTGCCCTATTTTTCTTAAACCTTTCACAACAGAAGTAAGACACAGAAATTATTATAAACTTTCCCTATTTTTTCCAGTGTACTTTCACATCTCTCATACTGAATTCAGATTCATTCACTGTACCAAATGTTTCATTCAGAGCTATCACTGCTGTAGTAGCATTGGCTGCCATAGCTGCAAACTTCCCTCTCTTCTGGACACCTAAAGAATAAATATTGGAGATTAGGCTCTTGCAGTCTCTTCTGTTATTATATTCTATGCCTCCTCCATTCCAGCTGCTGGAAGTACCTTTCCATCTTATAAAGGTGCTACAAGTTGCTTCAGTGCTGAAAACACCTGCAGCAGAGCTTTAAAAAAAGTCGGATTGCAATTCCAATCAGCTCAAGCTAATGGTGAGAGATGGCCAATGGTGAGAGATTGCATGTGTTGTAGATCAATGCTTTATAGATTATAACAAAGCCTGTGATTGTGCAGATCATGAAAAACTCTGGATCACTCTTAAAGAAAAAGGTGTGCCACGACATTTAATTGTCCTGATGTGTAACCTGTACTCAGGACAAAAGGTGATCATTAGGACAGAATATGGAGAAATGGAATGGTTTCCAATTGGCAAGGGGGTCACCCTATCTGTTTAACTTATACACTGAACATCTTATATGTAAAGTAGGAGTAGACCCAGAGGAAGAAGGCATGAAAATTGGAGGAAGGAGCATCAACAGTTTAGAATATAATGGTGATATCATACTACTAGCAGAAAATAGCAAAGATCTGGAGCAACTACTGAAGAAAGTGCAAAAGCAGGCCTACAGCTGAAAGCAAAAATAATGACCACAGATGATTTACATAATATTAAAGAAGACTATAAAGACATTGACATAGTTCAAGGTTTTTCCTACCTTGGCTCAGACTAGAGATTGTAGTCAAGAAATCAGAAGAAGGCTAGGACTTGGAAAAACAGCTATGAAGGAACTAGACAAGATCCTGAAGAGAAAAAATACTATTGAATACTAAAGTTAGTCTTGTTCACGCCATTGTATTTCCAATTTCTATGTATGAATGTGAAAGCTGGACAGTGAAGCAGTCGTGTAGGGATGGGGGGGCATTAGAGCCGGTTCACCCCTGGCAGCAATGTTTTTGGAGTGTCCTGACTCATAGCCATGCCCCCGCGCACCGTAGCCACGCTCCCATGCACCACAGCCACACCTGCACACCATGGCCGTGCCCCTGTGCCATAGCCCTGCTCCTTCCCACCCCCCTCCATGCACTCCAAGCTCCACTGCTGCAGTGAAGAAGGCTGATAGGGGGAAAAAAGATCAACTCATTTGAAATTTGTTACTGGAGAAGAATTCTGCAGATACGATGGGTCACTAAAAAGATAAAAGATTTCCTAGAGGAAATCAAGTCTGAACTCTCCCTAGAAGTCAAGATGACTAAACTGAGACTGTTGAACTTTGGACATATTGTAGCCATTTCTGCACTAGACTGTTATAGCGCTATGATTCCACTTTCAACATCCTATGGAATCCTGGGGTTTGCAGTTTTGGGAGGGGCCGACTGGCCCCTCCCAAAACTGCAAACCCTAGGATTCCATAGGATGTTGAAAGTGGAATCATAGCGCTATAACAGTCTAGTGTGGAAATGGCCTGTGAGAAGACATGACTCACTAGGACAGGCAACAATGCTTGCTAAGGTAGAAGGCAGTAGGAAAAAAGGAAGACTGCATTACAGATGGATGGACTCAATCAAGGAAGCCATGGCCCTTAGTCTGCAAGACCTGAGCAGGGTGATTGATGATAGGGTGGTTTGGAAGTCTCTCATCCATAGGGTCATCATAAGTCAAAGTCAACTTAATAGCAATTAATAAGTTCAATATCTGCAGGGCTCTGTGTTAACCTATCCCTGACATACAGAACTGAACATCTCTCCACAGGGTTCCAATAATTAAGATGAGCTAGTGAAGCTTTAGGAAAATGTTACAAACTTCTGTTGCCTGACCATGAAGTTTGAAAGCTGACACAGGTTTTATTCTCTGTCCCAGTTATATTTTTCTGGAATGCGACCCTATCATCAAATCCCTAGACTTTAATTTAATTTGAGAAACCCATTACAGAGACTGAGTACATGCTGGAACTGGGAATAGAGATCTATATACATAATGTCTTTCCTGGCCTCCAACCTGTTCATTTGCCCACAGTGCCCTTGCTTTGGATTTCAGGAAGGGGCAGAATCAGTAAATAGAAAATCCTGTTGATCTGACTTCCATTTTGAGCCTGGAACAATGTAGAGTCAGCAGCAATGGGCTCTTATTAGAAACTCTGGCATTTTTAACATTATATAATTTATCGTAGGATTTATAATTGGTAAAGTAGAAAGGAAATCTTACAATCTAGACTTAAAAGTTTACAGCACAGTCCAGATTTAACTAGAAGTTACAAACTGTGCCGTGGCACTTTAAAAAAAAAATTGGAAAGAAAATTCTAAAAATCTGTGTTGTCATAATTTTGATCACTCTGTGTTCGTTGGAAATGGAATTATATTAATGTGGAATGTTTATTGTAAATCTAAATAAATTATTTTCCTACCAAACCTGAAAGGAGGGGATTTAACATCTTTTCCAGCCATCAAAGTTAATACACGCATTGTGCTCTCTTCTGGGTTAATGATGATGTCAAGATCTCTCATCAAGATTGCTGTAATCATGATTTTTCTGACAATTCTTGTCTGCTGGTGTCTTTCAAAATTCCTTTCAAAAAAATGATATTGGTAACTTCCTTGAAGATCATAGTAACTGTGGTGTCTATAACTCAGCAGGCTTTGTGAGGTAAGGCATGTGATATTTTCTGAATAGTTACTCTGAGCCTGTGAATGTCAGTGTTTGGTTTTTCTACTGTTATTCTTTTCATTGTCTCCTTCTTTTCTAAATGCTCCATCTTCTCAGTCCCTTTTCTTTCCAGATCTCTCCTTCTTCTGCCAGTCTTGTTTTTTCAGTTTAGTATCTACTCTATCACCTTTCAACAGACACCCTACCTCTAGGCTCCAAGTTCTTTGATTCTCACTTCCTCTGGCTTCTTCACATTCTGCTGTCTGGCCCTCAGCCTATCTTCTCTGAGTTTGGTCGAGCTGTTCCCCAGCCTACCTGATATTTCAGATCCTTCACAGAAGTTGAACTATTTCACTTGTTAATGAAAACTCCTTTCCCTCAGAAGATAAAATGTCCATGAACTTTCCATGACCTCACAACAGTTCAACTAACTGATGCTAGAAGTTTCACCACCTTTTCTATTACTGTTGGGAGGGTTTTTTGTAACAAAAGGGATGAGAAGTTAAGATGATTGCTAAGTATAGGATGAACAAGGTGCTCAATCTGCATCAGTGAGTACACCTTGTTAACAGCTTTACACCCCCACATCTTGATATGGCTTAATTGATGCACTGCTGTGACTGAAAGCCATGCTGGATAAGAGGCAAAACTGGATAGATGAACAGGTCAAGAAACCCCTCCCAAGCTCAGCTAGGTCATAAGCACGATAGTTATCAGAAGCCTTAAAATGGCAACGAACTTCCAGTTAGCCATCACTGAGATGAAGAGTTTTCAGTGTTCACGCAGAAATGTTGATCGGCATATTCCTGTCATTTCCTCCTTTCAACACCTATTCCTTTATACCACTTCCTGCCCATATGGTATAAGGCTAGCAAACCAGATATTAATTCTAAGGCCCTTTCCACAACTCACCTATTTTCAGTGCTGGGGTGTGGTGCTCGCACAAGCAGCCTCCGGAAAAAGGCTCTCGCTTCCCTGCTTCTTCGGCTCCGCACGAGCTTCCTGCTCGTGTGAGAGCCCTGCCTCTTCCTTTTGCAGTGCAGCCAGGCTGCACTGAGACAGGAAGCGCAACCGGCCTGGCTCCCGAGGCTCTGCATGCAAGGTAAGTGTGCACGGGGCCCCAGAGTGATGCGCGACCCAGCCGAAAATGAAAAAATGCATGAGCGGGCCCTGCCGGGCCCTGGAGCATCACGCAAATGTGAGTATGTCGTGTGGACCGCATCGAAAATGCCGTGCGAAAAGGGTCTTTGTCACCTACATGCTAAGACCATCAACTCATTCTAGATCCCACTGTCTGCACTGCAACTCCTTTGTTTGCTCTACCAGAGGGCTATTTACACACATGCCCTTCAGGCAGATTTTAGGTATAAAAATTCTCCATTTTGACCAGTTAGTTGCAGTATCTTCGCTTGCTCGATGCCATTATGTCACTTTGAATTCTTATTTATACTGCTCTTAGATGCAAGTTTACACCACATGATTGTTTTCTTCACTGCTCTTCTGGATTGGTAATTATTGCCCAAAAACCTAAGCTTTGCTATCCATAACTTTCCTCCTTTTCCTTCAGTTAGCTCTTGTGTGAGCGCCTGACTGTCTGAATCTTGTCTGCATACATGATTGGATTCCCCTTAAGAAAATACATTTTTAGTTTTCTTTGAGTATCTGGCTAGTTTTCCTGCAATGGCCCTTTAAACACTGATGGAAAGATTCTGCTAGTTACCCTGCCTCTTGCAACTTTCTTAATCAAAACAAATTAATTCTTCATTTTTAGACAGAATTGCAGGTACTGCTAGAGGGTTCCCCACCTTTTGGAGTTACAACCATTCTCTTCATAGATATAAGCCCTAAAAGATCACAGAGGGCTATGTAGGATGTTATGCCACAATTAAAAAGAGACAAGATGTGTTTAATAAAGTTCTTCAAGAAAGAGACCTCTGCGATATTTACTGATTCTTCTGATTTGTCTGGATTGCTTCATTGGGTTGTTATGGAGAGACAAGCTATTTGCAGTCAGGGAGGCTTAACCAAAAAATGTAATGGCTGATTGTGTCTTTGTATCTCATGGGGTTCTTTAAAATAAAGAATGTCAAACAAGAGAAAATGCTGTGTAGATAGCACATGACAAAAACAGAAACAGTTATTGTCAGGGCCAGCATAAGATCTGAGGTAAGGATCTGAGACCTTTTAGTAAAATGGGGTCCCAGCGAAACTTCACTGCCCCCACAGAGTTGACTGAAGGGAAGAGGATGAGTGTCAGAATCTGAGACAAGTGGTCATACCCAATGTAATCTGATTCCAGTCACCCACAACTCCCTGAGCTTAACGCTCCTAAAAGAAGTGATAAAAGAGTCAGCTGCGATTGCTGCCACAGGCTTCTTCATTATCTCCAGCGCCTCAGAGGCAATGGAGATAATGCATTAAACATTACATAACAATGTTATCCATTAACATTACAGCTAGAAGTTACATTGCTTTTGCAATAATGAGGGCACAACAGCTTCTCTTTCATGAAGAAATGTATTACCGGTAATTCTGAGATATAACAGGTAACTTTGATAGGTGTTTTGCTTTTTTTGAAAAAAGGAGGTCATTTTTCAAAGAGTTTGGTCTTTGGGGCCATTTTCAAGTTTCAAACAAATGAAAACATTAAAAGAAATACATTGGCTACTTTTTCATATATTATTCACAAGCCTATATTATTCTGAAGCCTGTGGATCCCCTAATTTGTCCTGCCAAACTAGGTGCTGCAGCTGGGCCTGAGTGTGTTTACCAGGGCTGTTGGCTGTGGGAGTTGACACAACGCCTGTCCCTTTCCTGCTAAGTCAATGAGGAATGAAAGATAAAGCCTCAGAAGAATCTAGAATCCCCCTGGCTGTCCATTTCCAGCAGCTGGAGGAACCTCAAAATGAGACTAAGGCCATTTCCACATGGAGTTGCTGTCTCGCAGTGGGAACATTTTGGCAGTGATCGGAAAGGCATGCTTTTGCACGTCACAGTCCCACAGCCAGCACGTCCTCATTCATTGTGATTGTAGGATATTTGCTTAACAGAAAAAAAAAAAATCCATTAAGTGCCCACGACTGTGTGATGTTCCTGTCACCGCCAGCCATGCAGAACAGGCAGTAGTGCAGTCTACACATTTCCTTCCCTGTTGCAGCATAGGACAAAGGCCAGCTGCATTATGGAAGGAAGGATTGTGTCACTTCTGCTCCCATCCACAGGCAATCCGGTCAGGTGTGGAGGGGAGTATTCATGTCGTGCTCTCTTCCCAGCAAAGGTGCTGCCAGGATAACACTCGAATCACGACGAGAACCAGTAAGGTGCAGAAACGGCCTAAGATAGGCTTAGTCATAATGGAAAATGTCCTCCAGGATTGATGAAGTCACCCTAGGATTCCATGATACTTCTTTCCTGTGCTCCAGCTCTTAAAAAGGGTATTTTGTAATATTACCAGTAAACAGCACAATTTAAAATAGGGATGAGGAATAGGTGCCCCTCCAGATACTGTTCAATTGCAGTGTACCCTCCAACTGTCCCAAACTGGCAGGGACAATCCTGATTACTCCTTTGTCATTCCACTTTGCCTGCTGCTTTTAAAATGTACCAGTTTCTTTCTCCTTTTCCTCTTTGTCTTCAATTTACCTCAGTTGTTGCAGACTGAGTCCAAAAGTAGTTTGTACTTAATTAACTCAGTAGGGAGAAGAGGAGAGAAGCAGGTGAAATCTTACCCTTCCCAGTAGGTTCAGGCAAAAGCAGACTGTTGCAGCCTCTCCTATCTTGACGGCTTTTCCTCATTAATAATTTTTGCCGTCTTGACCACATTCTGATGTTATTTGGCCACATGTGTCCCAGTTTTCATCTGTGAAATGTTGGGGGGTTTGCTGCACCTCCTATGAGTCCTAGCTAGCATAACAACGGATGAGGTGTAACTGGAATTTCAGTCCAACAATGTCTGGAGGGCCATATCTTTTCCATTCTTGGTTTATAGTGAGGGTAGGCGGAATCCCTGGGGTCAGTATACGTGCTGTATTCATGATTACAAGAGCAGTGGTTCCAGTTAAAACAACATGAAGTTGTGTTTAAACAATCCACTTGATGACTGTTTATATAGTGGTATGGTTTGCCTTCAATCTCTGTCCAGCACCCACATTAACTGTGTGTTTACCTCAGTTCCCAAAACAAAACAAAACAAAATTTGAAGGCATACAAGTGTGAAGGAACAGAGACCTTGGAAATAACTGTCTTAAAAAAACAGGTTACTTGTAATTAATACCTTTTTCAAATAATGAACCATAACTGGGTTACATTATGATTGCATAAGGAATAACTTCATTCCTTTTTTTTTTACTGCAACTGTAACTTTTTAGTTTCCTTCCGCAGGATGATGCTCTCGCGTGTCACCCCGTTGCAATCTTGGCTGCACCTCTGCCCAGACGGGAGTGTGTCCCCAGCACTCCCCACGGCACCCAACCAGCTGCCTGTGGAAGGGAGCACAAGTGACATACCTCTTCCTTATATATTGCTTCCAGTCTTCTTCTTCCCATGCTGCAGAGGGGAAGGAAGTGTGTGATCATGCTTCCAGCCCTTCTGCATGACTGACAGCAATGGAAGGCTTGTGTGATTGGGGGTTATTGAGAAAGTTTTTCTGTCAATGATATATCCCATGATCATGCCAGCTGGCAATGCAAGAAGGGTGGGACCGCACAGATATCATGTGGAAGCATCATCGCAGTCCTGCCCCTTTCACGTGTCCATGCCAGGACACCACCATCCTGCAGAAAGGGCCTTAGTTAATTTTGTTGTTGTGGGGTTGTGGCCTCACTATGTAGCCCCTCCCTAAACTGCAAACCCCAGGATTCCATAGGATGTTGAAAGTGGAATAGCAGCACTATAACAATCTAGTGCGGAAATGGCCTAAATATTGGAGAAATAATATCACATGGTCCAGATGCTGGCTTGTGCTTTGCCTCCTCCTCTTCTTTGTATGTTGAGATGGTGACAAGGTGGGTGGTAGGAGAGAGTGTTTGTATCCTAGGCTAGCAATTTGTAGCATTTCTTAATAATTTTAAAATTTAAAATTTCTTTATAAAATTTAAAATTTGTAGTTGTGAGATCCAAAAACTAGCATTCTTTTTTAGTAATTAGCTACCGTTTGGTGCCTTGAAACAATAACTGCAGCTAATTATTTTTAAAAAGTAATGTTCCAAGATCAGTATTTGATCTGTTTAGGTTTATACAAGATGCTACAATAAAAACGCATGAAAATAACTTTTGATAGAATTATTATAAAAATGGTGGCAGTATCTAAGACTACTTATAAATATTTGTATTAGTGATATTACAAGAAAGCTGATTTGTTGTAATTTAAATTGTCTCAAAACTGAAACAAACCAGCAAAGCAATGGAAATGGTTTGTTACCAGATCAGAGGCTGCAGCTGCTTATATCAAGTTGTGGTTTGGCTTCACTTTGTGCCTGCTCTGTAGCTTATTAAAGGGAAAATGGGAAGCTTCCAGATTTATGACAGTTTTAACAAAATGCAGCGAATACCAACACAGGGAGTTCACAGGTCATCAGAGTAAGAAGTATTTTCAATAGTCAGCTTGATTCACATTTGTTTAAGTAAGACATAGCTGATTTGTTCTCACTTAAATCTGCGCAGGACGAAACAGCAACATGATGACTCCTCCTTTTGAACAAAGTAATGGAAAAAATGATGTAAGAATTCTAGTGAACAAATATGTGCCCTACGACCTTAATCCCGTAGGAACCCGGGGGAAAAAATACTCAGACAAAAATAGCAAAACCTTTACATTGCTGAAGGATAACTATACTGTAAGTAGCTAATTAGCTAAATTCTGTTAATATCAAGGGACTGCATACTGATTAGGAAATGAATATAAAAGCATTTAACCTGGTATGTACTAGAACAAGGGGATCCAACCACTGTGTTGTTCAGTTCAGCTGTGACTGAAGTAGTTCAGGTTTGGATCTGGTTCAGATCTGTTAAGTTTCAGTGACTAGACTGGCAGTGACACATAGTTTGGTTGGCTGTCAGGCCTGGAATCCAGCTTGTGACAGCTTGCCATGGAGTCCCTGTATGCTGGGGATAATGGGCATGTGGGCCAAAGACAGAAGCATGTTCATAAAAATGATTTGAGGTAAACTACTAGATTCAGCAAACAACTGCACTGATCCTGCTAAGAAAGAGTCTCTGTTGTTACCTGATGAGATGCATATTTCTCATGCCAACTCATAAAGAAAGATCTTACCAGGGGCCTGTTCACACAACAGAATTATAGTGTGATTATTCCACTTGAACAGTTACTATGGAATCCTGGGAGTGGGCATTTAAGGAGCGGCAAATAGAATTTACAGCCAGAGGAATCTAGATCCTCACCAACCTAGAAACCCCAGGATTATAAAGGATGGAACTGTGGCAGTGAAAAAGAAATAATAGTGCTATAATTGCGTAGTGTGAATAGCCCCCTGGCCTCCAATGTGGTGTTCATTGGAGGCTGCAAGCTCAGGTGAGTATCTCCAGGCTACAAGGGTTAGCTACAACACTGTGACCTTTCACACTACCCAAATTATAGCAGGCTGAGAGAGTATGACCTGCCCATGGTCACCCAGTGGGTTTCCATGGCTGAGTGGAAATTCAGACCCTGGTCTTCAGAGTCATAGTCCAGTACTCAAACCACTATACAATGCTGGTTCCAGAGAGCTCTAGTGCATCACCAAACTACAGACCACAGTATTCCCCAGGATACAGCCATGGCTGTTAAAGAGGAATCATAGCACTATAACTGTGAAGTATGAACAGGTCCTCAGAGTGCCCTTGTCCGAAGAAGTCTGATCTGTCCATCTGTCTGTCTATCTGATTGAGGACTTGAGAGTACTGGTGGCACAGGAAGGAAAAAGATGAGACTGGACTCTGGAGGCCTCTTTTGATGGCCCCCACCCTATGTGGTACCTTACTTCAACATATATAAACCACCTGGGGCCTTAGCTCTGGCCCACATGACAACATTTAAATATAAGGGACTATTTTTTAAAACTTCCACTTTTAGATCAAAGGTTAGGAGGAAAAACGTTCATATTAAGTCAGCAACAACTTAATCTTTAAAACTTACCTACAAAGTCCAGTAGGGTGCTTCAGATTGACAGGAAATGGTGCAGGACACACAGTAGCATCTTCTCCCCCCACCCCATCCTCCTCTTTCAGACTGCTTATCTTTACAGTCTTTTTTTATTATTATTATTTATTTGTATCCCGCCTCTCCATATAGATCGAGGTGGTGAACAATTTAGCATGTATTTCGAAACATTTTTCTATACAATGTAATTCTGCTATAAAAAGAAGGCAGTGGGGGCTGGCGCTTTCCATGTCTCTGGAGTGGTTTTAGTCTGCTCTAGGTTTTAGTCTGAACTTTAAAGGCCCTAGCCAAGGTGAAAGGCCCTAATACCAAAATAGGCTTAGCACCTTGGAATGCTCATCTGAAGTTCAGACTAAAATGCAGAATGGATGTCCAATCCCACTGACATGAAAGTCCACAGCCCCTGCTGAGAAGAATTCTTTTCAAACCCAGTTCTCTTGAAGAAGATGGTATACAGAAACATGGACAGACACAGAAGTCCTCCAAGACATTGCTTGCATTAATTAGTTAATTAATTATGGATGTGCACACATTCTGATTCTTTCTAGTTCTAGTAGAGTTAGTGCCTTTTTGGTGTTTACGGGGGAAACTCTTACACTTTTATACCATACTGGGTTGGTAACCCAGGTTAAGGGGGGTTTTTCTTGAGGGGAGAGGGGAGGTCTGCTTCTTTGGGCAACCACTTTATTCTGGTTCAGAACTAGCTTGGCCAGTGTGACTAGGATTCTACTTTTATGTCTCCATGAAAATCACTCCTCTGTTTTTAACCATTATTTCTAGGGTGGGGTTAATAGATCTGAAATATTTTCCCTTCAGACTCAAGGAAGGAAGCAGTATCATCATTTGGCTTTGGCTCTGTGTTATCAGCAAATACATAAGTCCCATTGACTATGTGGTAGCGGCATATGGTAGTCAGTTCAGAGCGAGGGAAATATAGATGTGTGAGAAATCAAAGTGTAATAACTAGGACAGGACAAAAATGCAAGTACAATTCTTGTAAGTCCAGTGAGAAGAACAAAATGAAACTGAGCAAGAAAGCTAGGGGTGAACATATGTTCACTTATTTTATACCATGTCTATTTCATAAAGTCCTTAAGGGAATTCTCAATGATGTGAAACCTGTTTTATAAAGGCAGCAGAATGAGGTGATACTAAGGTAACAGAGTCCTGGCCAAACCTCAGAAAAGTTCCTTTTCTGAACTCTAATTCATTTGGGCTTGGAAATGTCCAAGCATAGGCCATGTACTGATAATACAGAGATGGTATAAGTGAGTTGTGGTTGTCACTTTTTCTTTAAAAAAAAAAAATTGCTCTGCTATACTAGATCAGAAAAACATCACAAGAGGACTTGGGCAGGGTTCATATCTTTTTCTCTATCCACTAGATTTTACATACGTAGTAAGTGCTGTATATGGAATGAGTGGAAAACTCAGGCCATTTTCAGTCTACACTGTTATAGTACTATTATTCCACTTTCAACGTCCTGTGGAATTCTGGGGTTTGTAGTTTACTGAGGCCAAAGAGCTCTCTGGCTGAGAATTCTAAATGCCCCTCCCAAAACTGCAAACCCCAGGATTCCATAGGATGTTGAAAATAGAATAATAGCACTATAGCAATGTAATGTAGAAATGGCCTCACTGCTAAATGGCAGGGAACTGTTTGCCAGCTGTGGACCCCTTCAGATGTCATTTTCTATGGTAGTGTTGGAGCCATATGAAGCTCCCCCATGTGGTCAGCCTTTTAACTGCTGTGAGCATCTTCAGACAGTCACTGTTGGATCCTTCTGGCTTTGGAATGAATATAAAAAAGTTTCCTGTTCCAGTTGAATGTTGTTTTCAGCCAACACATTTTTCTTGTGTTTTGGCATATTTCTATATTCTTGGTTATTCTTTGGTCCTTTCTTCTGGCTTGCAACTCAATCCTCCTCTGAATTGTTACATCTGAACTTTGGACCTGTTTCTTGAACTTATTACTTGCGTTGTGTGTGGTTGTGACTTGTTTTATGGTCCTTGGCTACTGCCTGTATCCATATCACCTAGTTCCTGACTTCTACCTCACGTCAGGCTTATTTCTGTGGCCCAGTCCATAGGCTGCATCATGCGGTTTTTGGCACAAAAAAATTCGGAGGGAGCAGCCTTCAAGAGAGGCACAAAGTTTCACACACCACCACCTATTTTGCAGGTTTTCCCATCCTGAAGTAAATCCAGCCAATCAAAGATTGGAAAGAGTGCAAACATGTTTTCAAAAGTTCAGTTTTAAACTTGAAGTTCCATTATAAAACAAGTGAATAATACAAGAAAGATTGTATCAGAGCTATATTTCTGGTCTGGATCAGCATTAGCTTCATCCCTGCCACTTTCTTGCTAATTTGCAAGGAAAGTTTCTCCAAATTGCTTTTAAAATGCAACAACAACAACAAAAAGCTTTTATTCTGTTGAGGTTACTAGCTGTATTCTTCCTCCTAAACTTTCACATATTTTTGTTCAGCCGATGACTGGAGAGAGAAGAGACAAACCTCTCCACCATGTATGTATATTTACAATAATACTCATCTTTCCCCATTTCTGAAATTAAGGAAAAAAGCAGATAGCTATATATTCAGCCAACATGGGATAATATTTTGAATGTTGAATACATATCTAGAGATCAGGATTCGAATTCCTGCTGGGCCATGAAAACCCACTGGGTGACCGTGGGAGAATCACACTCTCTCAGTCTTAGAAGAAGGCAGACCTCCTCTGACTAAACCTTGTCAAGAAAACTCTAGGATAGGCCCACCATAAATTGGAGTAGATTTGAAGACGTATAACAACAACAAGCTGTACATTGCCAATTAAACATATGTTATTTGACCTACAGAAGTTCTTCTCTGTTCCATGGAGTGCCCCTTTTTGGTAAATATAGTTAGGACTGAAGCCCTAGCATAATTGTTTTGATGCAAAGTTGGAGTATACGGTAGTGGCATTCATGTAAAGGAATTTTATATTTACTGGGGTTTTTTTAAAACCCTAATGTTCAAAACTTAAAGAAATAGTTTGAACTCTCCTTGGAAACAGAACATGCAGTAATAATGAACAGAAGTAGCCTATTTTTCATCTCTTTCCCAAAGGTAATAGGAAAGTTTTCTCTCACCTTTACATTTACTTTTTTAAGCTGATAATGGAAATCATTGAGAGGACAAATTAAGGCTCATCATCTACCTTTCAAGAGTAACTTTTTGTGCCCAGGGGATCAGAATATGAGATATACTTTTTTCTGTTGACCTTTCTACAGTTTGATTGATTGGAGACAATGGAGACTGTACTCTAAGACATCTAGGGGACTCTAGACTGGAAAAGGCTAAATTAGATTGGATTTTCAGGAGAGGATGGCAGCATGACACCATCTGTAGCACCATATAAGTTGGTCAGCTAGCCTGTGAATCTGCTCTGGCCTCTTGAAATACTTTGTGTGGCCTCTGGAAGAATTGTTGGGAAAACAACTACAGGTAAGGCAAAAACAGTATATGCCACTGTAGGCCTTCAGTTATGAGGAATGCATGGTCTTCCAGATGTTTCTATATATGATAATCAGTACATCTATGCCAGTTTATCAGTATAACTTCTGATACCACAGTTTAACCTGTTCTCTGTACCTGTAATTTTTTACATTTTCATTTCCTCTGCCTCTCCCATTTCTATTCCATGCTTACTAGAGATCACCTCGAGAAATGAGGGATTACTTATTGAAAGCTATCAAGGCTCTCTGATGTGGAAGTGTGCCCTGGCAAAAGTGGCTTAGCACCTTGGATAGCTCCTTTAAAATTCAGACAGAAAGCCAGAGCAGATTCACTGCCCCATTGGCATGGAAGCCACCAGCAGCTAGTGCTGACCTGAGAGATGCTAAGGACAGCAGGCACACTGTGAGCCATGGAAACAAGAGCCAGGTGTAGGACAGAAGGATGGCTGTGCTCAAAAGTTAAAAAGTGAGTTACCATTTTGGAGAAAGTTGCCCAAGGATAACAGATTGCAACATATGCTATCAGACTCTGCATGGAGAACACACTCTTTTCTAAACCACATTTATGTATGTATTCTCACACCAGAAAGAAATATAGCTCTGAAACAGTTCTCACAATGGCTATTTGGCCTTTTTTTCCTTGGGGAAAAAAATCTCTGTTTACAGACTGCCTAAAGCAATCACATGCAAATTATCTTTTGCAGATGTGTAAAGGCAAAATGGTTTGAGGTCTTTCTTCTTGACAATATTCTCACTTATATGTCCTTACAATGCAGGCCTCTTCTAAAGAACTATTTGTTTCATTTAAGACGCAGGTTTATGAGAAATGGTAGGGAGCAAGAGAAGAGGCTCTGCTCAGAAAAGAACCTACAGTAACTAACAATCCACCTGTTGAAAGTAATTACAAAAAGTAAATAAGACCACTAACCATACTCAATGGCTCTGAATTTCATTAAATGCCCATTAGCTGACAGCGCACACTTTGTTTTACTATTTATCTATTTATTTGTTGCCTATGTGGTGTTCAAGCAATCTTGAATATGTTCCATATTATGCCACTTTAAATAAACATCAGAAGATGTGTGTCACTGTGTACTCATTCTTACTGTCTAGGATAGTTTAATTATATGCAATATGAGCCAGTGTCATGTAGTAGTTTGAGTGTTGGACTACAATCCTGGAAATCAGGGTTCGATACCCTGCTTGGCTATGGAAACCCACTGGGTGACTTTGGACACGTCATAGACTCTCAGCTCCAGAAAAGCATGTGATAGGTTTGCCTAAGTAGGAAATTGCTTGAAGCCACAAAACAACAACAACAATAGCAACAACATTCACCACTTATTCTATGGGATTTCTAAGAGGCAGGTATTTCACAATTTTAAGTTCTTGAACAATTCTCTTTTTAAGGCAGAGCCTTTCTTTCCCTAATTACATCTATTATCAATTAATAAAAATACACAGATAACGCTAGAATCATCCATGACTATCTCATTAAAATCAAGGGAACAAACTAGTCACAACCACTTTCTGTTCCAGCTAACTTTTGCTATTTCATAGACTCCACCCCTTTTAGATATAAGCCATGTTGTTTGCAGTATCAAGATGTCTCAGTTCATGTGTGGATTAGCCCCCAGGCTGTTCAAGGAGATTCTAAAGACAGCACTCAAAAACAGGCACTAGGTGTCTGTGAGCTTATACACTAATCAGTTTACATTTTCAGAATGTATAATACAATATTTTGTTTCTATGCTGCCATCAGTCATTCATTGTCCTGACCCCTGAGTCTGAGTCTACATTTGGACAATGGGTCTTAGTTTGAGAAGCAATATCAGAGTGGAGAATGGAATCATCTTCAAAACCAGCCCCAGATACCTCCACTAACACAAAAGCTTTGCTGGCCATACTATGGTCTGAGGAAATCACTTTGACATCTTCGTGAGGGGCCAGCTCAGATGTTCCAGTGGAAACATGCTCTGTGCATGCTTTTGGAGTTAACCACTGCTGAAGAAGGCAAGAGGCCTATTACTAAGGGTCTTCGCCCACCTGAGGCAGAGCTAGCCACCAAGGTGGATATATGGACCTGGCAGCTCTATCTAAGACAAATCTTGCCAAGAAAATGCCATGATAGGTTTACATTAGAGTCACCAAAAGACAGAAACAATTTGAAGGCACACAACAAGAACAACAACAGGGTTTGTCACGTTCTGAGGAATAAGTTGAACCTATTAGCTTTTGTCTATAGCACGAGCTTTTAACTAGAATCTGGACTTCACCTGGCTTGCCATTGCCTTAACTGGAATTGGAATTCTAGCCTACAGTCCTGTGTCTGGGTTGGAATTACATTTGGCTGCCCAGGGCAGAGTGACTGTTCATCTCTTCCTAACTTGAGCCCTACCACATTTCTGTTTTTTCTTTTTAAAACATTCCCCACACACAAATAAATAAAATAACAATGTTAAATAAAGCTGTGATGTTATATTTTGGTTTGCTCCTTGGTACTCATACTGTTATCTAAGGCTACCAAATTTAGCAATACAAGAATGCAAGGAATTATTATTATTATTAGTAGTAGTATTTATTAGAGCTCCAATGGGCTCATAAATCCTGGGACCTGGAGTTCAGAGAGGGGTTATTGTGAACCCTCAGCCACAAAGCTGTTGTATTCTCTGATGAAACTACAAACCCTAAGATTCCATAGTGTCCCCAGACAGTCTAACTTACTTATTTCTACATTTTTTTATTTTATTCATTCATATCAATACTTTCTCTCAAGGGAACTCAAGGCAACTAACATCATATTTAAAAACAATACAGATTAAAAATATACAAAGATATTAATAATAGCATAAATATAAGAGTTATTTAAAAAGCTATTAAACAATTTCTAAAGTTAAAACATTAAACATTAATACATTAAAATACATCAAAGATGATATATAAACCTTAAACACAAAACCACAGAGCATTAAAACCCCACTTCAGTCAGTTTTTAAAATCCTGATGTCATAGAAATGTTTTAACTTGCTGACAGAAGCACAGCAAGGATGGGGCCAAGCTGGTCTTCCAAGGGAGGAAGTTCCAAAGTCTGGGAGCACCCACCAAGAAGGCCCTCTCTCTTGTTCCCACCAAACAAGCCTGAGAAGATCTTAGAATTCTAAAAAAATAATATTATATCTAGTTACAGCAGCTAGATTAACTTATGTTCAACATCGGAAACAAGATATTAAAATAAATTTAAATGAATGGAAATTAAAGGTTATGGATATGATGGAGATGGAAAAATTGACAAATGCATTAAAGAACAAATCTATTCAACAATTGATAGAGAATAGAGCAAAAATAAAGGAGTGGCTTCAATTGTAAAGCTAATGATTATAATGATATAATTTGATAAAAAAGGTAAAAATATATTGACTGGTTAAAAGACAAATTATGATTGTTATGCCAAAGATTCTATGTATAGTGGAGTGGACTCCTTGTATTGTATTGTATTGTATTGTATTGTATTGTACCTTTTGTTTGATTCAGCTAGGCAAAACTGGAGAAGAAAACTTGTTATGGGAGTTGGGGGGGGGAACATTCAGAAGAAATTTTCCCACTTTATATCTTTTTTTTCATATATATATATATATGAACTCTAATGGACTCATAAAGGGAGAAATGGTCCTTCAAATAACCTAGACTGAAGTCATATAGGGATTTAGAGGTCATCACTGCACGTTCTGTGTTCCCTGTAGACAGCCCCCGTTAACCGTTCAGTTGAAGCTCCTTTGGCCAACCAAAGTTTCTGAGCTCTTTTCATTGCATGATAGTAATCACAATGTATTACAAGGTATGGAAAATCAATCTTACGATGAGCAATTAACATGATAGGTGTTGCAAATGTATCATGGGTGTATGGGGGAACAGGAAACTCCCTCATACACATCAGTCTGAAAACTAGTCTCTGTAGCTCAGTATTACCTATGGAGATTTGCAACAAGTCTTTGAGATTTTAGACAGAAGACTTTATATCATCTTGAACTAATGATGGTGGAGATTGAACGACAGGTTTTTTGCCTGCAAACCATGTGCTGTATCACAAAGTTCTTATTCTCAAAGCAAAGGAATGAATTCCAGTTCTAAGACCATAGTTGGCTGTCTGTCTAGTTTGCTCACTTGCATTTTGATCAACCTTTTGAAGGGTAGCGAGGAGGGACACACATATGCGCGCGCGCATGCACACACACACACACACACAAACACATACTTTTCTTCAGTTTTCTAAAGTTCTGAGGTTAGGAGTGTTTCATTCCTAAATATTTCATTTTTAATGAATGAAATATTTTAACGTCTCCCTCTGCTGCTCTGATACTTTTGCTGTTAACGCAAAATGTTTTCTTTGTGTCAGATGAGGTTCTCTGTAAAATGAACTTCGGCTGCACTAAAAATAACTACTGACATTATCTCCTGCAGTTCAAGGAACAACAGTTTTCTGGTCTCTCTGCTGAATCACATATTTGTGCTGCAGTTAATTTATATCAGAAATGTCATGACTTTTTAATAATGCAAATCCTAGTGTTAGGTCTTTTTCCATTAGCTGTAATGTACTTAAGGGAAGCTGTAACTGTTTCATACACCCTATAATTGAAGTGATCAAAGCATAATAGGAATATTCAGTGTGTGTTTATAACTCCTCGTTCTTTGTGATCCTTCAAAAAAAAAAATACACTGATTATTCTCTGTTCTCATCAACTTCAAAAAACAGCCTAAATGACTTCACCCAGATCACTTCAGACTGGCCTTTTATGTCATCCTTTTTCTTCCAGGGATACTCACAAACAAAGTATTTGGTTTAAAATCTTAGGCCCTTTTTGCACGCCAGTCCTGTTGTGAAATGGCCTTGGGAGCGCTGCAGCATTGGGATGACCATTCCATATGACGTCCTTGCAATTGCAGGATGCTCCCAAGGCCATTCTGCGGCAATCGCGCAGTATATAATTTTCAGCTCACTGCTGAAAATGATGTGCGATCGCGCGTCCCTCCCATGCCCCACCTGCACTTACCTTGTGTGCGGAGCCCCCAGACACACGGCCATCGCACTTCCTCCCCCAGCGCAGCCTGGGAAAGTACCTGATGCACTGTAGACGGAAGGGGTGGAGCCCTCATGCTTCCTTCTGCCCAGCACAGAACTAGTGCGAAGGGGAAGCGGAGGGAACATGAGTGCCTCTCGCAAGCAGCTTCTTGCATGATCCCCTCGCGATGACACCGGAATCAGGTAAGGTGAGAAAAGGGCCTTAATTGAGTCAAATGAAGACATTAGGGGGATGCACGTTAGTACTTTTTGCTTGCACAATTACAGTAAGACAGTAAGAGCAGTTTGACAATGGAACATGCTGCCTCAAAATGTGGTGGAGTCTCCTTCTTTGGAGGTTTTTAAGCAGAGACTGGATGACCATCTGTCGTATATACTTTGATGGTGTATTCCTACATGGCAGGGCGTTATAGCCCTTGTGGTCTCTTCCACTTCTATGATTCGACGATTCTATAGCACACAGATATTACTTCAGCAATTAGATTTGCAAATTGTATATGCGTATGTGCCTTCAAGTTTCCTGTCCAGTTATGGTGACTCCATGAATTTCACAGAGTTTTCTAAGGTAAGAAATACCTGGAGGTGGCTTTGCAAGTTCCTTCCTCTGAAATATAGCATATTTGTTAGTAGTCTCTCATTCAAGTACTAACCAAGGCTTGGCTTCCAAAATCAGTTGGGATCTGGTGTCTTTTGGGTATTTGGGCTGCTCTTTGGAGTTTGCAGGCAGCTATTGGCAAATTAAGGCTGTCTTTATCTTCCAGTGACCAACCACAAAACAAATTTTGCTACATGGAAGATACTTGGATGATGGAAATCATGTGCTATGACAAGCAAGGTTCTGTCAACACTCTAGGGAGCATCTCTGCTGAAAGTGTATTAAATGTAATTGTCTAGTTGAGCCTCAGTCTTGGTCACTCACTTTCTAGCAGGAATCCAAACAATGTCACCAAACAGTTGCTGTCCTCTTCTGTGTTTCTTGCAGCTCCTTCTATCTCTTCTTATACTTGGAAAATCTGACTAAGGCCATTTCTGCACTACATTGTTATAGTGCTATTATTCCCCTTTCAACGTCCTGTGGAATTCTGGAGTTTGTAGTTTACTGAGGCCAAGGAGGTCTCTGGCTGAGAATTCTAAACGCTCCTCCCTAATACAATAACTATAACTAATAATAGCTATAATAACTTAGACCATTTCCACACTACACTATTATAGTGCTTTTATTCTGCTTTCAACATCCTACGGAACCTTGGTGTTTGCAGTTTAGGGAGGGGCATTCAGAATTCTCAGCCAGAGAGCTCTTTGGTCTCAGTAAGCTACAAGCCCCAGAATTCCACAGACTGTTGAAAGTGGAGTAATAGCATTATAGCAGTGTAGGGTGGAAATGGCCTAAGCCTCACTAAACTGAGTGGTAATATTCTGAAAAAGTTACTTCTTTGGATTAAACTCCCAGACACCCTTCGTCTGACAGTATGCTCAGTATTCATATTAGTGTACTGATTCTGGAAACCTGTTATTTAAAAAGCAACTTTTCCAAGCTCTAGAACAGGCATGTACAGGCTTTCACTATTTGGAGGAAATATAGCACAGTTGCACAAACTCTATAGATGGTGTTACTGCGGTCCAGGCCTATCCAGAGATAGCACTCGATATCTGTTTGATATCAAACAATTCGGCTTTCCTCTGCCACCTCGATCCACGTGTTTGTGAGGCCTCCGGACAAGCACGTAAACAGGCACGGCCAATAATTGCTGGACATTCCATTCTCCACCCAGGCAGGCCAGATAAAGCCGGTTTGTCGCTTCAGGGACCTCTCCGGCAAACATCTCATTGCATATGCGCGATACTAACAAAGGTTCCCTGACCCGAGCAGGCAATCTGACAAAGCTGTACTAAGCGCTCTGCATTTGCATACTGGCTACACTATTGTTAACTCGGCTCTAAGTCAATCATGATAAATTCTGACCTTTCCAAGGCTTTGTCCTGCACTCAAAATGCATTGTTCTCACCGAGTAAGGTATGGCCTGCAGTCACAATTCACCCTATAAAAACCCCTGATTCCGAGACCTTCCTTGGATCGCTCCAAACTTCCAGATCGCCTTGCTGCCGCTTTGCCTGGCGAGCCTTCCCCTCAGTTCCGGTAACTGAGACTGCTCAACCTCGGACTGCTCGGACCGCTCTGTCGCACCGAGTATCTTCATTGCACCCCAACTTCGCTCTCAAGGTCCAGGACTACGAGACAGGTGTCGTATCACCCATTTCCCTCTAAAAATCTCTATTTCAAGTCAATCTCTGATTCTTTAGTTAGCTGTGTGACTGTGGTGTCTTTAATATTTGTCTGTACTTAATAAACCTCATTTTTGCTATTTTAACCCATCTGATTGCTTGACTGACCTGACCCCGTAGATGCTGGGTTGCAAGATCCTGCTAAGTTACCCTCCCTCTCTCTAGCTTTAGTGAGTGCTCCAGCTAATTTTCCCCAAAGTTGTGTTGTTGTTTGGTTATTTAAGTGTCCCTCCCAGGACCCCCAGAGATCAGGGTACCACTGGCTTACTCAGAGAGGCATACCTTCAGTGTAACCATTGTAGTAGGTGCCAGTTTAACTCCTTGTTTTGTTTTTTTTGTGCTAAACTGAATTTTTTTTCTAGTGTATTTTTTAAAAATCAACTTAATGCTTACTTAGAGCTTCAGTGAGTGTTGTGGTCCCAGAATGATGGTTTCTTTCTCTCTCTCTCTCCATATATATATATATATATATATATATATGGCACAATTAAATTAAAACTAAATAAAACCCACTACCATTCCAGAGACATTTCTGCAGAGTCTCTCTGCCTTGGGAGACCATATTAATTCTAACCCCTATCTCTCATTCAAAAAGAATTTAAAGCATTTTCTTTTTGACATTTGATGGGCAACCGTGCAGTACGTATGCAGATGGTTTACATTTCCTAAGAAATGCCACCCTTTTTTCACATCGGATCAAAACAATCTCTCAAAAACCGGGGAAAGGGCATTCAAATGGTACATATGATTCAGTGTAAACAAGTGTAAAATCAGATATATTGGGGCAAACATCCTAATCATGCAAATATGGATGGGCTCTGAGCTGGCAGTGACTGGTCAGAAAGGAATCCTGGGATGGTGGTAGCTAGCTCAATGAAAACAGTGTGATATGTGGCTGCTGCTCTAAAATCATAACAACATTAGGGATCATTAGGAAAGGGACTGAAACTAAAACTGCAAATATCATCATGCTGTGACACATATAGACTAGGATCCTGTTAGTGGCAGCCATGGGTATAAGTTAACCTTCTGCCTGTCTATGCTTTTTTTGGTAGCTAGCATTCCCTTCCTCCCTCTGAAGTGACCAAAGCCGCTCCCATAGACACACTGAAGCCCCCCCCTCCATGCCCATTCTGTTCTTGGTAGATAGCAGGGGCAGGATTGCAGGAGCATCTGGCTATGCTTCCATGGCCAGATGTGAAATTATTACATCAGCTGCAACCTGCAGAGGACACCGGTGAATCCCAGCATGTCTTCATGTCTGGCTATGAGAATATAGCTAGTGATCTGCTCCTGTTCTCCTACAGGCACAAAAGGTGTGGGAGGGGGACTCTAGCACACCTACATAAAGGCCCCAGAGAAGTGGTAAATGGTTTAGCTATACAGTGGCCCTTTGACTTTCGTGAGAGTTTGGGGGGCAGAACCCTTGCAAAAGTAAAAAAAACCCATGAATAACACCAGCCCCCAATGAGCTCTCTCCACTCCCTCCTCCCGCCTTCTTTCTGCAGCTGGTCTGACAGAAAGGCAAGAGAGTGCAGGGGGAAAAACCTTCCTCCCTTCCAATCTGGTACCTGTCACCAGCATGGCCTGCCTTCTTCCTGTGTGCCTGTGTGGGTGAGGGGCAAGAGAGTAGAGGGAAGGGAAGGTCTTTCCCCCTGCATTCTCCTGTCTGCCACCCATATGCCCTGCTTTCTTTCTGCATTTCCTGATGGGCAACAGGCACAAGACTGGAGGGAGGAAGGATTTTTCTCCCTCTGCATTCTCCTGTTTTCACCTGCCTTCTTTTTATGCACCCACAAGATGAGAGGCTGGAGAGCTAAGGGAGAAAGTCTTGCGTGCCCATGAACCTTTCCCCCTCCTGTTGCTTGCTTTTTACCAAGGTAGTGTGTCTGGGCAAAAGTCCAGGGAGTGGGAGTGAGAGAATGGGGGAAGGCAAGCAGGAACCTCATGAATAATCAAATTTGGGAAGGTCAAGCCCGTGAATGTGAGGGGAAGACTGTACTTTGCTACACAGAGCCATGCAGGATTGCAGTTATACAGTGCAAACACACTTGGAATACCATGGACTACTCCAGGCACTATGGCTCAAAAAAGGATACTGCAGAGCTGGAAAAGTTCCAGAAAATGGCAGCTAAAAGGATCAAGAGGTTGCACCAAGTTCCCTGTGTGGAAATGTTACAACATAGGGAGAGGTCCACATGGGGAAAAGAGGCAAGGGGGTTCATGATAGAAGTATATGGAATTATACATGGACCAGAATCACCAACAGGATAACCTGAGGCTATGCAAAGATATATCAGTTTTTAGGTCTTTTAGAAAGAGGTGTGTTCTGGAGGTATGGCAATCTGAAAGGCCAAAACAGCCTGGAGGCAGGGTGCTAGGCAACCAGAATAGCTCCACAGGAGAGAAACCCAGCCCATTAGCAGCTAGGAGGGGCTGATGGCTGAGAGTAAAAGTTATATAAAGCCAAGTACCTGTTGGTATTTTTTCCTTCAGTGAGATTCTAACAAAGAGGGTTAGGGAGTAGAGTCCCTTAGCCAGTCAGAGAATGTGATTGCATTGGGAAGGTTAATTCTCAGAGAAAGCCTAGTAAGAGGCAGAAGAATAATTGAACGCTAGTAGAATCTGGTCAGAGAGACCTAGATTAGGAGTTGAACCTTCGGTGAAAGTGTAGCTAAAGGGCTGTTATATGATACTTGTGCTTTATATGAGAGTCTAAAAACTGCACTTGTTACCAAAAAAGGTAGGTGCCACAAGGGCCACTCTACAATGCCAAATACCTCCTTGAAAAAGTGGGGAATTAATTAGCTCAAAATCAGGAGGCTACGAGAGGTGGGCAACTTAGCGAGATCTTTTCTACCAGTGTTTACGGGCACACGCAGGAAAAGAACCAGCCAGAGATTCAAAAGTAAGCTAAAAATGTGCTTTATTGAGGGGAATTCGCTCATGCATGCACACAAGATAAACACAATCACACATTCATACCAGAGCTAACTGAAAGACAAAGAGAAGAAAAATTATAGAGAGGCTGAGGGGTTTGGGGAATTTATAATTACCACTCCAGATGAATAGTGAAGAGCAGAAATGTATTTTGACTTAGGTAGGACCTAAGGACAGTTCTCATTCAGGAGCCAAACGGACAGAGTGATGGGTAGACCTCCAAGAGACTGCACTGGACATCCTGAAATCAGGGATATTTGTACCCTGAAAATGGCTTGTGGCTGTGAAGGTTCCAGATGCAAGACAAAGGGAACTTCTTGTGGACAATGAGTCTTTCACCTGTTGATGGGCTTAGTGCTTTGATTGACAAAGACATGATGAATGTTGTAATAGCTGTCTATTGTGGGTGCTGTGAGGATAGAGGAAAGAATTCAGGTGTACAAAGGATGGATATCTGTCAATCAGTGTCCTGGTGGGCTCCTCACAGTTGGATTCCCTGGAAAAGTCCAGCTTCTATTTAAGCCTATTATCCACAGGAATGATGTGTATTTGCCTGACAGGTGACTCAGTCTTACCTGGAGGAAGTTTGGAGTTGACCTATGCTTCTCACATTTACAGCCAAATTCTTTCCCTCGCTCAGTTTGACCCCTCCGTCACCTCTCAGGCTTGAATTTTATATCAGAGCCAATAAAATGTGTTGCCAATTACACATGATGCCAATTAGGTATGGTGCCCATCCAAACCATACTAATATCAGGGACACCCAAAGCGGGGCCTTACACACCGGAGATATGTCTCAACTTTGATCTGCATATGAATTCTAATACTTTATTCTTATTGTTGTCTTAATAAATGTTACAGTTTATTTTTGTAAATACTGACCTGGCTGAGTTATATACAGTACATAGAGTAACACAGAAAACATGCTACTATAAACTTATTAAGTAGTCCTAAACAAACCTCAAAAACCCTCACCGTTTTACACAAAGGTGGTGTTTTAAGGGGGGAGGCAGAACTATGGGATAAAGACAGGGCATCTTATCCAATTGGGAATAGCCATACCAATCTGAAAGAAGTAAGGACCTGTCACAGAGGTATTGTTCCTTGTATAACATTCCTGTCTCCCTCAGAAGGCAGCTTTCAAGCATTATAGTGTACTGCCAATTTGCTGCGTCCAAGAGGGTGTCCTGGATGTCAGCTCTGTTCTTCAGCTTGCAGAATTGCAGCCAGGTGCTGCCTGGGCATCTCCCAGCCACCTCCAGCCCAAATATGGCTATGGTAATGCACTCTACTGCTTGAATACTGCTTTCCCAGGAGTAGGGGCACAGAAGTGCACAGTATAGGATCCTATCCATGTGTGGAGAAAGTAGTTGTTGTTGTGTACCTTCAAGTCATTTCTGACTTACGACAACCCTAAGGCAAACCTATCATGGGGTTTTCTGGGGCTCAAAGTATGTGACACGCACAAGATACCAGTAAGTTTCCATGGCTGAGCAGCAAATTGAACTTTGGTCTCCAGGGTTATAGTCCAACGCTCAAACTACTACACCAAACTGGCTCTTGTCGAGAAAGTGGATAGGTTTCCCCCCCTCTCCTCTCACAATATTAGAAGAATCCAGTGAGGCTGGGGGCTCAGAGATTCAGGAGAGATAAAAGAAAGCACTAGTTCATATGATATACAGTTGAACTATGAAAGGCACTCCCACTACATGAATGTCTTTAAGGTGGGATTAAAGAAATTCACAGGTGGTGAACTGTCAACAGCTATGAATCACAATGGCTACTATTCCCTCAAATGATATGAAATAAGGAAGGGGCTTAAAACAACATGAAACAAGGGAGGAGCTTAAAACAAATGAAACACCAATCAAGAGCTGGAGGGTAGTCAAAAAAGTTTAATACAACAGTAGATAATACTGTGAATAACATAAAGGACAAAAACAGAAGCATAAGGCAATACAGTATAGCTGAATATGAATATTATACAACACCATACAATACAATACAATACAATACAATACAATACAAATGTATAAACGAAACAAGGGCAGCTTCAATATGGATAAATAGTTCAAAATCAAACGTGGAGTTCCATAATATAAAAGATGGAATCATATACATATCCAAGTCCATTCAAACCTGCATGTGAATAAGACAAACAAAATATAGTCCATTGAAAAGCTGAAATGAAGAGCTAAAATATGACAAGCTAAAATGGCATGTGGAGCCATTTCAATGGATTTTCATCAGTAATTTGATGACAATGATGCTTCCCAAAATAATTGCAATGGCCACAGTTGGAATATTCCAGACTCCAAAGATACTTGCAAAAGAAGCAACTAATATCATTATTCAAAAGATCACATGAGGTATTGCCACTAACTGAGGTACTCTGCTCCTCAGCGCTAGTTGCAGGGGAACAGGAGTAGGGATGTGTTTGTGTCCTGTTTGTAGACTTATGAGAGGTATCTGGCTGGGGAGTTGAAGGCAGGGGCAATGCGATCCTAGACTAGGCAGAACTTTGATCAGATCCTTCATTTTTTGTGTGTTTTCATCCAAACTTCCCTCAGATTGGTGCCTGTCAGATGTCTAGGGCCATTTCTGTCCTATTATTCCCCTTTCAACATCCTGCGGAATTCTGGGGTTTGTAGTTTACTGAGGCCAAAGAGCAATCTGGCTGAGAAATCTAAATGCCCCTCCTTAAACTACAAATCCCAGGATTCTATAGGATGTTGAAAGTGGAATAATAACACTACACCAGTGTAGGGCAGAAATGGCCTAGGACTTCCATTCCCATCGTCCCACACAACTCCAGTTAATTTGATGTCTTTGAACAAAAGACATGTCCTAGGTTTTTCTGAGAGTAATCATGCATACGTCTAGAAAAGCAGCTTCAGTTTCACACTTTTATTTATTCACTGAGAGCTTCAATCTTTCCATTCTATGTTACCTTTTCTTTTTCAGAAAAAAGATTACTGTGGATCTTTTTCACTTATGAATGGAAAGATACTTGGTCAAAAAGATAAACATAACACTTCCTTATCTAGGAATGAACTTCAGTCGAGTTGGTTTTGGATGCCAGCCATGTTTCTGTATGCACAGCTTTCTTTCTAAATTCAATCAGAATATGAACACTGGGTGCAAGATAAAAAGACCATGTCTCAATGTCAAGGAGCTTATACTTCAGTTCTGCATAACTTCCACTTCAATACATAAGAGTCTGCACACAGCTCCATACATGAATTACTTCTAGAATTGAACCCGCATAAACCTTCTTTAAATCATTTCCAGTCATTAACTCAAAGAAGTCATTCACAGATTCTTTCCTTTGCCCAAAGACTCTACTTTGAATCCATCAGAAACTAACAGACTGGAAAGAAAATTTGCATAGTTCCCGCTAGCTCAGTAATACATTCTTTTGACAGTTTTATTTTCCTGTTTGGCTTTTGGTTCTACCTTTTTCTTAAGGTTTTGAAAGACTATTGAATAACTTGCCTGCTGAAGTGATGCTGGTTAAATTTTTTATATATATATATATATATATAGCATTCATTTGAATAAGTAGATTAGGTTTGAGGATGCTTGTTTAAATTCTACAAGGGAAAGATGAGCAGGACTAACATATGCATAGTTTAGGATATATCAGAGTCATGGCTACAATAATGACAAATGCAAAGCAAAAAAGATCTCATCAGCTGCCTTGGACAGGATGACAGTGAAACATATTTGCATAATGTGAATCTTTCATTATTAGACAGATGTGTGCTCTGTCAGCATTCCCCAACCCACTGCATTCCAGAAGTGTTGAACTACAAGTTCCTATCACCCCAATCTGCATAAACATCATGCAGCCAGGGGATAGGAGTTGTAGTTCAGTAGCTTTGTTGAAGAAGGCTGTTCTATATAATCAGTCTGTGTACAAATTAGAATGGTATTTGCAAAGAAAATTCCCAAAATATAAAATCAGGGCTCAAAGTCACTGCAAGTTGGGTCTGAGGCCTGGACCCTTTTTGCAAGCAGTTTTTTTTTTTTGCGCAAGGGCCCCTTGAGCGTCGCGTAAATGGGAGTGTCGGTCCGTATGACACACTCCCATTCATGCAACGCTCAGGAGCCTAAAGCGGGATGCACGCACATTTTCTTATTTTCGGCTCTAAGCCAAAAATACTGCGCGGTCACGCAATGCTCACGGGGCCCTTGCGTGCTTACCTGCGTGCGGTGTGCTGAACAAGCTGGCCCAGTCGCACTTCCTCCCCCAGCACAGCCTACAGCTCCCAGACTGCGGTGCGGAAGGAAGGGGCGGGGCGCTAGTGTGACGGTCATGCTACCAGGAAGCGACCTGCGGGACGAAGGAGCAGGGAAGTGGCAGCGTTCCGGATTAGGCTTTTCGCACGAGACACCCTCCCCAGTCGCGCGAACGGGTAAGGTGAGAAAAGCCTCCTGGGACCATTTCTGCACTAGCCTGTTATAGCGTGATGATTCCACTTTCAACATCCTCTGGAATCCTGGGGTTTGCAGTTTCGGGAGGGGCCGGGTGGAATCATCGTGCTATAACAGGCTAGTGCGGAAATGACCTGTGTTTAATGTAGATAACTGTGAAATGATGGTTAAAACATTTCTGAAGATGTGCAGAGTTCCTGATTCAAGCGGCTGTGAGCCCACCCCCCTACCCCACATATGTCTAAGGAGGTAGAATATCATTCATGTCAGATGGCAGACTTTTCTTGTATGTTTTAGCCTTTATTCTTATACTGTCTAATTGCCCCGATCTGCCAGGGACAGACCTGATTAATCCTCTGCTGGCCCATTTTGTCTACTGCTTTTAAAATGTGCCAGTTTCTCTTCCCTCCTCTCACTTTCCTCCTTAAGCCTCAGCTTATTTCCATCGGTACAAACTGAATTCAAAGTTTGAATTCAATTAACTCAGCAGAGATAGAGGCAAGGAGAAGAAGGGGCAGAACCTTGCCCTTTTCTGCAGAATCAGACAAAAGCAGTCTGTTGCAAGCTCTCCTACCTGGTGTGTTCTTCATTCATAATTTTTGCCATCTTGATCATCTTGTTTGGCTACATGTGTCTCAGTTGTCATCTGTGTAATGTTGGAGGATGTGTATTCTCTCATCTAAGTTTGTGTTTACATTCCATGGTGATAGTAGTGAAGGAAAAGAAACTTCTGTTGTAAGTATAAATACATTCAGTTCAGTTCAATTCAATTTATTTCAATATGTCCTGAAGCATTTGTGTCTTCCAGATGATAGAAGCAGTTCATTTAAGGTCAGATCATTGCCACAATCTCTCCAAGGGATGCTTTTAATATCTTCAGCAAATTGAAATGTGAATTATATGATTATAATTAGAACATCATATATTCTTGATGAAAACTGATTCAATGTGTTAAGAGCCTAGTGAAGTTCTACCCATGTTAAACCTTTGAAAATGTTCAAGTTTCTTACAAAAAAAAAATTAATGAGGAAATTATTTTTAGAAAGAATGCGTAAAGCGCAGACAAGTTGAAATTTTCAGTCTCATACCTCTTACCTGCAAATAAGCCCCACTGAATACAAAGGTACCTATTCCTAAGTAGACATGTATAGATTCTGCTGCAAATGGGCTGAAATCCTATTCATGTCAGTGGTTATGCACAGAAGTTCTACTGACTTCAACTGCATTTAGGTATATCAAGATCCCTTTCATCATCATCACCATTATCATCATCATCATCACCATTTCACATGACACAATTATAGCACTATGATTCCACTTAAATGGTCATGGAACCTTTGGAGTTGGAACCTTTGGAATTGGATTTTAGAGATGGGTTATTTAGAACCCTCAGACAGAAAGGTGTTGTACCTCTGATGAAACTACAAATCCCAGGATTCCACCGGCATCCCTAGACAGTTAAAGTAAAAGAGTTATAATTGTATGGTGCAAAAGGGTTCCCAAAACTGCTCTGGCTTAACTTGAATTTACTGCAAACCCATGATGATCACCCCCCAGGATGGAAAATCTCTATTACCAAGATGCTTTTTGCATCTATTTAAATAACAGGAAAAGATCTGTACTCAATGTGTGTTATTTCATTTCCATGGAGGGGAAATAATCTCCTTCCATAGCAGGAACATAGCTTAATATCCAGGGGCCTGGCAGCAAAGTTGGAAGAAAGCCAGAATAGTGAAGAAAGGAGGAAGCAGAGAAAGGCAATAACAGCAGCAGAAGGAAGGAAGCAAAGTGATTCCAACTCTCAGAAAAGAGAAAGTATTCCTCCCAATGAAGCTGCCTGCCTTCACCTTCTTCTTTGCCTGCAAGGGGAAAGAGCAATAAGTGTGCAAATCTAGATTTGAGGGAGAGACAGAACACATGTGCATACCAGCTACCTCTTGCCTTGATGATTTTATGGAGGCAGGAAGAGATGAGCTCACTTGAGGAACCAGGTAAGTCCTCACACTGGTGGAAATGTGGCTGAGTAGGCACAAGGTAGTGGTGAAGCAGAAGCTTTCTGGAGTCCCTCACTGGTTCATGACCCAGAGGAATCACTTTTGCCAGTCTACTCTTGTTCCATGGATGTGAATGGGGACATACCCATCCACCATGGGGTTCACAAAGATGATTCAGTAAACAAGCAGATCATGGTAAAGTTCATCTTGGGGCAGACTTCTTCATTCTCCATGGACAGTGGTTGTTCTGGCTGGGGGATTTGGAGAGCCAGAGTCCAAAAAAGCAAGCTTTTGTGTGTAGGACAACAGGCCTGGAACTGACAACCTTTTGCCTTGGGCAGGCTTTATAGCCAAAGCATCTCTATACTATAGAGATACTGCTATAGAGGTACATACATAGTTGTTGTAATGACTGCAGGAAATTGCGTAGATTACCTAGATTTCAGATAAATGTCCCTTACAATGACGGCCTAGCCAAAGGATGTTTGCATTCCCAGAGAAAGCATTACCAGATGGTTGTGGGGGAGACATGAATCTCATCCATATTCTGTATCTACAGCATGTTAATGTCATCTTGCAGTTGTTCCGCTGTTACCCTCTCAAATCTCTTCCTGTTTGCTTTCTTCTCTTTCCAAAAGCATGTCTTGGCTAGGAAAGATGGTAGAAAATGAATTTTAAAAAAGTCACTTTGCATGTTGTGTCACCCTGGCATTTGCCTTCTCATGAGTGATAACAAGAAGGCATTCCTAGCCTAAAGGAAAGTATATGTAAATGCCTTGAGGCTGTATTATGAGAACAGGGTATTATCAAGAGATAACAGAAGCTGCAATGATGTCATTTCAGCTAGGAGAAGGATATCTTAAAGGCAAGTTGGGAATAACTCAGAGATGCCCTTGATGGAAGATATAAACAGGACATGTTAGCATGTCTGCATTGTTCCAGTGGGTGTGACCAGACTTTCTTTGCAGTCAGATGTTTTGATTATTGGAATACCAGATAGATCTTCTGAGAGTGATTTAGCTCAGTTGCATTTTTTAAAATGGCATGTACATACCAGGTGCTGTAGGTTATATTTCAGGGGACGGAACTGGCAAAACCAGCTCTGAGTATTCCTTGCCTAAGAAAACTCTATGAAATTCATTGGGTCACCATAAGTCAGCAGGAGACTTGAAGGTTTACATGCACACTCACACATGTGGCATGAGCTATTAAAGAGCGTGAACTAATACAGTCTGTTCTATTAACTGGAATTTGTGTGCTGGCCCTACCATTAAGCAAAGTAAGGGAGCTCAGGTGTGATGGAGAATGTTGTTAATATTGAAGAAAGATTCAGCTGCCAGTCCAGTACATGGAACTGTAATGGGGTGGGGTAGGTTGTGCTATCTCGCTATTTGCCTCAGGCACCCAAAGGTCTTGGACTAGCCTATCAGTTTGCAACCAGCCTTACTGCTTTATGACAGAGATCTCCATTGCCTTTGCTGTTTTCTTGTTCATTTCTGGTTTTAACCTGTAATTGTTTCTTGTTAATTAAATACATATCCCACCTTGTTAGCAGTAGTGTTTTTCATGTATTTTTCTCATCTAAGGCAGCTTCCATGGCATTCTAAGTGCACCAGAAAGTGGAGAAAGTAAATCTGCACATAATTCATTCCTGCAGCCTGGAATAGATAATTTCAGCAATTCCCGCCTGCCTTCATGAGACTATGAGGCTTTCTTTTCAGTTTTTGAGCACTATCTCTCACTCACTTTCACACTCAGAACTCTCCCTCTGAGTTTCGTTTCTCACTCCTAATCCTAACTAACTGACTAAAGTCTAACTAATCCTTATGTTTGATCCTAACTTTCATAACATTGCTAAGTCATATTCCTACCTGATCAACTGTCATACTCACCAACATTTTAATATCTCATTCAAGCACTCAGCTAATCACCAATCAATCCCAACTTTCTAAGTTCTCATCCCTTCCCAATGGATCACTTACTTTTATTTACTGTACTGTGACTTTTATTTATAATACTGTACATACATACATAATCATACCTTACCTTAATTTCTCTAGTAAAAACAACATTTTTAACAAAAGTTCGTAACATCACATATTTCCCCCCTTCTTTTCAAGCATAGCATATTTTTTGTTCCCGAGAAGTATACACAGTATCCAAAAGTACGGTCTCAGATTTTCTTCCTGGGTAAGAGAGCCCATAAAGTATTATTTAGGTGACTTAAACACAGCCTTTGCAACAGATTTATACAATCTCTCTGTGATCTTCTTTTTCTTCCTCCCTTCTTCTTCTTCCTCTTCTTCCTCCTCTTCTTCTTCTTCCTCCTCCTCCTCCTCCTCCTCCTCCTCCTCCTCCTCCTCCTCCTCCTCCTCCTCTTCCTCTTCTTCTTCTTCTTCTTCTTCTTCTTCTTCTTCTTCTTCTTCTCTTCCATTTCTTTTTCTTGATCTGTCAGAACTCTCTTGGGAACTCCTGCAAATTCCATGAACACCACTGCAACATGGTGTTGGTCTTCCTTTGCCTCCAGCTCAATTAGTACTTGATGGTCTGTCAGCCTGGTGGCCTTCCACTTGCATGTAAAGTTGATCAGTCTCATTCCAGAATTCTGCAGCATTTCACACAAGACTTCAACATCTCATGTCAGGGTTTTCCTCGTCAGCACAGTCCCAAAGAGGTCCTGGAATTTAGACCAGAGTGGTGTACTGTTTGGATTAGAACTCTGGGGGACTAGAGTTCAAATTGTCACTCAGTCATGAAAACTCACTTCGTAACCATTGGCAAATCACACTCTCTCAGCCTTAGAGAAATGCAAATCTCTTCTGAACAGATCTTTGTAGGAAACCTCATGATAAGTTGGATCCAACTTGAAGGTGCACAACAACAGGGAACTTAAGCTTCATGTTGTATTGCTACTTTCTGTGTGTCTGCACATGCAGGAGACATACAAGGATATATCATAAGAATGGAGAACTTTTGTCTGAGACTGAAGTGAGGGATTCATAACTTGACAAGCTAATTATTATTTTTGTTGTGGTAGCTTCATCCATCTCTGCTCAGGATTGCTCTACATACCTGTAGCTAGCTCATCACCAGAAAAGGAGTGCTATTAAATTCAGTCTCGTCTGCCCACCCCATCCCACCCCATCATTAGCTCAAAGTCTCACATATGGAGATATCCAAGGCAGAAGCTGGAATCAGTATGGGAAAACTGTAGTGCATCAGGTATGGCAGGCTTTGTAGAGGATGGTTAATAGGAAGAGTACTTGGTGGTTAGACTGGACACAATGTAAGTGGACTGAATGATAAACCACTTGGAAACATAATGTTACTGCTATTTAGATGAAACTCATTGTCTTTTTTTTTTCTTTTTTTTTGGTAGGCTACTTTGGGAGGGCTTGCAGAACTATCTAAGAGCTCAGTGTTATCTGTCTGCTAGGACAGTCTATGGAGTCTATTGCAAACAGGAATGAGGTTCTGAGCAACATCCAGGTAGACTCTGGCTCTGCCACCATTCAGGGAATTTAAACTGAAAGTCTGCCTCTTTGAAGAGAATTTTCCAGATGCTCTTGTCTTGATTTTCTATATTCATCCTGAACAAATTTAGCCATTGAAACTCACAGGACCCCAGTAGATTGTGAGAAAGAACAACAAGATTGGGTCATAAAGCATGTAAGCCAAAACAATCAAGAGCCAAATCTTATGCATGGATATACTTAGAATTCCCTCCCTGTCCCTGGTCTAACCCAGGTGGGCTGCTGGGTCTGTGTTTGCAGAGTACCATTTGTAGAGCTTGGAGTAGTTCCTTTGGAGGACTACTGTAATTGTGATGACACTGGTCAGTTGTTTGGAGGAGAGGAGTAAGGGAGATGGAAAGTCTTCCCTATCCGTCTGCCCATAATAGCTACTGTGCCAGTTTGGCTGGAGTTATGCAATTACACCTCAAAGTTACTGGTCATGGCAGGAATGGCAGATATTGTGTCTGATTCTTCTTCCAGCTAGGAATTTGTGTTTGGAATTAAATAGCCTCTAGCTGGTTCTGGACCTCTGAATTCCAAATAAGCATGATTGGGACTGCATCATAACCACAGAGTTGAAATCTTGCATCGTTTTAATCTGGCTCTTTTAATGTTGCATTATTTGTTACCAGAATTGAAAGTCATGCTTTCATTGAGAGTTTGGTTTCTGTTCTGTATTTTTTGCATTGTTCACTGCCTAAAGGAAAGAATGGGCATTAAAGGAGACAAGAAACAATAAATAAAGTCACAGCCATTAGAAAGAAACATTTCTATGAGATACCCTCAGCATCCATGAGTATTGTATCAGTAGGGCACAGGTTCCACACACTTGCTTCTACATCTCCCTACACTTAGTACAAATCCTACTGAGGAAACCAAGATAGTGAAGGGGAACAAAATTTCTAGGTTTCGCCTTCCACATATTCATCAGCACCTCTCCTTCAGGCAGCCAAGTTACACCATTTCCAGGGAAGAATCATACTCAAAGAATTCATGCTTTTCAGTTTTCTTTAACTGTTCTAATAGGCTTCCTATCTTTTAATCATTTGTTGGAGATGTTAGCCACATTCATAATTATCAATGAAATGCACAAAATAGGTCCCTGTTGTTTTTTTTTTTTTTTAAAAAAACAAAGCAAATGTTTGTAAATATGTATTTCCTCCCGTTCTTAAATTATATTTACCACACAAAACAATGCATATTTACCACAGGGCTGGGAATCCTGTGGCCCTCCGAATATTTCTGGACCACAACTCCCATAATCCCTTGTCAATGTGTGTACACTAGCTATAGCTGATTGGAGTTGCAGCCCAAGAACATTCAATTCAGAATCTTCATTAGAGAGTCAGCCTGGTGCAGTGGTTTGAGCCTTGGACCACAACCCTGGAGATCAGGGTTTGATTCCACACTTGGCCATGGAAACCATTGGGTGACCTTGGGCATGTCACATACACAGCTCCAGAAAACCCTGTGATAGGTTCACCTTAAGGTTGCCATAAGTTGGAAAGGACTTGAAGGCACACAACAACAACAATTGCTCTGTTACATCAATGTAAGTCACTATTTTGCACAACAGCAGTGGAGGGATGACAGAGAAAGTCACTTCCATTGCCAGAGAAAGCTATTCTACCAGCTCCTGGGCTGCTTGGGAACCAGCAGGCCAGCTTTCTCTCTTCCAAGAGATAACTTTCTGTGCTGTTCTCCTGTTGCCATAGTGACTGCTGACATTTCATCCCTGCCACTGCATTGCCACCAATGCTGCCACAGCTATCTATACCAATATAGTTATGCTGGCGTCTTCCTTTGGAACTTGATATAGTTTCTGGGTTCTTTCAGTGCTGGATACTGATACAGGTTACTGCTGTAATATAAGCCTTACTGATAGCAAATGATGCAGCAAATGATACACAGCAGAGACATATTCCAGCCCTTTCTGGGTCCAGAAGCTCTCAACAGCCAGTAGTAGAACCCCCCCCCCAATTCTATTTAGACGTATCCCTTGGCCTGTAATCAAATTAAATCCCTATCTCTGGACATATAGGTCACCTGGGTTGGGATGCAGTCCCTTCCCCCAGGCTGAGAAAAATTGAATATGGGCTCCCAAAGGTTATATGGTGAAGCAGCAAGCAAGGAAAAAAGTGTTTAAGCTTCTCCCAACAGCAACAACAATTGTGCAAACAGGTTAACAACAGAGAAAAATTCACTCCTCCTCTCTGTTTTCTGCCTTCAACTGCAAAACCCATGCAAAAGGTATCCAACAAGGTGATTAAAACAAATTAACTCTTTCAGGCCTCTGGACAGCTGTTAATGTTTGCCTGCTAGGCTAACAAGCACTCCAAAACCCATCTGCCTGGTGTCAGAGCTCCAACTCATTACAGCCAGCCAACAAAATCACTCCCCTGCACTTCCACAAGTGCCCACACTTCATCTTCTAAACATCTGAGACTGCAATCCCATATCCACTTAATTGAACGTAAACATCACTGAATCCAGTGGATCTCTGGATAAAAATGTATAGGACTGAGCTGTAAGTCACACTGAAGTCAATGGGACTTACTTCCAGGTAAGAGTGACTTGTGTTGTGCAAGTCCCACTGTATTAAACGGGACACTCACAATTAACTGGTTGTAGAACTGCAACCTTCAACAACAGAAAGATAGAGTCCTGAAGATACAGGAAGAAATAGGCTAATCAGCTAATTGCTGTTTTAAGACAAAACTTCTAAAGGTTGTTTCATCTTATCTTGACCTAAATAGACTGAAAAATTTCCATGGTGACAGATACCAGAAATCAGAGAGGGTGATCTCACCAAAGCATGATCAAAAGCAAGATATAGAGGAATTTAAAGATGAAGGAATGACTAGGAAAATTAGATTAAAAGGTAAACAAAACAAAGAAGTAAAAAAAAAAAAAGGAGAGGAAATCAACACAGAGCTGCGAAAGCTTGTGTAAATGGTGGATATTTCAAATAAATAACATTAATTCTTGTTTATTTATCATGGGGATGTGTGTGTACCAGGGGAATGTCTGGTTTTCCAGATATTTATGAATGAGAACTCCCATCAACCCCCTATGCTGGCTTGGGCTGATGGGAATTGTAGTCCACCAACATCACACACTGTAAACTCTCCAGTGACACAGTTGAAGAATTTAAATGTTTATCAATCACACCTTATAACCCAAGCTCTTTGTGCTGCAATGAATGTTAAAATTTCAGTGCACGCACAAGTTTCTTTGTAACATTATTCAGAGACAGCACAGAGCTTTTGATTGTTCAGATGCTTCTTCTGGGGTAAATCTAAAGAATTACCTCACATTTAATTCACAGCCATATATGAGCTCTGCACTTGTGGGATGTAAGGAATATTAGCAAAATGTATTTTGATATACCCAGACATCTTATGAGAATTTTTGGAGATTTCATGACTAATACAAACATTTTCAGCATGAAGTATGTTGTATTTGTGCATTTTTGTATTTTGCATGTTCAATACAAACCAAAGTTTGGAAAAATGCCTCCTAAAATTAACAAATGTGCACAACTTCTTAAAATTTCACCCTGGGTAGATTTTGAAATTTTGCACTCTTGTCTGTGAGAATGAAATAAGTGAAACTTTCTGTTTCTAGTCTGAACATGTGACTGAGTGAACTTTCTTCAAATTATTGATACATTTTCAATAATTTTTAACACTTGACAGTGCCCATCACAATTTCATCAAAATGATTTTGGGGGACACTCATGCTGGATAGTTTTCCATGCAGTTCATCACTCAGTTGCACAAGAAGCATCACTCTGTATTTGACTCTAATGAGGATTAACAGCTAAACTGAGAAGTTTAGGAGCAGAAGTAGAACATTACCTAGGCCCTTTCCACACCTTACCTTCTTGCGGCGCTGGGGTGCAGGGATCTCGTGTCTCTGTTGCTTCAGTTCTGCACAACGTGCGTGCTTGCGCGAGAGCCCCACCTGTTCCTTCTGCAGTGCAGCCTGGGACTTTCCCAGCCTGCACTGGGGCAGGAAGCGTGTCCAGTGTGGCTCCAGAGGCTCCGCACGCCAGGTAAGTGCACGTGGGGCCTGGGAGCAATGCATGATCATGCACCATGGCATTTTCCATGTGAAAGGGCACCTGGAGTGTCGTGCGATTGTGAGGAGTGATCTGCATGATGCATTCACAATTGCATGATGCTCCAGGGGCTGGCAGGCGCCGATCGCGCACCTTTTCATTTTTGGCTAGAAGCCAAAAATGATGCGCAATCGCACATTGCTCCCGGGCCCTGCATGCACTTACCTGGCATGTGGAGCCTCCAGAGCCATGCTGGTTGTGCTTCCTGCCCCAGCGCAGCCTGGGAAGGTCCTAGGCTGCACTGCGGAAGGAAGAGGCGGGGCTCTCGTGTGAGCAGACAGCTCGTGAAGAGCTGAAGGACCCGAGACACAAGAGCCTCTCACCAGAGGCTGCTCACGCAATCCCTGCACCCCAGCGCCAGAAGAAAGTAAGGTGCAGAAAGGGCCCATTTTCGGCTTCTAGCCAAAAATGAAAAGGTGCACGATCGGTGCCTGCTGGCCCCTGGAGCATTGCACGATTGTGAGTGTGTCATGCAGATTGCTCCTCACAATCGCACGACGCTCCAGGCGCCCTTTCTCATGTAAAATGCTGTGCGGAAAGGGCCCTAGACAAGTAGCAGTTTCCAAGCATAGCTTTCTATCTAGACAGTTGCTTCTGGGAAGCTTACAAGCAAGGCTTAGAAGTTCCTCTGAACATGGGAGTTATTTCCACTAGAAATAACGCATGATAGAGAGGGGAGTAAGATAAGAAGACCACTTGATCTATCAAGCTGAATATGAATTTCCAGAGCTTTTCAGAGGCAGCGCAGGTTGGTGGTTCTGATGCTATTGCGGTGGTGAATCTGCTTTGAGTTTTAGTCTGAATTTTAAAGGGTTTATCCAAGGTGCTGAATCCTGTCCCTGAAGCAGTTTTATACCTCTGGGATAACTCATTTAAAGCACAGTCACCACCTCACTCACATCTAAGCCATTGGACTCCACTATTCAGAAGGGTGGTGGCATTCAAACATATCTCATACCTGAAACCAAAAGTTCTACTGTCTGCAAAAAGTATTTTAACCCTTTTATTCTGATGGATGCATAAACTCCCCCTTGTATCGGTCCTATTATGGCTCAACTTGATTGAAAGAAAAAAAATCCAAAACCTTGATATGGGGAGTTGTGTAATTTGAAAGCAATGTATCAGCTGGGCTTCTAAAGTTTGGAACAAGTAGCCTACCATGAACAATGTAAGATCTCTGTTGAATTATGTAGTCTTTGAAGTGCCATCAGACTTTGTTGTCTTCTGCTGTTTCCAGGATTCCTTGCAAGCCTTCATCCAGATTCTTCCAAGTAGCCCCCGAGTTTCCCACAGAGTCCTACCTCCTTTGAAGCCAGGACAGATCAAAGAAAACTTCCTTCAATATGACCCTGGTCGTTATTTAAGATCCACACTGGAGGCCCTAAGGTGTCTCTCACAACCAAGAGAGGATGGGTGGTTAAAAATGTAGTACAGAGCTTTCCTTGAGATGAAACCTGTAAAATTATTGCCCTGAGAAGATTAGCCTGGAACTTTATTTATGGTGAGCCATTGAACAGTTTTTTGTTTTTTGTAGATTTTATGTGACTTTAAGTGCATTAACACTAGCCCTGCTTTCTTAAAGAAAAGATGTTTTTCTCTCATTCATAATTTTGCTGTATTAAGATGTTGTTTTAAAGCTCTTAAAGAGGGCCCTTTGGAGCTAGGCAAAAGGCAGCTCCAAAATAGCCTTATTTATTGAGTGAATGAACAATAAATATTTTCCTCAGCACCAGAAAATCCACTGTCATGTGAATAATACTTCATACAATATCATTGATGTTCTGGCTATGTACTTCTCTGCCTTGCTCAGCAATTCCAAATCTGTCACCTTATATTTAATAGTTTTCCCCTAAGAGTGAAGAACTTGTTTTACAGATAAAACAATCTCTGCCCAGAATATTGGAGAACTCCTGAATAGTTCCCATGTACCTCATCATTTTCTTCTTTCATGCCTTTTATATTGTATGTTGCTCCTTTATACGTTTTTGGTAATAATAAGTACAGCTTAATAATAATAATAATAATAATAATAATAATAATAATAATAATAATAATAATAATGCTTATTATTAATAATAATAATTAATAATAAGTAGAGAAGTAGCTTTCAAATCCCAGGGCTATATAGTCCTCCCTCCACATTCATGGGTTTGACCTTCATGAATTTGATTATTAGCGAGGCAAGTATGTGCCTAACTCCCGATTCTTCTTTTCCCATTCCTTTGCCTTTTGCTGGGCGTGGAGAAGGCAGGCAAGCCCCTGGACAAAAGGTAACAAAATGGCAGGGGAGGCATGCGTGCACTCTCCTTCTCCTCTCTAGAGTTCCCACTCCTATTCCTTTGCTTCTGGCCCCAGTGCTGTGCAGAGGCAAACGGCAAGGGAATTGGGGAGGAGGCTCATGCAAACCTTTCTTCTCCCCTCCTGAGGTCCCCTTCCCATTCCTTTACCCCTGGCCCTGGCATACAAAAGGTGAGGGAATGGGAGAGAGGCTCCCCAGAAGAAAATGGAAGGGCAATCATGGAAGGGGGGAGTTTTTGCAGTTTTTCCACTTTCATGAGGGTGCTGTAACACAAACCCTAATGAAAATGGAGGGGCCACTGTACTTTCAATTTTCAGTTACTTAAAAAAAAAAGATCAAATATACCAAGTCACTGGTCTGTGGTATGAAATGCCACTTGCCTGCCACTAGCCTCAACATCAACCAAAGAACAGAAGTATGAGACAGGACTTGAACCACATGATATCCTTCTACCACCATTTTGTGAGGTAGCGTCTGGGCAACTCTAAAAGTAATTAAACATTACAGTAACACCAGTAAAGTTGTGATTGCATTTTGTGTTTTAGTCACAGTTTTTAAGGAGCAATCCAAACTGTGGAATCCTATCTCCAACAGTAACTAGTAATTTGGTAGTTAGTACTTCCAGCTCTTTCTGTGCAGATATTTATTTGATAAATTAACAGTTGATATGTAGCTGCAGGAAATGCCTAAATACTCTGATGACACCAAATTCTGTCTCTTTTGGGAAGCCAAACGGGGTCATGTCTGGCCAGTGTTTACAAGAGATACTACTAGGGAATACCAGCTGCTGTAGAGTATATTCAGAGGAAGGTAATGGCAAACCTTATCTGAATAAATCTTGCCAAGAAAACTCTATGATAGGATTGCCATAAGTTAGAGTTAACTTGAAGGGACACAATGATGATAATAAATGAGACTGAAGATAGGTTGTATGAGTTTGAGATCTATCTGTATTCCCTTTGTTTCCTCAATCTATAGCTGAACTCTCCCATAGTTAAAATATTTGAACTATCTTACCATTAACATGTTCTGTCATTGACAATTTCATCAGGAGTTTCTTCCTCTAGCCTAGTTCAATAGTGTGAGAAACAGAACTGCTTTTCAACAACAAGGCTATTTCTTTCTCTAACGTCCCATTATTCGTAACTTAGTCATTCAGTATGGTGCTTGGAAGCAGCTCCGTAATAATACTCGGTGTTCCTATGTGAGCATATGCTAGGCATGGTATTTGCTTCTCCTTGAAGGACTGGCTGTTCGCCAGCTGCAGCTGTTCGTTTGGAACATGCTTCATTTTTTTTTCACTCTCTCAAAGGCCATCTTGTTTTTCCTATTCATCTTGTTTCAGCTAAAATATGGTGGGTGAAGATGTGATAAGCCTGGTGTGAGCACTCTCACATCTGATCAGAAATCCAGGAAAGGTGCTGCAGAAGCATCACGTGAAATGAAAGACCTGTTTGTGAGCAATACCACCTCAGAATGAAGGAGAGAGATGGCATGGCTGGATACAAAACTGGCAGATGAGAAGCTGGATTAGAGGAACTCTTTCCCTGCCACATATACTTGTCCTTTCTTTATGCACTGAAGCTTTTGTTTTTAATGTGGAAGAGAATTTAGTTATGGCTTTACAGTCTGAAGTGGTACCATCCAGGGATGCTTTCAGAATTCCAGTAGCTGTCCTTGTGAGCTTGGCCAAACCAGGACAGTATCTGAGCAACTGGGATTTCCAGATAACTTTCTTCCCAGGCCAGTAAGAGCTTCCACATTCTATACTTTCAATCATCTATTGCAACTTCTTGCACCCTCATGCCTTCCAGATGTGCTCCATTATTCCTAGCCAGCAGGGGATAGTGGTTGTATTCCAACACATCAGGTTGGGAAAAGTGATGGACTGTTTGGCTCTCCCACCAATTTGTTTGCCCTGTGAAATATGTAAATGTTAGGAGGACTGGCTCTGTTGCTGTTATCCTGTAGTTTTGAATGCATCTGAGGACTGATCAGATTGACAAACCCAAATCCTCCCTTCCTATTAAGTTGTATCTCTGGAGGAAAAGAACCCCACATGACCAGTAGCCAAGGAAATCTACATGTTGCAGACTGACAGTTCCTCTTCCATCTCTCTTACCTTCCCCAGACTGTATCAGCAAAACACACTCATAGCAATGTCATCCCAAGCCATTGACTGGTTAGTCTGAATCCCTCCCTCTAGGAAATGTTCAGCTCAATACTTCCATTCCTAAAACAAATTTATATTGTCCTTGTGTCAGATGCAAGTGATCAAGACGTGAGTGAGTTATGCTATTGCATCTCAACTTCCCAGTGCTCATTTAGTCTCCTGACTCAGGTCAGGCACAATTCACTATGGAGCCAACTTACACATCAGTAGGTTCCATGTTTTACTGTCAGAGGAATGACCAGAATTAAAAGTATAAGTAGGCTGTTCCTCCAGAGCCCCATCCAAAGCCAACTGGAAGCATTTGGATTAAAGCAACAGTGGTCCCTGCTCTTCAGAAGACCCCTACTTTTCATGAGACTTCTTACTTACCCAGGCCCCCTATTCCTGATGAACCAGGTGTCTGCCACCTAGTGGTACTGAAGGCTACATAAAATTCTTTAAAAAGTCAAATCAATTAATCTGTTTTAAAACCAAAATAATATTGAGATGCACATCCCTAATAGCCATGCCAGCTTTCAGATGTCGAAATTTCACAGACTTTAAGCTACAGTGAACACACACACATGCAAAACCACTTTTTCTTATAGGGATATGATTCAAATGCTTCCTGTATAATGTGTAGTAACGTGGTTCCCTTAATAACTTTGAAGAGCCCACCTTTCAGAAATTCACTCTTCCTTCCTGGATTTTTTTTCCCCACTTAAAAAGCCACTGGAAGACTAACTTTAAGATAATGATTAATTTCCTCATACCCTCTAGTGGTTTTTTGACATAAGTGCAGGTAAAGTTCATAATGGCAAACACCATAGTTAATTATACTGCAGTTATTTCCAGTTATTTATCATTTTCTCCATGCTCAAGAATTAACTTCTCATTTATCTAGGAAAATTAAATTGTTAGGAGGACAAAGAAAATAATATCTAAGCAACAGCAGCAACAGCAACAACAACAACAATAGGTTTTGGCTGACAGGGAAAAGCAGGCACAGCAAATGAGGGGTGGCTTAGGAAATTGGGTATGTTTAGCCTGGAGAAGTGAAGTTTAGGAGATGACATGATAGTTATGTTTAAATATTTGAAGGGTGTCATATAGAGGATGAAGCAAGCCTATTTTCTGCTGATCCAGAGACTAGGACATGGAGCAATGCAGTCAAACTACAGGAAAAGAGATTCCACCTAAACATAAGAAGAACTTTCTGACAGTAAGAATTATCTGACAGTGAAATATGCTGTGCAGTGCAGTGGAGTCTCCTTCTTTGGAGGTTTTTCAGCAGAAGCCAGATGGTCATCTGTTGGGAATGCTTTGACTGTGTATTTCTGCATGGCAAAGTATTGGACTGGATGACTCTTCCAACTCCATGATTCCAAGTTGAAGTTGACTTGACAGCAATTAACAGTGACAATAATGTTTGTTGAAAGTTTTAACTGTCCCAATCCTTAATATATTTGGTAGCTAAACATTTATCAAATGGTAGCTAAACATTTATCAAAATTACTATTTATTTGATTGGCTGGGCTGGGAGTTACATATACATGGAAATACTTCCAAACATAGTATTGAGAACTGAATTATTGTTATTTACATCAAAACCTGGTGACCTTCCATACTAGATTTTATCCAGTATCAACTCCTTACTAGCAGAATTTACTTGTTGACTAAATTCAGTTGCTACTCCCTGTGACGAACCCCAAGGGGAGCGTAGCCAGCAGAGCCTAGCAACAGAGGGGATTTAATTTGATCGGTTCTCTGACTAAAGAACCCAGGTTAGCCAGAGGGAGTGCCTAGGTGGGTGAGTCAGCAGAACAGAAAAATAACAGAAACAGGGTTTGAAAAAGAGTTCCTTCTGTGAGTTTGAAGAGAGAAAGAGTTCCTTCAAAGAGAGAGAAACCTGAGGAAGTGTTTGCCTATTAAGAACTGGAAGTGCTTTTTGTCTGATAACATTTAATTGCTAAATACCTTGCCCTTGTTAGTTCTTTTAATCAAGATTTTTTTTTTAAGAGCAGCCTCCATACAGTGTCTCTTTAATTTGAGATCAGCTACACACACTACCACAATTGACACATTCACTAGGATAAACCTGAAAATGTTTTGCCCTATATCCACAAGGGTTGTGAGCTTGGGGAGAGCAGAAGGGTGCTTAGGTATGGAGAGGGTGCCAGGGGGTGGTAATTACATAAAAGGGTGCTGCTTCTCCAGGAAGGGAGAATTTAAAGCAGGCCTGATCTGTCACAGCCCTGGTTCGCCCAGATCTCCACATTTTGACATTCCCAACTGATTCAATGGGATTTATGTAAGTGCTGACTTATTCAGATGTTGGTCTAATAGATCTACTGTAGTTCAGAGTAACAACTGGATTCCACACACTGTTTCCACAAAATAGGGTACCTAGTTTTGTGGCTTTCCTTACCCACTGTAGCCCAACATGATGCATGACATACAAATTGCTTCTGGAGGCTGAGATTTTCTGGAACTATATGGGATTTGACATTGGGGATCAGCCTGGTGTGAGTGGAGCACAAAGGCATCATTGGATAATTCCCACTGGGCTTTATCCGTGGTTGGAGCATTTACTAGGCATCAGACAAGGCAGCATAGTCTTGTGAAGTTTAAGGAACTCTGTATTAACCTCAATTGAAACTTGCTGAAAGAAACTGTAGCAGCATTTAAATTACTGCTCTCAAAAAAAAAAAAAAAAAAGGATAAACTTTGGCTGATATTCCTTTCTTATTGTTTAGCCCTGTTTCTGCAGCATAGTGTTTGGTTTCTTATCTACTTCCTGCTGTCAATGTCTCTGTTTTGCAAGTAGCAAAGTTATCTTTAGCAATAACATGTGCTAATCTAATCCCTCCCTTCACAGAAATATTTTGAAGAAATGTCCCAAAACGGTGCAATCCTCCACCAGTTTATATCCCAAGAAGAAGCTGATACCGCTCACATGACATTCTAATCTAGATGAAGTCTGTGGTAAATGCTCCATTTCTAGATATGTTTGTGGAAAAGTAGATTCTTCATTAAAGATCTGTACAACATCAAAAACAAAACCTAAGAGTGGAGACATTACATATCCAGTAGGGAACAGTTCCCTACCAATGATTTTATTCATAAATATACCCACAGGCCCCAAGTATTTACTCATGAATAAATCCATAAGCAGAGAGCATCTTAAGGGTGGGATTATACAGATGATGGGGTTTCATTCCTGAGCTCTCCTGGTTAAAAGAATATCTCTGATAAAAATGAAGGATCATTGCTCAAGAAGTCTCCAAAGAATCTGATTCTTGGCTAAAACAAGGTCCCTCACAACTTCTCTCAGGTCCCAAACCACTTTTCATAGGAATCCAGAGACTGCAGAGGTCGAAGGTGTGCATAAAATGGGGTGGATAGGGCTTCCAAGCCCAGTGCGTTTGCCTATTCTTGACTTAAGGGATTCATTCTGACATTTTAGGTTGGCAAAGCTGAAATGAACTTTTCTCCATTTCACACACAAGATAAAAGCTCTCCTTCCTCACTTATGTATCCACTTATAAGTCTTGCTCATAGACTCCTTTGTGAAGAAGCACTTGCTCTGCATACCTGGAGAGTTCCAGGTTATTGTTTGAAATGGACAACCAACTGATGGTGTTATTTCCGCTATGGCACTGTGGGTGAGGACCCCAGATATCATCTTGATATCAACCAATTAGGCCTTAGCTGGACTGCTTTCAGTCACCCCACTCCACGTGTTTGCGAGGTTCTCCAGACAAGCACGGACAGAGTGCGGTCGCTAATGGTTTTCACATTCCAGACTCTATTGAGGCCAGCAACTCCAGCCTCGCTTGTAGCTCCAGGGAACTTCCAGCTGCAAACTCCACAACAGCTGCACGGCTCTCAGTCTAGCCACTCTTTATGTTGGGCCATCAACGTCCCGGCCACACTATTGTCATCACGAACAAATCCAATCATGTAAACTTGACCTTTGCCAAATCCTTTGTCTAGCGCTAAAACTCCTTTTGTTCTCACCTGTCTTGCCACAGCCGGTAGGCACAAACTCCCCTATAAAAACCCCCCGTTTCCAAACGGTCTTTGGACTACTTTGGACTTCCATCCCGCCTTGTTGCCGGTTGTCTAAGGAAACTCCCCTCAGCTAACCACGCTGAGCTTTCTTCCCCGGAACCCTACTTCTCTCCAGGACTACGAGACCAGGTGTCGTATTGCCTTCCCAAACAAATCTCCGTTTTGATTTCCAAGTTAGTTAGTTTATGTCTTGTCTTTCGTGCTTCTTGTCTTTAATAAAATATTGTTTGTGACTTTGAAACCTTATCTAGCTGCTCTCTGACCCGCCGCTGTATACATTGGGTTAAAGATCTCGCTAAGGTTACCCTGCCTCTTGTTTAGCCAAGACAGTGCTCCAGCTAATTTTCCCCATCTTGTATTTTAGTTGGCAATCTGGGCGCCCCTCCCGGGACCCCCCAACACACAGGGTAACAATGGGTGCAAATGCCAGAGATAATGAAGCAATCAGCCTGGATCATTTGGTTAGAAGAGACTCCTGGAAGGTTGATATTTCCTGTAGGTAAGTAACTCAGTCTTGTCTCTTCCAGTTCTTCTTCTCTGGTTCATATTACACCTCTAGCAGCAACTGAAGATTCTGGGCAAAATAGGCAAAAAGATTTGCTTGTTTTTTGTTTTCTTCTTGGGGTCTTTAAACCTTTGCAGCAGACTTTCAGCATCTTTGCAGAAGACAATCTGGTGCACTCTAGGGCCCTTTCTGCACTCTACCTTCTTACATGGTCCTCCGGTGGTGATCTCAGCAACAGCTCTACCAAGAAGGGAGCATGACAGGAGTGCTCCCCTCCACACTGGACTGGCTTCCTGTGGAAAGGAGCATGATGGACATGCCTCTTCCTTCCACAGTGCAGCTGAGTATTTACCCAGGCTGCACTGGGGCAGAAAGCTCTGCCATCATGCTTTCAGGCCTTCTGCAAGACAGGTAAGTGTGGGATATTGGTGTGATCGCAGGTCATTGACAGGGAAAAACCATGAATGATTTAATCTGTGATCGTGATGCCTGGGGATAGGAGAGGAGTAAGACTGCGATGACATCATGCAGCAGTGTTGTTGCGGTCCCACTCCTCTCCGATCCCCATGCCGGGATGGGAGGCTACTGCAGAAAGGGCCTAACTGTGTTGAGATTGCAGCCCTTGTAACTCCCTGGGAAAGGCTGCCCTAAAGCTGAATTTGTTCCCTGAATGATTTCCATGTTTCTCCCAGTCAAACTGAATGTGTTCTTGTGCTCCAGTTAAATAATTCTTGGTTATTCACAATGAATCTTTTGCTTTTTGAGGAATTATGTAGAGGATGGGCACACCCAAAAAGGAAATTCTGTTCTGTTCTGCTGACATGCTTGTTACAATCTATTGGATAAAATCCTAGATCTTGTAATAAAGCCTAGATCCTGACCTGCTGATGTCAACGGGCCTTAACTTTGCTCTAGCTCACTCCCTTGCTTCCCTCTATCCATTGAGGCATGACTTCTTTTCATTAGCAGATGCCTCCACATCAGTCTAGTTCAATTTGGTTTAGGTGCTCACATAATCAATAGCTTTTCTTTCTAGATTAAAACTGTTTTGTACACATACAAACAACAACAATTGCCTGAAAAATATTTGTAAGGAAAAAAGTGAGGTGGGGCTCACATTATCTAACTTCCTACAGAAATGTGTTTTCTTTCCTAATCTGTATTTTTCCTGAAATTGCAAAAAGAGTAATGAGTTGCAGGTCTGAACCATCTGATAATTCCTCCTGCAAATCATTCTCTTCCTGGAATACCATTCAAGTGACAACAAATTCATAATTCAATGAATATTTCAAGACAATGGCAGGAACATTCCCTTATATGTAATAATAACACAGTTTGCATTTTTTTCCCCTCTAAGCATCTTCTCAGCAGAGTTAATGAAATTACTTTCCAAAGAGTTTTATGTTTCAGCTCAGCAACTTCCAGAGTTAGAGATATGTAAACCAGGGTTTTGCAAAAGTAGCACAGCTGAAAAACAAATGAACAAATATGGTGGGAAAGAAGAGAGTAGCTTTCTCCTGATTAGGCTTTCACTACATTGACATGTTTCCAAGCTGAGAGATTCAGTGCTGTGTGTCTATTATCTCTTAAATCTTTTTGACTCGATGTTATGAAATTCCATGTCTGCTTATATTCAAGTGGCAGTCAAACTCTCCCATGCTGCTTGGGCTTATCAACTGTGCTTGAATTCAAAAACAGCAAGAGCTGAACAGAAGGCAATGGATTCAGGCAAAAAGTAAATTGGAAATACAGAGCAGAAGATAGGCAGTTCAATCCAGGAATGAGGATGGTAACAGAAGACATTGGAGAATAAAATGACAGTGTCATAGCTTTTCAAAGCCCATAAAAAAAACTTGGAGCTGTTTGAAAAAGCTGTGGAACAGCAAGTAGACGTACCTGGGATAACAAAAGAGAAAAGAAATTAGTGACATACTTGTGTGAATGCTCAAACAAACTTGTGTGAATATTCAAACAGAAAGAATCCTAACGAACAATGATTTAAACAACCAAACTTTCCAAAAGTTCAGGAGATGAACTTTTGAGATGAATTAATGACATATCCAGCTGGGGAAAAGAAAGACCTAAAGATGGAAAAATAAGTCTGAAATTCTCAACAAGAGCATCAATGTCCCACCTCTCTGGGGCTTGTTGAGAGACAAAACACACCTCCTCACAGAATTCTATGCATTTATGCAGCTTGCAGTCCATGTTAGAAAAAAATAAACTACATGTGCAACCATGCATATATTATAAAAACACAGATAGCTAAAATGAGTTAAATTGAAGCATATACATAAATGTGCTTTAGTTAATGTTGTACACAAATACATACTTTTTAAATTTTAAAAAACTGCAAAAATAATACAAGCAACAACAAATCCACATACAAATTTCCATAAGAGAAGAAGGAAGTTTTGCAATCTGACATAAACCAAGGACAGGGTGAAAATGCAGAACTTGTCCTTGATTAATCAAGGCTGCTCAATTAATATTTACAAGTATCCATTAGTCACAACTTTGCCTCTTCAAAAATTTGTGAGAAACGACAACCTGTATGTGTTGAAAAGCAGAAAATAACAGACTTGACGGCACACAATAACAACAAGTGTAACAAGTGGCCACTGTCTGAAATATAGACCCGGTGTTCTCTTCCCTGCGCCACCTTCACCACGACTACTGTTTTTAGTAGACTACAAGAGGAAGTATTAGAATTGGCAGGTGTCAATATGGACCTTGTAATTCAGAGGCTGGATTTTATTAAGGACCCTTCCACCCAATTCCCTTACCATTCAAGTCATAAAAGCAGTTCTCCAGGTCAGTTTGCACTTGCATGTTCATCAACTGATGTTCATCAACAGTGGTCTCATTGGGCAGTGTGTGCCATGGATGAAGCAGTTATCAGAGTTCAACAACCCCAGACAGAATGCTCTAAAATGTTTGTATGGAAGAAGTTTGTGCACTCAGCTATACTTCATTTAGGGCATGTTTACCACTCTGTCTCCACAAGGTCAAGTAATGGTTACTATGTGTGAAAAAGCCATCAGCATCAATCAGCTCAGGCCCAATACTTTTCCACAGGAGTAGTTCACAGATTGATGTGAGAGATGAATTACTGACTGAAGAAATACTGAGGCATGATGACTAGGGATGTGTGAATCAGCTTTATCATGGCATGATGAACCATCAAATCATCTAGATGGGTGTCTGAACAGGCCCTTGTGTTCTGTGAGAGGGCATTTATGCCATTTTCTGAAGCTGAGGACGTGCAGATCGGGTGTTGTTTTAGACACAGCCCGATAGCATTCTAGAAAAATCTGAACCAATTCCAAAACTCTGTTTTAGACAATAGGACCTGCCAGGGACAAGATTAACATTTGCTTTGTTTGCTAGATCCTGTCTACTGTAGCTTTTCTTTATTCCTTTTCACAGTAAATAAACCTCCTGTCAGTTAAACAAATGGCCTCTGCGAGCAGCCCACACCCCTTGAAATTAACAATAATACCTGGTCTTAAAATAGACGGATAACAGTTCAAAGGGAAAGGGTGGGCAGCTGCAGGGGGTTTAAGTAATGATCACTCACCACCGTTCTCTAAGGGAAAGAGGCTGTTAGCAGTGTCACAGTTTATAATTGCTGAATGGAAGAAATGCAGACCGCAGCCCAAAATATATGTAGATATATAAATATTTGTTCCTTGGCATTTTACTTAAGTGGCTGCTATTATGATTAATAATAATCTGTGTTGTTATAATGCAGATAGATCAAAAGAGTAACTAATACCCTGTGAAAATAGAGGAACAAACCCCTAGTCCTCTAAAATGGGCAGCAGAAAAAAATTGCAGTGATGTATCTAATTCTTTTACTCCAAGTCTCAAGTCAAGCCTAAAGTCTCTACCTTCAAGTCTAAAGTCAAATCATAGAATTATAGAGTTGGAAGAGATCCCAAGGGCCATCGAGTCCAGCCCCCTGCTATGCAGGAACACGTATCAAAGCATTCCCAACAGATGGCCATCCAGCCTCTGCTTAAAAACCTCCAAAGAGGGAGACTCTACCACACTCCGAGGCAGCATATTCCACTGCCGGACAGCTCTGACCATCAGAAAGTTCTTCCTGAGGTTCAAATGGAATCTCCTTTCCTGAAGCTTGAATCCATTGCTCCTTGTCCTAGTCTCTGGAGCAGCAGAAAACAAGCCCGCTCCCTCCTCGACATGACATCCCTTTAAATATTTAAACATGGCTATCATGTCCCCTCTTAACCTTCTCTTCTGCAGACTAAACATGCCCAACTCCCTAAGCCGTTCCTCATAAGCATGGCTTCCAGACCCTTCACCATTTTGGTCGCCCTCCTCTGGACTTGATCCAGCTTGTTGATATCCTTCTTGAATTGGGGTGCCCAGAACTGGACACAGTATTCAAGATGAGGTCTAACCAAAGCAGAGTAGAGTGGTACCAGTACCTCCCTCAGTCTAGACACCATACTCCTATTGATGCTGCCGAGAATTGCATTGGCTTTCTTGGCTGCCGCATCACACTGCTGACTCATGTTCAGCTTTTGGTCTATTAAGACTCCTAGATCCCTTTCACACGTACTGCTATCCAGCCACGTGTCCCCCATCCTATATTTCTGTATTCCATTTTTTCTACCTGGGTGTAGGACCTTACACTTCTCTCTGTTGAATTTCATTTTGTTAGCTTTGGCAGAGCTCTCCAATCTATCCGGGTCATTTTGAATTTTGATCCTGTCCTCTGGCGTATTAGCAACCCCTCCCCATTTGGTGTCATCTACAAATTTGATGAGCATGCCCTCTATTCCTTCATCCAAGTTGTTGATAAAAATATTGAACAGCACTGGGCCCAGGACAGAACCCTGTGGCAGCCCACTAGTCACTTCTCTCCAGGATGAAAAGCAGCCATTTGTGATCACCTTTTGGGTTCGTTCAGTCAACCAGTTACAAATCCAACTAACAGTAGCCCTGTCCAGCCCGCATTTTACTAGCTTCTTTGCAAGAATGTCATGGGGAACTTTGTCAAAGGCCTTACTGAAATCGAGATATGCTACATCCACAGCATTCCCTTCATCTATCAAGCTAGTAATTCTGTCATAAAAAGAGATAAGATTAGTCTGGCATGACTTTTTTAGTGATTATGGCATTGCTTTCTGAGTAGTTACAAACTGACTGTTTAATGATCTGCTCTAGGATCTTTCCTGGTATTGAAGTCAGGCTGGCCAGATGATAATTATTTGGGTCCTCTTTTTTCCCCTTCTTGAAGATGGGGATGACATTTGCCCTTCCCCAGTCTGCTGGGACTTCTGCTGTTCTCCAAGAGTTCTCAAAAATTATTGCAAGTGGTTCAGAAATGACTTCTGCCAGTTCTTTTAATATCCTTGGATGTAATTCATCTGCCTCCTGGAGACTTGAATTCATCTAGTTTAGCCAAATATTCCTGTACTACTTCTCTACTTATTCTATGCTGCATTCCCCCCCCACCTGCTTCCCATCCCCCAGGTTGAGTACTTCTATCCTTTTGGGAGAAAACTGAGGCAAAGAAGGTGTTAAGTATTTCTGCCTTCTCTCTTTCCTCTGTTATTAATTGGCCATCTTCTCCATGCAGCAACCCTATCATTTCCTTGTTAAATCTCAAGCCCTTGCAAGATATTTTCATGTCAAGTGTGGAAGCCAACTTTAACAGAGGAAAAAAAAAGAAAAAAAGAAGGGGTGGTGGGCTGTATGGGGAGTCAATTGGCTTACAAGGGTCTGCAGCTTCAGAAGTGGGGAACAGAATCCATCTTACTTCCCCTTCTCAAAGCTGGAGGCTTTTGTGTCAATGGGCATTAAAGAAGCTGTACTTTCTGAAGTGGGGAATAGGATCCTTCTGAAACTGGAGGCTTTTTTGAAATAGGATCCTCTTCACTCTCCATTACTGATGCTTCAAAGGCTCTAAAAGGAAAGATCCTTCTTCCTCAAGCCTGTTGCCTGACACATTTGCTGTTCCCCTTCGAGAAATACACTCGCACTTTGGGCTTGGGAGCGATTCTCACATGACCAGTAGGCAAAAAGAAATGGAAGCATTACTCAAACTCAAAATGGTTCTGGATGAATGGGGTACGTTACTGAACCAAGGACAGGAAGTCGGTCACTAAAAATATGCAAGTCACAAGTCAAGTTGGCATGTCATTTATTGTCAAACTGAGTCCAAGTTGAGTCACTGAAGTGACTTGAGTCTAACTTGAGTCCAAGTCAATCAACTCTATATCACTGAAAATTTGCCAGTATTATTCCTTTTTGCTTTTCCTTTTTTTGTAGTAAAATAAAAAAAAAATTTTTTTTTAAAAGACTGTTATGCTCTGTCTTCACTGCAATGCATAGTCACTCACTAGATTTGCATGAAACAGGCCACAGTGTTCTATAAACCAAAAGCACAAATACAGGTACTACAACAAGGCTGCATAGAACAGATAGTTTTATATTAAGATTTAGTTTTCACACCCTCATGTAAACATTCCTTCTACTGGAGCACTAGGACTGGAAAGAATGAATCTTTGGTTCCAGACCAGTCCATACCCTGCTGCCTCTAGAAGCAGGAATGGGAATATGAGCCCTCCAGCTGTTACTGGCTATGCTGGACAGGGCTGCTGAAAGTTGCAATCCCTGGACAGATGTGTACGTAGACAATATTGTTCATAATATGGAAAAAAAAGTATTGTGGCAACTTAAAGACTATTGCCCATATCCTAGATAGGCTACTTAGTTACACAGATGTAACTAAGCAGCTCCTCCTTCCCTGCCCCCCGCCCCAGTCCATCTTAAGAGCCAGCAACTGGATCAGGTACAGGAGTTAGCTTCTGATCAGGGAACAAGGAGGAGGATGGGTGTTCTGCTTCTGATTGTTGTAGCCTTGCTTGCTAGTAGAATGATAGTGATGGAAACACCTTCTTCCTTGTGACTTTATCAGAAGCGTAATGGACTTCCTGTGCCCAGTCCAGCTGCTGGCTCTTATGATGGACTGTGGTGGCATTTACATAGGCTTCTGGTATCACTACATCATTTTAATGAATACAGATCAACTACAGATCCTTAACCCTTGGTTACAAATCCATAACTGCAATACTGACTACCAGCCAATCAAATTTTTTATGAGATAGACTTTTGTGCATTCAGCTCAGTACATCAAATGCATGGTATTATCTAAGTCAGTTGTTGCATTATACCACAGAGGTTCTTGTAATGGAAAGCACATGGTGAAATCTTTGTCGCTGCTTAAGATAACAAGAGATAGAATTGAGTAACTTGATGAATTGCCAGCTCAACTGTTTTGTGCTAAAAATCTGTCTTGGAAGGGGATCATGTGGCCCTCCAGATGTTGTCAGACTGCAGTTCTCAGTATTCCTTACTATTGGTTAAGCTGTGTAGGAGTCTGACAACAGCTGGAGGGCCACATGATTCCCATGCTGATGGCAGAGTGTACCAAGAGGCTAAAAGTTCCCTCACTGTATTTTGAATACTTTATTGCCATTTCAGATGTCTGATTTGCATCCACTTACTCTTTTCTATGGATGCTGGCATGTTTGCCCTGTGTAGAATGCACAGGGGCATTGCTGACAAACAATGGCAGGTTTCACATTGAGCAGTCTTTGAACTTGTGATGTTGTGAATGACAGTATTAAGCCCTGTTGCAGATAGTGTTGCCAGACTAGATATGGGGCAGAGTTTGTATCTGGGTCTGCCAGCTGGCCTGAATGTTACATAGGCCCTTTCCGCATGAGGCGAGTGAATCGCTCCATGCCATTACTTACCAGTTCTTCTTGGCTCAAAGCAACACAGACTTTCCTTTAAGCCCTTCCACAGGGCTCCTCTGTTTGTTCCAGGGCAATGCGAAGCAGTGCGAGGTCTTTAGATCCGCACTGGTGAGGCTTACAAAATGGCAGCTTCTGGTTGTTTGTGGGTCTGGACCAACCACTGAAGCTGGCCACGCCCACAGCCCGCTCTCTGCTGATCACAGGCTTACATTGGTACGAATCTGTGCATCTGCACAACTGAGCAGGAACGAAATGGCATGCTCCGGAAAATTGAAAGACCGTTTTTTTCCGTTGGAGGATCACTTGGGGGCATTTTGAATTGGACTTAGGTGCAGAACTAAGGTAAATACTCCGAACCTAGTCCAATCCAAGGTGCGGACAACCTCCGTGACAGGACGCCTTGACCCGTCTTAACTTCCTCATGCAGAAAGGACCGTAGCCTGTTGCTGATGATGAGTAAGCTGTTTTTGATCACACAACTAAGTAGTTACTGTACATCATGCAAGTATGGGCGTACCACCGAAGGCCTATGAGAAAGAAAGTGAAAATGACCAAGATAAATTGTGGATGATATATTTAAATGCTTTCAGCTGGGAACCATAAGTGACAAATATCATCCTCTTATTTTATTTTCTGGATCTGTCACAGAATCATAGAATCATAGATTTGGAAGAGACCCCGGGGCCATCGAGTCCAACCCCCTGCTATGCAGGAACACCCATCAAAGCATTCCTAACAGATGGTCATCCAGCCTCTGCTTAAAAACTTCCAAAGAAGGAAACTCCACCACACTCCAAAGCAGCATATTCCACTGCTGGACAGCTCTGACTGTCAGGAAGTTCTTCCTGAGGTTCAAGTGGAATCTCCTTTCCTGCAGCTTGAATCCATTGCTCCTTGTCCTCTGGAACAGCAGAAAACAAGCTCGCTCCCTCCTTGACATGACATCTCTTCAAATATTTAAACATGGCTATCATATCCCTTCCTAACCTTATCTTCTGCAGACTAAACATACCCAGCTCCCTAGGCTGTTCTTCATAGGGCATGGCTTCCAGACCCTTCACCATTTTGGTTGCCCTCCTCTGGACACATTATAGCTTGTCGATATCCTTCTTGAATTCAGGTGCCCAGAATTGGACACAATATTCCAAATGAGGCCTAACCAAAGCAGAATAGACTGGTACCATTACTTCCCTCAATCTAGACATCACATTCCTATTGATGCAACCAAGAATCACTTTGGCTTTCTTGGCTGCCGCATCACACTGCTGACTCATGTTTAGCTTGTGATCTACTAAGACTCCTATATCCCTTTCACATGTACTGCTATCCAGCCATGTGTCCCCCATCCTATATTTGTGCATTCCATTTTTTCTGCCTAAGTGCTTGTAATACCAGTCTAGACTGTTAATTTGTCCCCTTTCACCTAATCTTGTTAGGTAAGAAATGTTGCTATTGTTGCTGCTGCTGTGTGCCTTCAAGTCATTTCCAACTTATAGCAACCCTATCATGGAGTTTTCTCAGCAAGATTTGTTCAGACACAGTTTGCCCTTGCCTTCCTCTGGGACTGAGAGGGTGTGTCTTGCCAGCAAGTTCCCATGGTTGAGTAGGATTCAAATTCTGCTCTCCAGTGTCCTAGTCCAATGCATCACACTGGCTCTTAGATGAGAAATACATGATTCAGATCCTTAAGTTGTATGGTTCTGCCTAGCAAGTCTGCACAGGTAACAGATGTTATATCATCTCTGGGGCTGGCTTTAGACAGTGGATTTTATGAATGTGCTTCCTAATGGATTCAGTATTCTTGGGCCCTTTCCACACCCTACCTTTTTTTGGATGCTAGGGTGCGGGGATTGCATGAGCAGCCTCTGGAAAGAGGTTCTCGCGTTCCTGCTGCTTCAACTCCTCACAAGCTGCCTGCTCGTGTGAGAGCCCCGCCTCTTCCTTCCATAGTGTAGCCTGAGCACTGGGGCAGGAAGCGCGACCAGCACGGCTCCAGAAGCTCCGCACGCCAGGTAAGTGCGCATGGGGCCTGGGAGCAGTGCACGATCGTGCACCATTTTTGGCTTCCAGCCAAAAATGAAAAGGTGTGCAATCAGTGCCTCCCGGCCCCTGAAGCACCACGCGATTGTGAGTGCATTGTGCAGATTGCTCCTCACAATCGTGTGACACTCCAGGAGCACTTTTGCATGGCAAATGCCATGCAGAAAGGGAGTTGGTTTCCCCGTGAACATATTTCTGTTCAGGATATAGAATTTGGGGCTGTCTATTTTGGGGGCTCCTACCTATGTGGTCTCTAAAGAAATGGAATAATTATTCCACTCACACGAACCCCTCTGAATGATAAGGCTTATGTACTGGAAAGTAGATTTTGAAGGAACAGGGGTACATATTCATTCTATGAATTTCATTCATTCTATGAAGTATGAATCCCAGATGCTGAGAAATTCTAGTCTGGCAATAACCTTTCCAAAGTATTCTAGGGGCCCTTTCACACTGCACAGTCATAGCGCTACAATTCCACTTTAACTGCTAGAGCAACATCTTTCCATGGCAACATTGCTGACATACTGAAGGGACTCTGTGGTAGAGAATCCCTAAACCCTCCCTAAACTGAAAATGTCAAGATTCCATAGGATGTTACAGTGATGTATTTAAGCCTCTTATTCCAAGTCTCAAGTCTGTACCTTCAGGTCTCAAGTTGAGTCTCAAGTCCTTGCAAGACGCTTTCAAGTCAAGTCTCAAGCCAAGTCTCAAGTGTGGAAGTGGTGGTGGAGTGTTGGTGGGGGGTCAATAGGTTTACAAGGGTCTCCAGTTTCTGACATGGGGAATAGGATCCTTTTTACTCCCCCTCCCCCAAGCTGGAAGCTTTTTCAGAAGTGGGGAATAGGATCCTTCTTCCTCCCCATTACTGAAGCTTCAAAAGCTTTAGAAGGAAAGTTCCTTCTTCCCCAAGTCTGCTACTTAACACATTTTCTACTCCCCTCTGAGAAACCTTCCCTGTGCTCCAAGGGCAAGTCTTGCCTTCTGCCCTTAGGAAAAAATTTAGAAGGCTCCTCTAATGCAACAAGGACAGGCTGCCAAGCAGACCTCTACCCACCCCAAACCCATTGCCTAACTCATTTACTGTTCCCCTCTAAGAAATGCATCCACACTTTTGGCTTGAGACAGGTCATCATGTGATCAGTAGGCAAAAAGAGATGGAAGAGAGATGGAAGACTTTTCAAAGTCATAAAGTTTCTGGATGAATGGGTTATGTTATTAAACCATGGGCAGCAAGTCAGTCACTAAAATATGCGAATCACAAGTTGAGTAGAGTCTATGTGTCATTTATTGCTGTGTTGAGTCCAAGTTGAGTCACTGAAGTGATTGGGATGTTATCATGGCAGTTAAAGACGAATCAAAGCAGTATAATTGTACAGTGTGAAAGGGCTCCATGTGAACCATCTGTAAAGATTAGTAACGGCCTTTTAAAAAGATTAACAGGCACTTTACAGTCATACTTAGCTCATATGAGTTTGAAAAAATTTGAAACTCAGATATGAATATATTTACAGCAGGGAGGAAGAAACCATTTCAATCAGCCAGCTAATGTCTCCCTCTCTCATGGGAAAAAGACTTCAAAAATCTGACATTGAATCAAGCCATTGATCCATTTAGCCCACTACTTTTTCTTCTCCTTTCTTCTTCTGTGTCTCCAGAAGCCCAGCCAGACCAAGGTATTCTGCTTTCTGAAGCAGAATAATAAATCCCCATCTCATTCCCCTCAAATCAAGATGCATTGTAAGGTCATCCAACTTGCTGTAGCATACTCACCAAGCAGCAGCAGAGTGTGGTCAAGAGAACAAATATTATTAATGAGGGAGAACACACAAACTAGGAGAAGCTGCAGCAGTTTGCTTTTGCCCGAACCTACTGGGAAGAGCAAGACTCTCCTTCCCTCCTCTCCCTTCTGCTGAGTTAACTGAGTGCAAACTATTTTTACACTATGAATTTAGGTTAGAGCAGTAGAAGTAAGCTGAGGATGAATAAGGAAAGTTGGAAGAGGTAAGAGAAACTGGGACATTTTTTAAAAAGCCGGAAAAAATGGGATGATGGAAGATTAATCAGGAGTGTCCTTGCTAAATTGGTACATTTGGAGGGTAGCCTCTGGTCCCAAGGCAGAAAATCCTACAGGTATCTTTCTACTTCTTTGACAGTAAAAATGCAAAAATTATCAATTAAATAACTTACAATTTGCTGCCCTTTCACAACATTCTGACTGAAGCATCCACCTCACTCTGCCTAATGCGGGGTAGCCCCAAGAGAGTTTTGCCATTTCCGCACTATACTCTTATAGCGTGATTATTCCACTTTCAACATCCTATGGAATCCTGGGGTTTGCAGTTTGGGGAGGCAGCCCCTCCCCAAACTGCAAACCCCAGGATTCCATAGGATGTTGAAAGTGGAATAATTGCGTTATAAGAGTGTAGTGCGGAAATGGCCTTAGTCTCATCAGTTCCATTTGAGATCCTTTCAAATAGATTGAGTGTAGAGCTGAGGGCTACTTTAATTGATCCCAAGGGGACATTGTGGTTGCAGCATCCTAACCATGAGCCCTAGGGTTTTTTGCCCTAATTTTGTTCCTCTACAACACCCCAAATCAAAGAACTTCCACTTTCTAAAGCTTTCAGTTGTTGTTATTCCAAAAATTGAAAAGCATTTCCCTGAACCTGAACTTCCTTGTAAATAGGCTTTGGGTGAGAGGTTTTTCTTGTATGATGTTGAGGAGGAGGGGGGAAATTCACAGAACATTCCTATCAGGAGCAATATTATTTTACTTATGTAAGTTGTGACTTAAGGATAAGTCATTCCAAGGCAATTTAAATGGGGGAAAATGTGACTAAACCACAAAGGACGGACAGACACTCATTCCAACCTTCTCTGCATTTTGCAGAGAGGTTATTTTTTTAATGAATAAATAAGTTTCTAGAAGACCACAGCTTTTTTTTTTTTTTTAAATGTTACACCTCATCTCTGTCAAAAAGATTCCTGTTTGCTTGCCCTAGGGAAACTAGGGAAATCCCTAAACTGTAGGAAGAGCTGCTTATATCCATTTTTGGAAGTCATTGCCTCTCTTCTGTGGCGCATGGCGTTGCACACTGTTACATTCCCATCTCATAAATGCAAGGCAAAGGAAAGCGATTCCACATGCCTTACTAACTTTAAATAGACAGCTTGTTTGGCTGGGGTTCTGTGTTTGAGGCTTTAATTTATTGGCCTTTGCTATTAATGGAATTTCCCCCCCTCAAATGTTCCAGGGCACAGAGAGCAGGATTCACATATTAAAGACTGTTAAGCGCAGATAGGGCTCAGCAAAACTTCTATGTACAAACTGCCATACTAGCATATTATCTAATGATATGAATGCTCTTCCCCAGATGAAATACCATTAGACCAGGGGTGGGTGGATGTGGTTGCATTATAAATCCCAGCACCTTAGCTGCCATAGCCAATGCTGATACATGCTGAGAATTTCAATTCAGCAGTATCTGGAGAACTGTAGGGGGGAAAGAACATTAGCCTGCTTCACTGAATGTCAAACCCCAGTGCTTTTTTTTAATGGAATTAGGATATATATTCAGTCATAAGTCTTCAAGTAAGCATGTGATAAGATAACCAGGGTTTTTAGGGCCTTTATTTGGTTATAATAGAGCAGATCTCCATTATAACGAAATAAAAATCTAGGACTGCAGAAGAAAATGGAGGTTTGGAAGGGAAGGTTTATGTATTTGTTTATATTTAATTTGTATCCTGCCTTTCTCCCAGCACAGGGTGCTTGTGGGGAGGGTATTTAATATGTTTCCACATGTTTCGGGAAATTTCTGCATGGTTTGGGGGCAAAAATTGCCAAATAAATCACATTGAAAGAAATTGGGGGAAGGTTTGGGAGCTTTGGAGGACTGTTTGGGGTCTTTAGGGGTCACAAAATTGCATCCACAGACCAGATGCAGAATGCTGGATACATTTTACCTGTCTAGTCAATGCTCTTCCCTCAGGTAAGCTTGTATCCCCCCAGCAACAGAGGATGTCTTCTTGTTGTTGTGTGCCCTCAAGTTCTTTCTAACTTATGGCAACCCTAAGGCGACACTATCACAGGGTTTTCTGGAGCTGAGTGTGTGTGATATGCAGAAGGACGTCTGCTGTCTGGATATGTTGTGAGGTGAACCTCTACTTCAACATCTTAAGTCTTCTCATTAATGTATTGTTGCTGAATATTACTTTTTTCTTGTTACTGTGGTTCAAAAAATAGAAATGATCTGTTTTATTAGTTTTTCTAGTAAATGTCAACCGTTTCTAGTTTCTGAGCTCTACTACCATACTACCAAAAGTCAAGAGTGAGCAATAATTTCCAGCAAAATTTTTTTTTTTTAAAATATCAATTTCTGAGAAAGGATTCTGTTTACAATGGGTCAGATCCATGACTTAGAACTTCCTCAGACAAGAAAAAGGTATTTGAAAGTTGTGGGTTTTATTCTTGAACAAACTCTTTTTATGTTATAGGTCTACATTATGTTTTCTTTATCTCAAAGTATTTCCTGGGAACTCCAGGCATTATTAAGGATTTTTTATTCTTATTTCCCGTGTTAGTTTAAACTAACTCAGTATTTTCTGAAATGAAATGTATCTCTACTTAGCTATCTGTTTGTATGATCGCAGAACCAATTCAGATGGCCACCATAGCTATTGTTTCCAGGACACAGATTCAACAGAGATCAAGTGAGGGTAAGAAGAATGTTTGCATCAAGACAAAATGTTGTTAATGTTTAACTCTTGAAATATTGCTAAAGCATTTTAGTGCTTTAAGTTCTGAATAATAATAAAGAAAGCTTAGTAGAAATTGGTGAAAATCAATTTTTGGAACATTTCCTGAGTCTAGATGTGGAATGTAATCAGAGGGCAGGAGGGGGAAGAATATGAGGGAAGGGGGAAAACCTGGGATATTTCAAGAAAGAACTTGGATGCAAAACCATTAATATGCAGATAAAATCAAAACAAAAAGAACTAAAAAGCTTTGATACTTCCAGGAATATATTTTCCCTACTGGACAAGCCCTTAGCTGTGTTCATTCCTATTGACATCTAGTGGCTTTAAGCTATTACCATCTTATCTAATAATTTCAATGAAATCAAAGTATTGGATCTGATGTAGCCCATTTCCACACTATGGCTCCATCCTGGCCAGTACCTGACAGGTGATACCTCACAATGTCATCGCAGTTCCACTCCTGACACATCCCCAGCTATTGAGATCGTGCATTATACCATTACCAGAAAAAATCCAGTGATAGGCACCTTTCACACAATGATTGCGTCTGCTGGGGCTGTGCAGAAAGAGGCAGAAGCACTATCTTGGTGCTTCCTTTCTTAGTGCAGCATAGGAAGAGGCCAGCTGCCCTATGGAAGGAAGGAGCCTGTCCTGACCACTACCATCCTCTGGCAGCTGGCTGGGTGCAGAGGGGAGCATTCAAGACATGCTCCCATCCCAGCAAAGGCATTGCTGGTATGACAGTGGGACATCGAGGAATACAGGTAAGGTATAGAAAGGGCCTTAAATCCTAACTCAAGTTTGGATCTATCTCATTATTTTCAGGAAGTGGGCTCCCTCTGTTAAATCTAAGCAGTGGCATGAAATAGTTCATTGAGAAAACAGAGTAACTCTTAGGTCATTTCAGCAGTAGACTGTTACAGTGCTATTATTCCACTTTCAACATCCTATGGAATCCTGAGGTTTGCAGTTTAAGGAGGAGCATTTAGAATTCTCAGCCAGAGAGCTCTTTGGACTCAGTATACTACGGTACAACCTCTAGAATTCCACAGAATGTGGAATAACAGCACTGTAACAGTGTAGGGTGGAAAGGGAGTTTGTATATTGGAAGTGTTTACATTTGTGTGTGTGTGTGTGTGTGTATACGAAAACTGTATTTGTGTCCTTTGAGAACTCAAGAATAGCCATGTTGCAACAGACCAAAGGTCTGTCTAGTAAAAAGAAAGAATTTTTTTAAAAAGTAACATGAATGTGTTAAGTGCTTTCAGAAAAGAAACTTGTTACTGATTGCTTTAAGAGTAATGTGCTCCTGAAATGGCTTTTCCAGTTAAACAACAAACCAAAACAAAAATAGTTTGACTTGTGACAGCTTTATATATATTATTTACATATATTATATATATTATATATTCATATATTCCAAGGAAAACACAACTGAGGTGGTGCTTCATTTGACTTCTATCCCAGGCAAATCTCTATCCTGTTGGAAGCAAAGAGTAATCAATGCTTGTATAGATTAGTAAAAGGGAGCTCTGAAGAGCATACCTGCTCTTTTGTTTCATTTCTGTTTATTTCTTTGTTCTGTGTTCTCAAGCCTTTTGCTTCTTTTGTGTCTCCAGAGGTCACTTTCCCTTTCTTCTGAAAGTTATTTAGTCTTTTGTCTTCCTTTGTCTGGGAAGGGAACATCCATGAGGCTACTACTTACGATCATGACTGCCGGCTATTTTAGGAGCTCTTTTACCAAAAGTTAGAGAATCTTTTTTTTTTTTTTAAATCTATCTCCTTTCTTATCCAAGATGGATTTCCTAAAACAATTAATGTAAGATTTTTCCTTTTTTTACATTACAAGAACATCTTGAGTATTTTTCTCCTGTTTACTATCATATGTTCATATTGCACTGGCTACGCTGCTCTGCTTAATATAGATAAAAAATATTCCTACAATTCCCACCATTTAAAGAAAGAAAGTTCTGTCCCCATCCCCTAGATGCAGTAGACCAGAGTCCATGAAAGCTTATGCTAGAAATCTTGTTTTCGCACTTAGTCTCACAGGATTCATTTATACCTATTTTGCATGTTCTGACTCATATCCTGATCTTGCTTTCTGCTCTGTTGTTTGTTCCCAATGTTGAACCACTGGGAATGACGAAAACCCCAACCAATCTCCATACTCTCCAACATTACATAAATGAAAACTGAGACACATGTGACTAAGAAACATCAGAGTCTAGTTAAAATGGCAAAAATTGTTGCTGATCAATTCAGGAAATAAAGAGACCCAACAACATGGTTGGTTAAATAGGGCCACTTTTATTAACTGCTTAACTTTAAATATGAACTAATGGGGGAATTATTCAGTGTGGGTTTCTTTTGAGGCATGGTGTCTCTCATGACCTCAGTCACCCTTGGGCAAGACACCTAGCCCCAGGGAGCAATCCAATGTGATCTGAATGTCCCCGGGCCTTGCTTCTTTTTCGGGAGGGCGACCTAAGAAACACCCTCCCTTGAGTCCTGTGATCTAAAGTGAGTACAAGTAGGTCTCAAGGGTGAAATCCTTCCTAAATCATCCAGGTCCTGAGACCAGAAGGGGTGAGTCAAGAGACCTCCCCTTCACCAAATGGATGCCTACAGGTGCTCACCATCCTTGTAACTTTCTCTCTTCCACTACTTGACATAGGCAAGGGGCAAACATGTACTTAGCCTCCTTCCTCCACCAAGCTAGCCCATATGGGTATCACACACCCCTTTGCAGGTGGCCAAAAATAGCACATTCTTCTGCTTTAATAAATGGATGCCATTGACCGTGTAGAACTTTGATCTCTCAAATACTATACCAGGATGAGCTAAATATCCCCCCAAACACTTTCCCAAAGCTTTGCAAATTTCCCTGTCCTCCTGCAGACCCTGTCCAGACAGCAGGAGTCACTTTCACCCTGCCACACTTGGCATGGGAGAACAGCTGACTATAGAATTCTCATTCCTGGTCACTGAGCCTGTATAATGTGGAAGTCCTCTTTGGCTTGCTTACTAAGGGCCTTTCTCTTCAAGAGACCAGGAATATATCTACCTAGTTGAATGATAAATATCTGGGCTAGGGATCCTGATGTTGTTTGAAAAGCAGTGGTACCAACACATTCTAGCATAAGGCCCTCTTCTTTAACCACTATATTGTTACCTATTCACCAAGGCCCAGCTGGGTATTGCTTGCCTGCTGTGCACCCCAGAAAATCATATTGTGCCCACAGATCAGCACCTTGCTTCAATCTGGCCACCTTCTCAAATCTAAAAGAGACAAGTTTGTTAACTGAGAGAATGACTAATACTTGAAGACTCACACATAACATCAATAGGTGAGAGAACACTGCCTTCCTGTGGATTGGATGACCTGGGCACTATAACTCATTGCCTCTGCTGTCAAGGCTGCCACAGTCCAAAAGGAAAGGGTTCCAAATTCCCAAACATGTCCTAAATATGCCTCCAATCGCAGCTTATCCAATGTCTTAGATGTGAAGGGCTCAAACTGGTGCCTGGTTAGGGGAGAATGATTCTAGTGGTCAAAGAGAAGAGCCCCTAGGTGTCTCTTTTGGTTTTGAACCCTTGCAGTGTCCTTACTGGGCACAGCGATGGCTCACTACAGCACTGGAGCCTGAACATAGTACCATTTCCAATCTGGTCAGTTGTAGACCTCCAAATACTTTGCTCTTAGTCTGTCTTGTGTCATGGAGCTGCAGACCATGCTGGATGTGTCTTCCCAAGCCTTCACTAACCTTGAGGGCCCAGAAAAAAAAGGGTGATCAGAGCTGTGGTCTGAAATAATGCAGCCTCATAAGATGATGGACAAAGTTCCTCCTGTGCCTTTGAGTACAGAAAATGATAAAGGCTTTCTCTTGTCAAGGAACCTCCTTTTCTCCTGTGACCAACTCCAGAGGCATATCTAGGTGGGGCAAGCAGGGCACATGCCCTGGGTGTCAATGCCAGGTGGGTGCAAAAAACCCAACCTCCTTTATCTTTCCACCTGGGCCTGGCTCCTTTGTTGCCCCAGCTGGGGTCTTCTTCCACTCAGGGGGTGGTGGTGGTGGTGGCGGCAGCAGCAGCCCTTCCAACCAGGCCTGGCCCACCCCCACCCCCCATTGGGGCCATCCTCTGCCTGAGATGGTGGTGACAGAAGAAGCAGCAGCACCTGAGGCGCAACTTCCATACTTGCCCTAGGCACTGTTGAACCTAAATGTGCCACTGACCAGCCCTCCAGCATTTTCTGAACCCTGGAATTGTTTGTGGCATTTGTAAAACCCTGTGCTTTGGCCAAGAAAGGCCACAAGTTTGTTCCTAAGGTATTGCAAAGAATTCCCCACTGACCCCAAGTGGACACAGAACTCCATGACATGCAAAATGGTAACTGGCCACAAATCCTAGTTGTTTTTTCTGTCAGAAATGGCTGAACTCAGGAACCGTGCAGATATAATGTGTCAGGAACTTTGGGCTAAAGAGAAGCCCTCATAACCTCACATGGCCAAGGTTCCACAGACTCTGTAGGATTCTCTCTGGGGCACCCCTGGCCTCAAGTGTAAGTCACCTGAAGTGCTCCATCTGTTCATGGGAGAGAGCATTGGCAATGTCATATTCTACCTCAGGCATGTGGAGTGCTGTGAATAGTATCTTATTATGCAACACCTGAGAGTGAAGGCACACACCAACCTCATGACTCATGGCAGCATAGATGTTAGAGACAGTTGATAACTTGAACTGTGGCTTGATTATTGCACCAAAAGTACATGGCAGAATTAATGAATTCCTCTATCCATAGCCATACTATTACCCCTATGGGGAAAAAATTCTAGGAAAGTAAAGTCAGAACTGACTCCTGCTCCCACCCAACTCTAAGGACATACCTACAAGAACCACCACACTGTATCCCAAAACCTATGGATCCAGCTGCATCACAGGAAACCTGTAGGCCATCCCTGATTTTGAGCTCATATCATCAAAAGGACAAACCGTTAAACTCTTCAAAGAATTCCAACCAAATTTGCAAGCCCAATCTAATTGTTTCTGTACTACACAGCCTGTGTTATGAGTAGTGTGAATCAGTGTAAACCAGCCATCACATCACACAGCCTATGGGGGAGGGCTCTCCCAGGAGCCATGACCCCATATGAAAAATTAAGATGCCCTACCTCCTCCTGCATCTCTCTAAGTGTGACCTTTTCCTGTTGCAAATAAGCCCAAACTCTGGTCTGGAGATTTTCAAATTTGTCTCTGAAGAGCCAAGATGACTGTTGCTGTGTATTGATTCTGATTTCCAAAGGAAAGTCTATATGTCTTTTCTTCAATTAAGGGTCCTCCAGGTACTCTGAGCGCTCAAAGAAGGTGGGCATAGTCTGTCTACTTTGTTCCAAGCTCTACTTTCCCCCAAATAATAAAAAAAAATGTTATGATAATGTACCATATTACTACTCCTTGAGACCCATTTTTAAAGCCCAATCCAGGAATGTATGGTTTTTAAAAAAATGCTGTACAGGATACAAAACATCCCATGAGCATGGCTCAGTCCATATAATGGAGGCCATGAAAAGAGAATCCCAGCAACTCAAAGCCCTCAGGGTGAATGGGAAGAAGCAAAAATGCAGATCTGATATCACATTTTGCTAACTCAGCATCCACACTGAGTCTGCACACCATGTGCATAGTGGCATCACTTGGATGTATAGTGCACTGTGCACAGGTATTCCAGAATGGCATTGTTGGCTTAGTTGCCTTGGGGTAGGACAGGTGATGAATGAGACAAAATTTGTCAGGAGCTTTTGTGGGAATTACTCCCAATAATGAGACCCTCAAATTGGGTAGTGGGAGTTGGTGAATGGTACAGCAACCCTGCCTTCTTGAACCTCTTTTTGGATCCCCCCCCCAACTATATGTTCTAAGCCCATGACTGATTGTAAATTGTTGATCCTAAATGCCCATCTCATCCCTGGTATGGAATTCTAAATCCCATAGAAGATCCTTCTTTGAGATATTGGGCAGCATCCTGACTGGGATAGAAGTGGAGCAGGTTTAACAAGGGAGCAGGCAGTGAGGGCTGAAGGCCAAAGGATTGGTTGTGCAGGGCACTGGGCCTGAAGTTTGGAGGACAGACCACACAACCACTATGCCCAAAAGGCCTCCTGCCACTCCTCCACAGTTCTTCCTGTCACACACATCACCCCACTGCCAATGGTCAATGGCCAAAACCCCTACTGCACCAGGAGCACTGATTGTAAAACTCCCTCCAAACCAAGGGCGCCAGTCAATGCTCTTCACTCTAGCGTCCTCTTCATCCAAAGCATCCTCTTCATCCATCATAAGAGGAGGTGAGTGAAGGTGCGCATATTTATAGAACCCTTGCCTCTATTCCCTCACCTTTGGCCTGGTGTACTGCTGATCTCTTTTTCCCTTCATGGGCCAGCATAGGCATCCTCCTCCATACAGTGCAGTGCTTTCTCCCCTGCAAAGCAGCTCTGTTTTATAGTAATGAACAACAGAAAATGTGATGGAAAACTGGGAGAGGGTTATAAATGGAAGACAATATTCTGGACCCATCGTTAAAATGTTGTGATTGTGAATAAGACAAACGAATTGCATAGTTAAAGCCTCATTTGGAAGCAGCAGGGCATTCTACAAGGCTGGTTTGTTAGTGAATGTTTTTATTGAAGCATCAGTTTATTGTCAGAGACTCAGAATATTTCCAAACAAGTGGTATAGTTTTATTTGTTGCTCTTGTTAGACATTGGTGATCTTGGAGCAAAGCAAATAGTTTTCTTTTAAAGTCCACCTTTGCTTTTGAAATGCTATGTGCTCTATAAGAGATCAAGCCAACGTGTTCATTTAATTTGTAACAGAATGAGGAACTTTAGCCATTATCCAGTGGGGCAACCCTTACTTTCTCCCAAATATGACTATCTTCCATTTACCTCATAGGGAAAAGAAAATTCTTATGCTTGCAGGGCAGACAAAACTTGCTACTTACTTCTGGTGGCTGATATATCAGCCTTCACAACAGGAGGGCAGCCTGTGAGCCTGGGGCTGCATGTGGCCGTCTGCCTTATCATAGTGAAAGTTACACTTCCTGGTATTTCTCATTCCTTCCTGTACTTTTGAGAGGAAGACAAGGTGATTCAGCTAATTGCTGCCACCTTAAGGAAAATAATGTGCCCGTGTGGAAATGTGGAGGTCCAAACACAGAGTGTAAGGGCTAGAGAATATGTAACATTCTTTGGAAGGATATTCTAGACTATGGGTTCTGTGATTAGGCCTCTGAGCAACAGAACATTGATTCCGTGGTAGGGTTTTTGCAAAGGCTAAAGATGAATAATGTTTGGAGGAGAGTTCTGAAATCAGAGGGGCTGGAGAGGCTACAAAACTAAGTGGAGGGAAAGGAAGACATTTAAGCAACAGGCAAAAGAACTGAGGAGCAAATTTCACATCTGCCATGTCTTTGTGTTGGGATTCTCCATAGGTGCTCTAACCCTGCCAAAGTCTGCATCTCTGCAAAAACAAAACAAAACAAACAAAATGAGTGAAGAATGTTACCAAGTACAAAAAGCTACAAATAATGAAAACATTGCGACCAATCTTCTTTACGAAAAATATTGTGTAAAGTTTCATTGTATATAAACTCATGAAGTTCTTTATTTAATATGTGTTGCCATCAAAGATACTGGCATCAAAAAGAAGAACCTATATTTCAATATTCTTAGAACAAACAGAAATGTTATAAATTATAGCTGTAGTGAAACAGAAGGAATGGTGGGTAATGGTTGCTAACTAAACTCTGTTGCTCTTCAACGTGTCCTGTTTCCTTTGAAGTCTTTCCACTAGTAGGCAAGCCAGGTATGTTTTCAGCTGTCGATCCTCAGAACTAAATTTGGAATGTGCCTAGACTTCCTTTTCTAGATTTTTTTGATCATTGGCATCCATAATGTGGCTTTGTGTTTTTTTAACCAAATTGTCAGTGGATGTTGATGGCTGAGATCCTGCAGGTCAGAGTTAGTAAGGTTTCACTGAGAGCTTTACAAATAAATCTATCATCTTTGGTTCAATTTTTTGTTTGTCATATAGGAAAATTTGTAATATCACATCCCATCTCTGTGAAGCCTGCCACTTTGATGTTAGATATGAATAGTTGTTTCTTTGAGTAATAGACTTTTCTTCCATCTTTTATAATAGGAGTTTGCAGCTAGCATTTTGCTCACACTCTCTTGTCATTTTCTTTGCTAGTGATTGTAACTACTTAGTCCCTTTCTCTGACACTGATTATTGTTGTTGTTACTATTTACTACTACAAGAAATGAGATTAAAAAAAGAGATTATTGTTATTGGTAGTATATTCATACATGTTATCTTTCCAATTTGAAATATTGTATGTTTTCTTAACACATACGACCTTGTTTGTTTCAATATACACATGAGATTTCTTTGACAATATGAGTTTCATGCATTGGCTTTGACTCTGTAATAAATGTGTTTATAAATTAATAATGATTTGACAAATGAGGAGAAACATGCTGTTATCTACTATGTTCAATTTACTTTCTTCTTTGATCTTGGGATTAGCTGTTCTACTGTGGAACATTTTGTCTTGTTTTCGTTTACCAGGCTCTGCTCCACATAAAAGTCAAAAACCAATGGCATCATGTAGCATATCGTAGCGGCTTCCTCAGGACTTTGATGGTCAACAACAACACCTTCCCCTGCCCTCCCCGAAGCTGCAAGTTCCAAGATAAATCTTTGTTCCAAGTCATAGCCTTCATTGTCCAGTAAAAATGCAGGGGAACCATCAAAAATAGATTAAGGTAAATTTTCCTAATTTTCCATCTGTCTGAGTATGTTTTCAAGAGATTTCATAAGAAGAAACCCTTTAGTGATAACAAGACCATTTACAGTGAAGTTTTTTACCACAAAAAAGGTAGCTAATGTGAATGGTTGACATCCAGGTTCTAAATGGGCATAGGTGATCTATTTATTACTCTGTGTCAAGACCTCATTTTCTGTTGGCATGAAATGACTTTCTTTATGCACTAACATCTGTTCTGTTCCAATCTGTGATATTAGTTACAGGGACTAATCACAGAAGACAGAATGAGAGTCCTGTTGCCATTGAATTAGGGGATAGTCCAATGCCCAGTTGCTATGCAACTTCAGTCCGGATTTGGATTTAGTTTTTCCTGTAAGTCTGATGAATTACAAGTCCAGAATTGGATTCCTTTTGGCTTGCTTCAGTTGTGGCCTAAATTAAACCATTTAAGTTTGTATTACCACACTTGGATAGGATACATATTTCTAAACATGATTGCAGACTGCATATCCACACTCCGGGAATAAGCCTTTCGGAACATGAATGACAGGTAAGGAATTGAACTGAAAGGTGCTAGGGAAACCATTTCTCTATAAAATCCTGGATCTACTAATAGGCAAGTTGCTGTCTATCTGGTACAGCTGGCCCTGAAACTTCTTAAATATATAATAACGTGAAGGAAATCAGGCTGGGACATGGTGTACTTCCTTATTGTGGAGGTTTTTAAACAGATGCGGCCAAGCAATGTTAAAGTGTGGTCAAGATGGCAGGCGTTATTAATGAGAAGAATATACAAGCTAGGAGGGGATGCAACAAGTTTGTTTTTGCCTGAATCTACTGGGGAAGGGCTAGATTCCATTCCCTCTTTACCTCTCTCTGCTGCTGAGTTAATTGAGAGCAAATTACTTTTGCCTTTTAAACTCAGTTGGCAACAACTGAAGTAAGTTGAGGACAAAGGGGGAAAGCAGAAGGAAAAGAGAGAAACTGGGACATTTTAAAAACAGCTGAAAAAGTATAATGACATTAGATTAATCAGAACTTCCGTTGAAGTATTAGAGGGTATGTAGGGATGACCTTTTATGATCACACATCAGTGAGTGGGTGGGCCCTTGTGATATCACAAGAATTACATTACAAGGGGTGATGTCAATAAGCATGTTTTAGGCTTGTTAAAAAGAAAAGGAATAGAAGTTCAACCAAGTAAATGTAATTACAGTTTCAGTCAGCTGCTCTCTCTGTGCAGCACTGAACTGGTTCAAGCTTGCATATTAAGAATGCACCGAGAAGAAAGGTTTAGTATAAAAAGAGGACCAAGAACAGGAATAAACTCTTTGCTTTATGACTTTTGGAACATATTTCGTTTCCAGTCTTTGAACCTCTGGAGTAGTTTTCTAAGTGCATTTCAAATAATATCCCAATACTATTGAAAATGCTATCTGTCAGTACACTCTCTGTATGAAGTCTCATTGATCTATCTAGCAGAAACCCAGAAATGTATATGTTGCGCCACACTTCTGTTACCCTGTTCTCTGGGGGTCCCGGGAGGGGCGCCCAAATAACCAAACAACAAACACAACCTTTGGGGAAAATTAGCTGGAGCACTCACTAAAGCTAGCGAGAGGCAGGGTAACTTAGCAGGATCTTGCAACCCAGCGTCTATGGGGTCAGGTCAGTCAAGCAGTCAGACGGTATAAAATAGCAAAAATGATATTTTATTAAATACAGACAAACATTAAAGACACCACAATCACACAGCTAACTGGAGAATCGGAAATAGGAATTTTTAGAGGGAAATGGATGATACGACACCTGTCTCGTAGTCCTGTAGTTTGGGAGCGATGTTGGGGTGCAGGGAAGAAGCTCAGCGCGGTTCGCTGAGGGGAGCTCACCGAACAACGCGGCAGCAAGGCGGTCTGGAACTCGGGAGCGATCCAAGGTAGGTCTCAGAATCGGGGGCTTTTATAGGGTGAATTGTGACTGCAGGTCAACCTTACTTGGTGAGAACAATGCGAGTTTGGAGCGGGACAAAGCTTTGGAAAGGTCAGAGTTTAGCATGATTGACTTAACGCCGATTCAACAATAGTGTAGCCAGTATGCAAATGCGGAGCGCTTAGTACAGCTTTGTAAGGCTGTCTGCTTGGGGCCGGGCGCCTTTGTTAGTATCGCGCATAAGCAAAAAGGGTGTTTGCCAGAGAGGTCCCTGAAGCATCGAACCAGCTCTGTCCAGCCTGCCTAGGTGGAGAATGGAATGTCCAGCAATTATTGGCCATGCCTCTTTACGTGCTTGTCCACAGGCCTCACAAACACGCAGAGCAGGGTGGCAGGGGAAGGCCGAATGGTTTGATATCAAAACGATATCATATGCTATCTCCGGGTAGGCCTGAACCGCAGTAACACTTCTGTCTCTCCAAACTCCATTTCGATTCTTTAAAGAAAGAGCTTCTCGATACATAGTCCTTGGGTCATCTGACAGTGTGGCTGCTGTGTCACCAGGGCTGGCCCTGCCTTCAAGTAGAGTGAAATAGCTGCTTCAGGTAACAGGTTCTAGTGGTCAGGACGAGCAGCTCCCACCTGTTCCTCATCAAGCGTTTCCCCAGCATTCTCATCCACTAAAGAACAAATCTGTGTACATCATTTAACTTTCCCTTAAACTAACCTGCTACTTAGGTAGACTGAAGGATGCTTTCCATCACCAGTGTGGAAATAACAGCCAGTCCAGTTAGGATCTGTATATGGATTAGGGGAAGGAGGCCATCTTGTTCTTCATTTCAGATAGGAGCATTGTTAACTGCACACTATTTTCTTCTAGCTTTACTGTCTCTAGTTCCACTTGCAATCATGTGTCCTATTAGGGTTGTCAGGTGAGGACTATTGCAAGCCCTGAGATTTCAGGACTCAAACCTGAGCCCTGAGGCTAGGGTATCACAGGAGTGGATGAAGTTCCAAGGGTGATGTTACCAGCTGCAGTCCATGCTGATTTCATTAAGCATCAACCATAGTTGCACAGAGTATACCATTCAAAAGAAAAACACCAAGTGTAACAAACAAGAAGAAATTATCTACACACACACAAACACACTTTTGAAGGCAGTACGCTAATTCTGAGATGCCTCACCTTAGCCTTTAGGATCAGAAAAGAGTGACTAGATCCTGAGATTTAGGAATCCAACAGAGAACCTTAAGCATAGACCTGCCCCTCAATGACAAGTTTTCATGTGGATTAAATATTACAATTGCTTGTTTGCAGAGCAACAATGTTGAGAATGGGAAGAAATGCATCTACATGTGTTGCGCAGATTATGTAGGCTCTTTTGAAAGAGACTCACAAAACTGACGCTGTCATTCATACATAAAGTAGGATGGCATATGTTCTATAAAAACTGTACAATGGCGTTTTGTTTTGTTTAAAAAGGAAGCAGTGATTTTACCTTCAGATATGAAATTATTTTTTAAAATTGAAACTTTAAATCCCTCTGGGGATTTCTTAATGGAACGTTACGGTATTTTTTTTTCCTTCCAGAACAATGCGTCAAGAGTACAAAAGGGCTGAGCTATAAATGCATGAGCCCTCTGGTGGTGATTCAGACCTTCCATCTAACTCATTACGTTAAGATCTCGATTTTTATGGCATGAAATGTTCTCACTTGTTCGTTTCTCTACTGTTCTGTGATCAGACCATCAGAAAAGTATGTGCTGAAGTTCAGGAAGATCTCTGGATAGTAAGAGTTTTAGAAGCCCAGCATTGGTTTCTTATTTGCCTATTTTCCTTTTCCATGAGAGGATACTTTTCAATCTGACATTTTAATGTATGTATGTGTGTTGTTCGTGTGTCTGTTTGTATTTATATGTGTATTTTAAGACAGGGCTTCCAAAGGTATTGATGTGAAGGACCACCATTTTTTTCCCCTACATGCCAGAGACTGGTAGTACCACATTAATACTCACTGGCTACAATTGTTTCTTTCTTTCTTGAAAATTCTCCAAGCTGATGGCTTGTGGACTAGCCCTGGTTCTTGGACCACCACTTCAAATAGCATTGTTTTAGGAGACCTTTAGCATGAGAATACTATAGGCATAAATCGTCTGGTAGTGACTCTTCCCCTTTGGATTTCATCCTGGGAAACAGCTGTAACTGGAAATTGAGATGAAGAAACAGAAGAAGGGAAAGACACACACAATTGTGGAATATATAGGAAGTTTTGGAAAGAAGGAAAAGTCATAACAAAGGGATTAAAAACTGTGCAGGTAGAATAGCAAATACGGTGGATATGTGAAGATAAGAAAGCAGCTGGGGGAAAACAAAAGCTGAGATTTTCAGCATTGCCATTTCTGCTGTGTTTTTCCCCCAGCTCCTTTCTTATCTTCACAGGTCAGTAACCCATTCTGAACCATTCACCTTTATGTTAGTTTCCCTTACAAAAGGATAAGGACCCTGGGGCAGCAGGGTTTGGGGGTAGCTGATGATATAAGCTAACCTGCTTCCCCGCCATTTTCCTGTTCACAAATTCTCAATAAGGGATTTCAGAGGCAGCTGCAGTTTACTTTGCCTGTAGTAGGCAGGTACATGGGCTACAGTAGAGAAGAATGATATTCTTTCTCAAGTGAAGCTTTATTGCACTGTTTACTGCAGAAACACCACTGCAACCTGACAATTAACTGTTGAGTTACTGCATCCCCCCTTTACCCTCCCAGTACTGATGTTGCTTTAAAAAACCAGTTAGACTGAGGAAAAAGGGGTCAGGTGTGCATAAAAAGATTTTGTATGAAGGACCTTGTTTGTCAGAGCCTTTGATAACTGAGGTATGCTGGTAAATCAATGATTAGAGAGCATAATAATTCTCTAGCTATTTTTCCTTCAAATGGAAACAGAAACTGGTTAGGAATGAACTTCAAACTTCTCACTCCTCAGAAAACTGTGGGAAACCCATAACAATATGCTGATATGTTGATGCTGCGCCCAGATGAGGTTTAGATTAGAGCTAAAATGAATCAGTTTGGGTATCAGACTAGGACTCTGGAGTCACGGTTCAGATTCCCACTTGGCCATAGAAACCCACTGGGTGATCTTGGGCAAGTCACACACCCCCCACACACACAGTCACAGGTGAAGGTCATAGCAAACCCCCTCTGAACAAATCTTGTCAAGAAAACCCCATGATAGGTTTCTCTTAGGGTTGTCATAAGCTGGAAATGACCTGCAGGCACACAATTACAAAATGAATCAAATCCCCACCCCCACTACTTTCTTCAATCTTTTTCTATGGAGGTTTTCCTCACAAATATTTTCCTGTTATTCTTTTAATATGCAAATAGTCTTGGAACATTCAGCAAATATTTGTCCTTCAGGAGTGTTAGACATCCAAAGACATTGCTCAAGCAATCGATATTGTCTGACAGATGGTTCTCGCTGGCAGTCATTTGATGGTGTTTGGCACAGCTGACATGCAGTAGCCTCCGTCATTTTGACAATATGAGGCATTCAACAATAAATATTTGACAGTGAATAGACACACATTACTAATCAATATCGATCAGCTGATTTGTTTATTCACTTTGTTTAAATAATCAACATGTTTGGTGCTAATTTTTGGTGCCAAAGTCCAAATATTAAACCGCAAAATCAAATATGACACTTAAAACTCAAATTTTAAAATGAATTTCAAAATTTTGCTAAAGTAGAAAAATGAGAGGATGGGGTCTGAGATTAATTAATATAATTATTTTTTAAATCAACATATCAATAAGCAGAAGCTGAAAAAGCATGAAACTATAATATTTGGGGATCAAGGAGAACTCTTAATAGTAAGGCAAGTTCCTTAAAATGTAATCTTAAAACTTTTTAAGGAACTTGCCTTACTATTAAGAGTTCTCCTTGATCCCCAAATATTATAGTTTCATGCTTTTTCAGCTTCTGCTTATTGATATGTTGATTTTTTTAAAAAAATAATTATATTAATTGATTTCAGACTCCATTGTCTCATTTTTCTACTTTAGCAAAGTTTTGAAATTTGGAATTCTGGGGTTTGCCGTTTACCGAAGCCAAAGAACTCTCTGGCTGAGAATTCTAAAGGCCCCTCCCTAAACTGCAAACCCCAGGATTCCATAGGATGTTGAAAATGGAATAATAGCACTATAACAGCATAGTGCGGACATGGCCCTAGTGTTCAGCTACCCTCCTGTAACATAAATCCATTAGAATCAGTCCTGCCTTCTTGGGAAGAGAACAGTTTTTTGTTCTCCTCCATCTGGTCACCCTGTTAAGATACTGAAGAGTGCTATCATTTATCCTCTCTTGTCTTCTTGTCTAACGATATCCAGTTCTTCCAATCTTTCCTCATAGGGGTTTTTGGTAACAATGGCCATCTTTGTTGTCCTCCTCTGAGTCTGTTCCAGTTTGTCTACATCTTTCACAGAGTGCCAGAACTGCACACAGTATTCTGGATAAAGCCTGACAAGTCCAATTAAAAAAAACAAAAAACGGAATGAACACTTATGTCTTAGTACTCAAGAACAGGTACTGACTGTTCATGTGTGAGCCAAATTACTTCAGAGTCCTCTGTAAACAATATTTGCAGCCTACAGCAATACAATTTACTACACAGCTGCTGTATAAATTGTTTCATTAATGGCAGCAAAAATTATTAGCTTAAATGAATGTTTTTTTTCTTGTACTCTCTGCTGTGTTATTTTCTTAATTACGGTGATAATTAAGGTTGGAGTGCCTTTCAGTTTTTACAAAGCTTGTCAGCTAATAACATTAAAGATTTAATCGACTTTCTTTCTCCTGTTCACGTATATTTCCCACTGATTCCTTTGCAAGCAAAACTAAGAGATGCAATCAAAAGAGGAGAGGCTCCAAACAGGAATCCTGAAAAAGTGAGCTCAGAAAAACAACATTATTGACAGAAAACAAATTTATGCACTATATTCAACAGGATAAAACACAGCTTAGAAAACAGTGACCATACTGGCTGTGGGTTCTGGGTGTTATAGTCCAGAAATAGGAATATAAGCTGTGGGCAAATTGACACATGAAACCAAAGAAAACAAACTAATTCCCAAATACTTTACATTCCCATATGTGCTGTGACGTGCATGAGCCAAGATCCTACATTGCTTTGGTCCCCTATATTCAATACCAATGTAAAGCAATGTATGTAGATCAATGGTCCGTGCCTGGCTGACAATCCATTGGGCAACTGCAATGTGCAAAGGCACAGCACATACACATACTACTCTGCATACTTCAATGTGCTACTGCGTGCAGAATGGTCTTGCATGCTTATGCCTCTGTCAGCTGGATATGACCACTGCACCTTGTCCAAAATGGAAGAAAAATTATTTAACGTGTAGCACAACTTATACCTTATACCATGCCAGCCATGGTATTTTCCTGCTAGTAACCTTTCCTCCCAGTGGCTCTCTTCCTTATGCAAAGAACAGCACTTCTATGGAAGCTGTGTGATGCACATGCCTTGCTGCAAACGGAAGCCACGGACAGGACCACACTACATGTTTACTGCCAAATGCAAATGGAATACATGGCAGAGAACAAACTGAACACAATGTTACCCTGTTTTCTGGGGGTCCCGGGAGGGACACCTAAATGCGCTCTCAATTGTACAAGTTGGGGAAATTAGCCAAAAGCACAAGCTAGCAATACGAGAGGCAGGGCAACAGAGCGGAATCTTTCACCCAATGTCTAGGGGGTCAGGCCGAGTCAAGGAGCAAACAGGATTGAAATAATAAATGTTGTTTTATTAAAAATACAATCAAACAGTGTATGCAACACACTCATGCAGAGAACTAAAGAAATAAAGGTTGGAGTGGGATAGAGGGATTTTTAAGAGGAGTTGTTGGTTTGGGTAATACTACACCTGTCCTGAAGCCCAGGTAGTCTGCAGCAGAAGTTCGGAGGTATGGAATTCTCAGTACGTGGGACTGAGGGGAAGGCTTGCCAAGCAAAGCGGCAGCAAGGCTGGATGGAAGTCGGGAGTGATCCGAAGAAGCTCTCAAAGTCAGGGGTTTATATAGGGGAAAATGTGGCCGTAGGCTAGTCCGTACTTGGGGGAAACAATGAGTTTCAGGCTGGAGACAAAGCCTCCGAAAGGTCAGAATTTAGCATGATTGAGTTAAGTCCAAACTGACAATGGAGTAGATAGTATGCAAACACAGAGTGCTTGACAGATGAGGATTCCTCTAATCAAGCTGCTTGCTTGGGGCAGGGAGTTCTTTGTAAGTAGCGTGCATACATAATAGAGTACTTGCCTTTGAGGTCTCCTGAAGTGGTGGGACGGCTATTTCTGGCCTGCCTGTATTGTTTGGAATATTACAGCGATTAGCGGCCGTGCCTGTCTGTGAGCTTGTCCGGGGGACCTCGAAGCACGTGGAGAGGAATAGGTAAAGGAAGCCAAATTATTGATATCAAAGAGATATCTAATATCTCCCAAGTCCCGGCTAGAAACTACAGTAATAACAAGCTCCTAGCAATGAGGCTGACTTTATTCTTGACTTTATTCTTACTATAATGTTATTGTGATGGCATTGCAAAGTGGGGAAGAAGCTTCTCTTTCCATCTAAGAAATAATCTTTGCTAGTGGATGGGCTAACTGACCACTATGAGCAGGATTTCAATTTTTTTTGTGCTTATTTTTAAAAAAATAAAAGCTTCCCAAGAAGAGATACTAGGAAGAATTAAGCATCTTTCAGTTTGCTTTGTACTCCAAGCAGCTGGTGACAGCAACTGCTATGTAGTTGATCTTAAACCAGTGTTATGGTGCCAAAGGACTGAACAAGAAAAACATGAGGGATTATCTGTATCTTTTTTGTTTGTTTGCATGTGCATGCTTTTCAAAAACCTCGAGAACAGATAGAATCATAGAATCATAGAACTGAAGGAAACCACAGGGGCCATCCAGTCCGGCTCCCTGCCTGGCAGGAATATATACTCAAAGCACTCCCAATAGATGGTCATAAAGCCTCTGTTTAAAATCCTCCAAAGAAGAAGGCTCCACCACACTCCAGGGCAGCGTATTCCACTGTCCAATTGCTCTTACTGTAAGGAAGTTCTTCCTAATATTTAGCTGGAATCTTTTTTCCTGTAGTTTGAAGCCATTGCTCTGTGTCCTAGTCTCTGGAGTAGCAGAAAACAAGCTCGCTCTGTCTTCCATATGACATCCCTTCAAATATTTAGACATAGCTATCATGTCACCTCTTAACCTTCTCCTCTCCAGGTTAAACATACCCAACTCTCTAAGCTACTCCTCATAAGGCATGGATTCCAGGCCTTTTATCATGGTTATCCTCCTCTAGATACATTCCAGCTTGTCAATATGCTTCCTGAATTGTGGTGCCCAGGATTGGACACAATATTCCAGGCAAGATCTGATTAATAGGAACACAGATTTCAGAACATAATCTAAAGTTTAGACTTTGAAATCAAGTAAGTTTTTCATCAGCAAGATAAAAGAGTCGGGAGCCTTCCTAGCTGCTTATTTGTGTAACATTAGTTTTAATATGTGAGTCTTAAATGATGATTCATGGGCTTCACCTCATCTGGTATTTCCAACCAGCCTTATGACTACATAGCGATAATACTATCTTGTGGTGATTATTGCCAGCTGGCTAGCACCTCAGAGCCAGAGCTCTGATCAGAATGAAATGGGTAACGATTTTATTGTTGACTACATGGAACACATGTAAAACCACTATACACTTATTGGAAGTGGTGTGTGTACATCTCTTCCTGCTGGAGGTGGGGAAAGTATGGACTTTCTGCCTTGTGTGTCAGAAGAGTGTGAAATTTGGCTGTATTTAGATTAGATGCAAAAATGGAGTGCCCTTTGCTAATTTGCCTCAGTCAGAAAAATGCTTTGGACCTAGTTCATGTGTATGAGAAAGAGAGAGAGAGGGAGACAGAGAGAGAGAGAGGGATGTATAGCTAGATTGGATAATAGCACTCCCCCTAATTGCATGGTTTTGACCTATGTTCATTTGACCTTTAAGCTTGCAAGCCATAATTAGATGTTAAACTTCTCTATGGATGTGCAAGGATGTCTGAGTTTGAGCAAATGTCTTCGGAGTCAAGGAAAGACAGGAGTATTTCACCCCGCACATACAAGTTAGATTACAGAGTAACATCATTGGATCCTATCATATGATTCCAAGCCATGCTGATAATGTATAATGTTCTTACCAGAAATACTTCCGTAATCTTTTCTCTTTTGTTATCCATATCTAACTCTGCTTTTATGAGAAAGTTAAAACAAATGAGCTCTTTCACACTTTGCAATTATAGCACTATGATTCCACTAACTGCCATTGCAACATCCTATGGAACCCCTGGGTTTATAGTTTGGTTAGAGGCACTAGAAGAGCTTTCTGGTTCAGAATTCTAAACACTTATCCTTCAAATGCCAATCCCAGGATTCCATAGAATTTTGGCGTGGCACATAAAGTAGAATATAGTGTTATAAATGTGTAGTGTGAAAGGACCCCAGGTCTACCATGATAATATAAAAAGACACAAGTGTTGCAATTGATTGTCATGTTAAACAAAGAGCAGTGGTGCCCTTACTTAAAATGACAGCCCATGAATGAACTTACTTCAGTCTCTGACTTGTTTATGCAATTGAAGTGTTGTTCTAAGGCTGTAGGGGATCAGCTCAAAGAAGAACCTATTATGATTTATTCATCTGACTGATCAGGGCTAGTCTTTCAGATAAACAAGTCTGTAAACACTAGAGATAGGTCTTCCAACATAGTCAGTGAAGAGTGTGTGACTAAAATGTCTTGCAACTGAAAGAAATTGTTATATAAGAATATTAATCACTAGGTTACAGTTCAAATAACTGAGCTGTTATAAACTCATGTTCATCTTGGTTAATTAAGATGCTCTTTGATTATCTCTCTCTCTCTCTCTTTTGGCTTATATTAATGCAAGTAGTAGGTCTTGGCAAAGTTAGTCAATAAGTGTAGCATGCTCTTTATAATGATGGACGGTATATTTAATACACTGGAACCTATGGTGATTTTTTTACTCACTGATGATACATAGAAAGCAGTATGAGATAACAATTCTAATTATATGTGAGCATTGTAGAAAAGTAAGTCCAAGTTTAACGTCTTTTTTTTTTCATTACAAAACCCACCTTGGAAACCCTTCATGTGAGGGGAATAGCTAGAACGATAATAATTAAGGTCACTTGCATAACAGATGCATCAATCTGATCAGTGCTGGGTCATTTCCAGCAGAGTTGATGCATTTCATCTGGGAAGCGACTTGTGCCATAAATTTGTGACACATTGTCTTGTGTGTCATTTCATCTTCAGAAAATGCCTGTTGGCATGTTAAGGAGTCTGGTTACTTCCCCATCTCAATCCCTTCCAGACTGTGGCTCTTTTCGCACAGCATTTGCCATGTGAAAGGGCCTCCAGAGTGTTGCGCGATTGCAAGGAGCATTTCAGATGACGTCCTTGCAATCGTGCAACTCTGCCGGGGCCAGCAGGCACCAATCACACACTATTTCATTTTCGACTTGTAGGTGAAAATGGTGCACAATCGCGCATCGCTTCAGAGCCCCACACGCACTTACCCTGCATGCGGAGCCTCTGGAGCCACGGTGCTTGTGCTTCCTCCCCCAGCGCAGCCTTGGAAAATGCCCGGCTGTACTGCGGAAGGAAGAGGTGGAGCTCTCATGTTGCTGCAGCTATGGAGCCGAAGCAGTGGGGACGCAAGAGCCTCTCGCAAGAGGCTGCTCTCGTGGTCCCTGTACCCCAGCGCCAAGAAAAGGTAAGCTGAGGAAAAGGCCTGAGATTCTTAGCTGTTTAAACACGGGCCTGAAAGAGTGTCAGGCTCTTTTGTTCACATTCACAGGATATGGAAATTTAATTTAAAAAAAAAATCCCGTATTATTCAGCAATGATTGTTTAACCAGAAATAGCCAACACAAAACTATGTCTTTAAAAGGTGGCCTATATATAATGATGTTGACTGAAGAAGCAAAGAAATAAATACACCAATTAAGATACACACACAGAATAAGCCCCATATTGGTTATCAATGTATACCTGACAAATTTTCATGGCATATTTTGTCCAGATAGAAATAGGACGGGCAAGATAGCACGCTGGCTTTGACACATACTTTGTTCCATCATGATAACCAGTTTGTCAGTTAGATAAGCACTACAATATATTTCAATGTAAAAATAGTGTTGTATGCTTTCAGTTTGTATGACTCCTTGAGACTCTTATAACTCTGTAATTCTGGACTTCAAGATTTCTAAAGGCAGAGCTATTGGGCTAGGTTGCCCCAAGACAGAGCTTCGTAAAGCCTGTTGATAGCCTATAATGCAGATAATGTGCCCAAGTGGGAGACAGTTTGGTTCAAGAAGGCATAGGTATGGGTAGAGATTCTTTGTCATTACTCCTCCCTCCCACCCCATTAGTCAATATGAGGGGCCAAGACAAGCCTGTGTATAAATAAGAAACTGAAGGATAAGGCTGCAATTCTGCAGTAAAATTGAAAGAGACATAAGAGGCACAGGATTCTGTGACCTGGAATGTCTGATTCCAACTTCAGCTGTCCTAGCAGCTATAATGTTTTCCAGAGATGGAGATAGTTCATGCACTGTTAACAAGTGGATTACTAGAATGCACTCTATCTCTATTTCTGCACTAGACTGTTATAGTGCTATGATTCCACTTGCAACATCCTATGGAATCCTGGGGTTTGCAGTTTCGCCCCTCCCGAAACTGAAAACCCCGGGATTCCATAGGATGTTGCAAGTGGAATCATAGCGCTATAACAGTCTAGTGAAGAAATACTCTATGACTTGGAACCTGCAGTTACTACAATATGCAGCAGCTGGACTGCTCATCAGAAAATCTCACAGAAACCCTGTGATACCAGTTGTAACGGAATTGCACTGGCTAGCAGTCTGCTTCCAATCTGAATTCAAGGTGATGGTGATGATATTTAATCCACCCAAGCTTACCTTTCCCAGTACACTCAGGCAAAAGCAAACTTGTGCAGCCTCTCACAGCTTGTGTATTCTTCCTCTTTAATAATGTTCACCATATTGACCACACAGTGCTATTGCTTGGCCACACATGTCCTGGTTTACAGTGTGTGAAATATTTTTCTATCCTTCTTAAGGCCATTTCCACACTACACTCTTATAGCGCGATTATTCCACTTTCAACATCGTATGGAATTGGCAGTTTAGGGAGGGGCTGGCTGACCTAAATATACACAGTAGCATATAAATATTTTGAAGGAAAGGAAGGAAGGAAGGAAGGAAGGAAGGAAGGAAGGAAGGAAGGAAGGAAGGAAGGAAGGGAGAGAGGAAGAGTGACACAGTAGTTAGGGAAGGGTAGGGAAAGTGCAGCCCAGACCATACATTCAGCTGCAATCTCTTTTTCTGTGTCCCAAATTCCCACTGACCCTCCCCAAAAAACTCTCCATTCTTACCTCGGGGGAGGTCACACAAATTGTGTCTGTCAATTAACTTTCCTGCAGATTCCTGTGTGGAATGATTTAATTTGAGCAGAATCATCCCCACTCAAACACTCTGAAAACCTTGGAAATGGAAACTACAGGGATATTGATTCACTTCCAGTTCAGGTTTTGGGTGCAACCCATGCTGGTGAGTTGGTGGAAATGAGGGTTGAAATTTGGCTTCCAGTGTTATTGCCCAGCCCCTAGTTAGAACGCTCGGCTAGGTTTCGGGAACCAGGTTGAAGTCCCCTCTAGGCCATGAAACTCACTGGATGACTTGGGGCAGTTCCCCCCCCTCCTTCCCTCCTTCTCTTACTTATCCCAGAGGATTGTGGTCAGGATAATGCATTTGTGTTGGGAGGAACCATGTCCACCACCTTGAGCTCATTGAAGGAAAAGTGAGACAATATAACTAATGTGTCAATAAACGTTTTAGGAGACTAACTCCTTTCCCAAAAGAGATGCAACCATGACTGTTACAGGCCTGAAATATAATAACTGAACAAGCAGTGAAATGTAAAGAACAAAAATGAAGCCAGAAACACCTCCTGTACCACACCTCCTCTTCAATATGCATGTGTAAAGCATCTTGATACGTTTCTGAATCAGAATTTGTGTCTTGTTACCTTCTGGCATATTCCATAATGCCAAAGCATGCACTACTTTCTTTCTCTTGATTTCTGAGTAGTTTTCTGTTATACAAAAACTCTGCTAATAGGCCCCTAGCAATGGCAACATGCATCGTGGGAAGGCTAGTTAACAATTTCAAGTACATGTCTGTTCCATTAAAAACTATATTTTGGAAACTTTGCTGTTGAGTAATAACATTATCTTATGATTTATGCAATTAGTTATCAGGGCTATTATTTGCGGTGTGGCTAATCACTACCCAAGCTGGGCACATGCTCATATCATTGTACGCTGACCCACAACTTTCCATTACTATGTTCAACACACATGGAAGAGCTGGTGTTGTTTTTTCCTGTCCTGTCTTGATGTAAAAAACATTTAGAGTGTCTCAACAGTAAATGTCAGTTGTGCTAGTATTGTACTATTATTATGGAACCAAACTCAGTATCTTTAACCATGGGACCCTTCAGGCAACAGCAGCAGAATTGCAATGATAACTTATGACAGAAACCAAGCATTATTTTTTGCTGCTGGAGAGGATTAAAATGTTACACTTTCCCCTGTTCAAGAAAACCTCTACTTTCTTGAGGAATTATTAGTCTCTCACCCATTGAAATACAGAGTGTGCTTTTGTTTGTGTGTGTGAAAGAGATCTCAGTCACACTCCAGTCTGTTTCTAGGCATAAATCAAAGGCCCTTTCTGCACTTTACCTGCTCGCGGAGGTGGGGGGGTGCTGTTTGCGCAAGCAGCCTCTTGCACGAGGCACTCGCATCGCTCCTCCGTTCTCCCGCAGCTGGCTTTCTGGTCATGTGACCATCGCATGAGCGCCTCACCCCTTCCTTCCGCAGTGCAGCCTGGGAGCTGTAGGCTGCACTGGGGGAGGAAGCGTGACCAGCCCGTCTCACCCAATGCACAGCAGGTAAGTGAGCGGGCCCCAGGAGCATTGCGCAACTGCGCACCATTTTCGGCTTAAAGCCAAAAATAAAAAGGTGTGCATCTGCTCTGCGTCCGGCTCTTGAGCATCGCATAAATGGGAGTGCGTCGTACGGACCGCCGCTCCCATTTACGCAACACTCAAGGGCCCTCTGGCAACAGAAACTGTGTGCGGAAAGGGCCAAAGTGCTGGTTATGACCAATAAAGCTCTATATGGCTTAGATCCAGGCTACATGGAAGACTGTCTTTCTTTATGGGCCTGCCCAGGCCCTGGCATCCTCAGGAGAGGCTTTTTTCTCAGTTTGACTACTTTCACAGGCAGAGTTGATGGAAACACCAGACAGAGCCGTTTTTGGTGGCTGCCCGTAGCCTCTGGATCTCACTTACTTGCTGTCCTTCTGTCAGCAAGCAAAGCCTTTTTTTTTTTTTAAAGGTTTTTGGAACTACAGGTTTCTAACGTCAGGACTTTAAAAGGTGCTGTACTGCTCTTATCGAACTATTTTTTCAAACTGCACTTTATCCTTTGAAATGTTTTAAATTGTTTTAATACTGTGCATAGTTTAATTCTAGACCGTTTCCAGAAAAAACGCTCTTCCATGTCATCGTGCTGCAATCCCGGGTCTGGAAAGGAGCGCATCGGTAGCACTCCCCTCCGCACCTCACCTGCTTCCTGTAGAAGGCAGCGCGATGGCGCTGCCTCTTCCTTCCACAGAGCAGCTGGGCACATTCCGCTCTATGGAAGGAAATGGTGCCATTGTGCTTCCACGGTTTCCACACAGTTGGGAAAGATGGGAGCACTGCATAACTGTAAGCGCAAAATGGATTTTTTCCGTTTTGCAAAAAATGCACCAGCATGATGCTTGGGGACAGGCTGGCAGTGGGCTGGCAATGACATCGTGTAGAAGCACAACCTGCTGACCACTGCCATCTTGTCCAAAAAGTGGCTTAGCCTTGTTGTGCAGAAATGGCCCTCGATTACTGTTAACTTTTGTATGTTTTTTGTTGTGTTGTATTTGTTTTAAATTGTAAGCCATCTTGAGTTCCAATGGGGATGGTAATGGTGAGGGTATAAAATTCATTGCCATCATCACCATCATTGTACTGTGGTGATGATCAAAAAATGAATAATTTGTATTATTGTTTGAAATCATGAGGGATTCTGGTTTGTGAAATGTGGCATTTATAATGTAAGCATGCCAAGTGCTTTATAGGTATAAATACATCTTCAGTGGACTTCACTTTGGAGCTGATCAGGCTGAAGATATTGCTCTCTGTAATCTGTACCTTGGGATGAAGTCACCCGATGAAATTTTCTGCAGAGATTTCATTCTCCCTTTAGTGAGTTGCTTACGATACTGGAACCATTACATAACTGAACAAGGGGAGACAGAATAGACAAAAATAGAGGATGCTTTTATTATTTCAGATGTTTGCCCTGAAGGACTTGTTGTGAGTTCAGCTGGATTTTCTTCTTCTTTCAAATTGTTTGGTTTGAACTGCAAAAGCAGCAGGTTAATTACATTTTTAAAGTGATCTCTCAAATGGTGAACAGATATTTTGTAAATCCATTCTCATAATACGTGGCATATAAACCATTTTCATGGGTGCACAATGCAAGCACTGGGTATTGTTCCTGCTGTGAAAATTCCGTATTGCACTTTAAATTAACTAATCACTCTTACATTTTATTTACTTCAATGATTTGCATTGGATTATAGCTATTGTTTCCATGTGCCTGGAAATACATGAACAAAAATACAGATATGATTTGGCTGCTGTGAGCAATAAACTCTCAGGTCATTTCTGCACTACACTGTTATAGTGCTATTATTCCACTTTCAACTTCCTATGGAATCCTGGGGTTTGCAGTTTAGAGAGGGGCCTTTAGAATTCTCAGCCAGAGAGTTCTTTGGCCTCAGTAAACTACAGACCCCAGAAATCCACAGGATGTTGAAAGTGGAATTTTTGTTCAGAGGGGGTTTGGTACTGCTTTCCTCCGAAGCTAAGAGACTGTGCCTTGCTCAAGGTCACCTAGTGGGTTTCCGTGGTTGAGCAGGGTTTTGAACCCTGTTCTCCTGGAGTCCTCATCCAACACTCAAACCACATTGGCTCCCATGCCATTTGTTGCCCCCGTTGTAACGTAAGGGTGGACACACCTATGTGAAAAGTAATGCATATACTAGTCTCTTTGTATCTGGTAGAGATCTCAAGTTGCACTTAAGGAAAGACACTGGTTCTAAGATGTTTTCAAGACATTTATTCTTGACACCTGCTATTGCTTGTGAGTAAAACTATAAATATTCCTAACATGTGCACAATATCAGTCTGACTGCCAAATGCTGTCTTTTTTTCCCTTTTTTTTTGGAATGTGTCTATTCTGAGTAGCTTACATAAACAAAAAGAAATAATTGGTTCTTGAGTTTTTTCTATTGCTTTACTGTTCCACTTTCATCAACTAACTGCTTTATCAAAGGGGAAGAAGAAAGAAAGAAAGCCTCAGATAACGTTATGGTATAAGTGTACCACCTTGGAGGTATACAGAAGATATACACATCAGAATCAGTAACTCATGTCATGTACATGTTCTGTTTGGTTGTTTATGACATTTATTTATCACTTCAAAACACAACAGGACTCAATGAAAATGATATGTGCTTTAGTTTTAAGAGTTGAGGTTTACCTTATAACAAGGTAGCAATAAAACACAAAACTATATTCTTTTTTAAAAATAAACAAATTATTTTTGTTATTGAGACACAAATGGCCTAAATCCCTTGCATTAACATTAAAGTAAATTCTATTGATTCACGGGGTCTAATTGAGACGAACAATTGAATTTAGGTCAAAGGAATTAAAAGCAGTTGAAAAGCAAATCAATAAAGAGAGTAGAACACTCAGCCATTAACAGCCCCTTCTTCAGCAGCCACTCATTTGTCAAAAGCCTCTTGCTGATGAATAAAAAGAGATTTCCCAACCACTGGATGGACAATGAATGTGTGTGCAGTCTGGAGTTGTGTTGCTTGGAAGTTTTGTAGCCAAGGAGCAGCCATCTTTTTGTTGGCTTAAATAATAAAACATTAGGCTTAAGTAAAATTTATGGGTGAAATGCAACCGTGCCCATCCAGCTATAGGTGTTGGATTGTTAAACGTGAGACATTCCATTTTCCCTCGTGGAAAAAGGGATCAGTAAGCCTTCCAACCTCTGTTTTCCTGTATGGACACAGAACCACAGAGGGGACATTGCAGTCTCTTCCACATAGCTTCTCCTTCCCTTCTATAGCATTAGGGGAGCTTGGCCTTGTCAAAAATTGTAATACTTTGTCATATACTTCTTTCGATTAAGTAAAGAGGAAGAACTTTCTATATATATTACTAATCCTACTAGCTTTAATGCTTACTTTGCTAGAGTGTGCTGAGCTTGGAAAACTTCTTTTGCAGGGTAATGAGTTCCAGTTCCAAGGAACAGCAAAGTAGTAAGATTTTACTTTCTCATTTATCAGAATTAACTAGAATAGTTACATTGGGTCATTTTTTTATAATCTGAATGCTGCAAGCTCCTGGCTAATGGTGCATAATGCACATAATCCACAACAGACTATAAAGCTGCAGCATGAGGGACACCATGAACCATCAAGTGAACCATGAGATATTCCTCCTCCAGCATTTCCTAAGGCCACACTCTTTTAAGTAGGTGTGATGTTCTCCCTTATTAAGTCACAATTATAATAAAATGTAGTAATAGTATCATTACTGGGGAAAGGAATTAATTATAAGTGACTAGTTGTATGTAACTAGTTACTTCCATGTTCTGAAAATGAATTTACATCTAGCCATGGCCAACCCAAGATCTTTTCCTGCCTACATATTAGGAGAAGGATAAGATGATGCTTCCTCCTGTCATGACCAGATTCATAGAGGAATTTGATTTCAGTGCTGAAATACTGCACCTGAGGGCATTAACCTAGCAAGGGTGGGGCAGGCTTTGGCAGGTTAAAGACATGCTCAGCTCTGGCCATTTCCGTACTAGACTGTTAATAGCGCTACGATTCCACTTTCAACATCCTATGGAATCCTGGGGTTTGCAGTGTCAGGAGGGGCCGGCCGGCCCCTCCTGAAACTGCAAACCCTAGGATTCCATAGAATGTTGAAAGTGAAATCGTAGCGCTATTAAATGTCTAGTGCGGAAATGGCCTCTGACTTCCAACTACGTAATGCAACAACTGTAATGCTCACTGCATCATGTAAGCAGAGAAACCCATTCACATGGGCAACACCTGCTGAATGAACTGGAAACTCCTAAGGAACTAACTGGGTTGGCTTGATTTTGACTTTGCCTGCTCACCCACTCAAGGGCCTTTACCAGTTTATTGTGAAAAAGTGACACAGGCTGCTCAGGTCAGTTATAATGGCTTCTTATTCAGGAAGGCTCTTGCCTCTCTTTCATATCTGCTGCCTCAGGTGGCTGCCTTGTGCTGCTTTTTGGCATAAAGGTGGGTGCAATGTAGTCAAAGGCAGTTAATCCAAGGAAACACCAGCAGTTCTTGTCTGTAGACATGCAGACATGTTGACATTTTGATCTGTGCCTGAAGCTGTCAAAAGGTCATGGCTGCAGACAATCAGATGGCTTTCCAGTTGATGCTGCAACCTTACATGTTTATCAAAGAAGGTAGTCTCAAAATGATCACTGGACCTCATTCCATCCCAGGTAAGTGTGCATAGGGTTCTTTTGCACAGAAAAATATAGAGCAGTGCTCTTGCTTATTCAGGGAAATTTCCTGGAGGATTCAACAATAGGGCTTGAGAAGGAAAAACTTTCATGATGGAACTGTGTCATATCTTAATAGAATCTCAGGAGAGCTTTAAAAAAATTGATTCAATGCTGGGAAGCTGTGGCACTCTAGATATGAGTTTAATGCATACTCCAAATCCCACCAACCTTAGCCAGCCTGGCTGATGGTGAAGCATGATGGGAGTAGTAATTCATCAATGTCTGGAGGGCCAAAAGTACTCTGTTCCTGCTTTACGTTATATCCATGATACACAGGCTCCTTTATAACTAAGGATTCTTAACGGTGGTAGAGTTATTACTGTTGTGTAAAAAAACAATGGTAGCAGTTTCCTCATATGGGTGCAGTTGTATCCAGAATGAACTATTTTCTTTGAGTTAAGCCTGTTCCTGTAAACAGATGAGTAGAAATCAAGGGCCTGGTTTGTGTTTCTCTGCCTTTTTGAAGTCTCTTAGGTTACCTTAAACTCACGCAGATTTGAAAGGGCAAGGTATATGTTGATAAAAAGGGAATCTGTATTTATAGAATTGTGTTGTGTCCTGAATTCATATGGGCTACGTCATACATTGGTTAAAAATCAGATCTGGCTGTTGGAGAGTTATTTCCAAAAAGAAGGGCAGATTACTTATAAAAACCAATGTATCTCAACATAACATTGTCAGTGTTAAATCCAGGATGACTACACAGTATTTGGAAAGCTGTGTTTCAAAATAGTAAGTTATATTTATAGTTCCAAGGCCTCAGTGTAGTTAATTACTATTTGTACTAAGTTACTGTAGTTAGTTGCAATTACATTTGTAAAAATAAGTCCAATTTTCTATTTCTTGGAAGGGGCAAAAACAGACACTCAGCTACAATAAAAAAAAAAAAATCCTACAAGCTGCGGACCTATGGTAATAAATGACCTAGTCTTATCCAATGCCTGAAACAGAACATGAGACAGCACTTGAGTAACCTGATATTGCTCCCCCACCATGTAGGAAAGTCACATCCTCATAACTATAAAAGTAATGGTAAAGTTAACACTGAGGTAGTAAAATTATACCTCACTAAACTGCAGTAATAATGTTAGTTATATCTTTGTTACTGAGGAAAGGAATGAACTCCCAGTAACTAGTTATTCATAAATAGATATTTCAAAATACTGGCTTGCTACTGGTTATTGGTAACAAGTTAGTTCCAAGTATTGAAAAGGCAAAGGAAAGCAAAACAAGACATGGTTAATCTGCTTAAATGTATATTTATTAAACTCCAGTCCTACATACAAGAGATGGTGGCAATGTTACTGCAGTTATGCTGTCTGGTGAGAGCACTAGATATCTCTTGATATCAAATAATTTGGCCTTTATTTGACCTTTCTCTGCCACCCTACTCCACGTGTTAGCAAGGGCCACCGGACGAGCACGTAATAGGCGTGGCTGTTAATGGTTGTACATTCCAAACCTCATTTAGGCAGGCAACTTAATGCCTCTCCGATGCTTCAGGGACCATTCCTTCTTGCAAACCCCCCTTGCTCAGCACTACTTTACACAAAGACGCACGGCCGAGTGCCGAGCCATTCCTTTACGTTGGGCCATTTGCATACTTGCCATACTATTGTCATCGAGCGCTAAGCTCATTATGCAAACCTGACCTTTTCCAACACCTTTGTCCCGCTCTAAATTTCCTTTGTTCTCACCGAGCATGGCATGACCTGTAGGCACAATTCACCCTATAAAAGGTCCCCGATTCTGAGCCTTCCTCAGATCGCTTTGGACTTCCATCCCGCTTTGCTGTCGGTTTGTCTGAAGAGTTCCCCTCAGCGGGCCACGCTAAGTTTCCTCCCCTCAACCTCCATTTCTATCCAGGATTGCGTGAAAAGATGTCGTATTACCCATTCCCCCAAAACTCTCCATTTCTATTTCTCAGTTAGTTAGTGTATGTCGTGTCTTTTGTGTTGTTTGTTCTCAATAAAAATATTATTTGTTGCTTTAGAACTTGTCTAACCACTCTCTGACCCGATGCTGTAGACATAGGGTTAAAAGATCCCAGCTGAGTTACCCTGCCTCTCGTTAGCTTGAGAGAGTGCTTGAGTCTAATTTCTCCCATCTTGCGTTTTTATTTGGTAATTTGGGTGCCCCTCCCGGGACCCCTAACATACAGGGTAACAGCAAAGCTACCTTCAACCCCCATAGTCTCCAAATTGAGCTAGAAAAAGAAACTTGAAAAACCTGGAGAGTTGCAGCTAGTCAGTATAGAGAACACTGAGCCAGACAGAGTAGTGATTGAGGCAGCTTCATCTGATTTAATGTGCATTGACCAAGGTGGACAACTTCCTGTGATAAGGACTGCACTGGTGCTGCCACCACTGACGTTCCTTCCATCATTACATTTGGCACCAACTTAAGTAGCTCTTTATAGCATACAAGGGTGCAAGTGTCCCTTCCTGCACCACAGAAGCCTGTAGCCTGGCAGGTCAGACCATCTCCTTCCTTTCCAGGAGTGAAGGGAGGGAGGAAGGAAAAGCAGCAGCAACAAATAGGGATGAGTGAATGGTAAGGTTAGCAAAAATGGCCTGTGAGCATACAGGCTGGCCATGGGCTGCATATTGTCCACCCATGATGTAGATAAATGTGCCAGCTTCTTTTTACATCTGTTGAGATAGTGGCTCTAAAGTATGGCAAGTGGTGTTGGGACCTCGGCTGCACTTGTATTCTAAGGTAGGTAGAACTGATGTACAAGATAGCTGCCATATTTGATGGGAGCTTTAACAAAGGGATTCCCAGGGTTGTCTCCCACATCACTCTCCACACTCCTCCCTGTCATCGTGGCTTCTGTCCATGTGGTTACTCTGGCACATACCCTTCAACCTTACCAATTTGGCAGAGGCCGTTCATAGTAATTCTCTGTCGTACCACTTTTTCAGCTACTTTTAAAATGTGCCAGTTTCTCTCTCTTCCTGGTTTCCCTCTATGTCCTCAGATTACTTCAATTGCTGCAAACTGAGTTCAAAATGCAAAAGTAGTTTGCACTCAGTTAACTCAGCAGCAGAAGAGGAGAGGAGATATAGAATTTTGCCCCTCCTCACCCTGTAGGTTCGGACAAAAGCAAACTGCTGCAGCCTCTCCTGGCTTGCGTGTTCTTCTTCACTAATAACTTCTGGGATCTTGACTATACTTTGCTTGGCCACAGTCATGTAGGGATCGTGGGGGCAGCGGGGCAGTTCACTCCGGACGACAATGTTTTGGGGGCATTCCAGCCTGTAGGTGCAGCCCTGTGCACCCTTGACATGCCCCCACGTGCCCTGGCCACTCACCCACACACCGCAGCCACACCCCCATGCACGGTGGCCACACCCCCACGCATGGTGGCCCACCCCCCTCACCACACTCCAAGCTCCGCCACTGCTTGGCCACACATGTCCTGGTTTTCTTCTGTGAAATGGAGATTATGCAGTCATCCTCCTTGCTGGTCGAGAGCAGGATTCACCTCCTGCTTACGACTGTTTTCAAGATGGAGCAATGAAGAAGTGATGCTCCCTTCCCAATTTTCAAAATGGCAGCTGGTTTCCTACTGCTTACCACTTAGAGATCAAGAAGACCCCTCACTGGAACCATACAGCCACTTTTTTTGGAGTTTAGTTTAATGTTGTTTTATAATTGTATATAGTTTGATTACATGTACTTATCAGTTTGTTTTATATTATACTAGAATTTTTGGTGTTTTACCTGCATAATTCATTTTATAAATGAATGGTTTAGTTTTTTTATTCCTTGTTTCCCTTTGTGTTTGGGTGTGGTGTTTTAGTTTGCAATCCTTTGCCAGAACCCACTATTTCCAGTTGTTTTACTTGTAAAACGCTATGTACAGTACATAGATGGTGCTATGTAAATAAATAAAACATAAATGCCAAGAGTTAAAAAGGCGTTAATAAAATCCATTTCCGTATCACAAAGCAGCTTTTCTCAGACTGCATCCTAAGGACAGCAGTAACTCAGAATGGGGAGAAGACCTATAGAGAGCCAGGAAATGTTGTTGGGATCCCCTTAGAGCAGGAGTTCCAGGCCTAGGCCCCAAACCAAACTCCTAGACATGTATCCGCTGCTGCCAGATTCACAGAATCATAGAGTTGGAAGAGACCACAATGGTAATTGAGTCCAACCCTCTGCCATGCAGGAACACATACTGAAAGCACTCCTAGCAAATGGCCATCCAGGAAATGACCTGTTCTCTTACAGGCTGTCCTGAAGACCCCATGTCTCAGGGAAGGAGGAAGAGGGGGTCAAAATATACCATGGGAACTACAAGGACTTAGCAGCACTTTTGAAGGAGATTTGGCAACACACTTTCCCATCAGGTATACACCTACCATATGCAAGAGCACTTTTACTGAATCTATAATATTTTGTTATCATAAGCAGTGGTTCAACTATGAAACATTTATGAGGACACCCTATAAAAAGCAGCTCAGTTATGCTTTTGTATCTCAAGCAGAGCAGTGTGAGAAAAGAATCAATGAGCTTTTCACACAGAGGGCTTTATAAAGATGTTTTATTTTCACAGTTCACATGTTATCCATCAGTTTATTTTTAGGCGTGTTTTTGTTACAGAATGTTCACATTTTCCCTTTGCTCTTTTGAAAGAACTCATCTACACTGATACAAGGTTGTCAGGGCCAGTCCTCCTATTAGGCAGGGTGAAGTGGCCAGCCATGTCATGGGTGTCATGAAAGGGCCACACACTTTTCATTATTTCATTTTTCATTATTGTAGTTCTATTGCCAAAAAGAGAAGGGCACTTCTAAGGCTGTTTCTGTACTAGACTGTTAATAGCACTATGATTCCACTTTCAACATCCTCTGGAATCCTGGGGTTTGCAGTTTCTGGAGGGGCCAACTGCAAACCCCAGGATTCCAGAGGATGTTGAAAGTGGAATCATAGCGCTATTAACAGCCTAGTGTGGAAATGGCCTGAGATTTTCTGGCCAGAATCCTGTTGGTGACTTAGGATGCCACAACTATATCCAGTGCCTTTTTATTCAACACTTTTGCTCCAATTGGACAAGGATGGTGAGAGGCTCTCAGATATAGTTCCACCTCCTCCCAGCCTCTGATTGGCCCTGTGGGTGCACAAGGGAAAAAAGAAGCAATGTTTGCCCCCCTGATAAGTTTATGCTCCACTAATGGATTTTATTGAAAGCCAGCAGGGTGTAGTGGTTTGAATGTTGGACTACGACCTTGCTTAGCCATGGAAACCCATTGGGTGATCTTGGGCACATCCCACACTCTCAGCCCCTGAAAATCCCATGATAGGTTCCCCTTAGAGTCACCACAAGTCAGAAACAGCTGGAAGGCACACAACAAAAACAAGTGGTTTTATTGGCATTTAGCTTCATGTGCCAAACTAGTCTGATTAGTTTCGGTACTGAGCAGCTTGTCTTAGCTTGAGGGGTCATCTGGTGCTCCTTCTCAGGCAAGAAAATATCTTGGAGTAAAGCTAGCATATACTAGCTAAACGCTAGCCAGTATTGCATACAAATATTAAACAAGAGTTGGAATATCTGTGTTCAAACTTCCATTCAGGCTCCTTTGGTGCCCTTGGGTCCATAGCCAGCTTTCAGCTTAACCTACCTCATTGAGTTGTGAAGATAAAGTGGGGTGGGGAGTTGCGTGCACGTTGGAGGAAGGGCATAATACAAATGTAATCAGCATAACAGATGCATTTCAAATCTCACCTGGCTTGAATGCAAATTTCTCCAGATTTGGCTCCTCATTCAGGAGTGTATCTATGATGGTGAGGGCAAAATGAGGTCACTGGCCCCAATAAGAATTCTGCCCTGCCCTGTAGTTTTTCTTTTTGAGTCCCCAAATTTCTAGCATTGCAGTAATGTAAAACTTTAGGCAAGCATTTAGAAATACAGTTTAGCCATCCAAAGAAAAGGAGTGGGCAAAATTAACAAAGGAATGTGAACACAGCAAATATAACAATTTCAGGTGTGAACGATTTTCACTGTAAGCAATGTTAGAAACTTGGGGACAGACAGAAAATGGAGTGTGGAAGTCTTATTTGGGAGAGCAGTGTCATCCTATTGTCTGTCTACAGCTACACCCCTGTCCTCATTTATGACAATAATGTACTAAAGAAGAGAAGCAAGTGAAATCCATCCCCTGCCATGGCTACAGAAAGAAGAAACAAAACACAGCAGAGATTAAAAACAACAGCAACATCTCAAAGCTAAAACATGATAAATTTCACCTTACATTCATTCACCTAACATTCTGTATTGAGAGTTGTTGGTTGGTTTTTTTTAACTTCTGCTGTGTGCCTATGTTTAACCTTCTCTGAGTTTCAGGGAAACAGATGAACCAGGGAAAAATATAGGACACGTATGTGCATAAAATGTTAATATATCAGTTGCACTGAGGGGCCAATTTTTATGCTAGCATTTTATTTTGAGCTCTTGCCTTCTTCAAAGAGTTCTTCCTGTGCACCACCCCTTTATTATTATTACGTTAATACTGCTACTCTTACTTTGAGAAGCTGTTAAGCCTTTGGTGAATCATATATTGTGAAGAAGAAACTAATGTGAAAAGTGCAGCTCAGGGAATTAAAATGTAAAGTAGGCCACTTCTCCTGGAAGAGACCAAGGGAGAAATGAGCCAACAGTTACTGGCAATTAGAGATCCGAATGAAGTCTGTTGGGTTTACATTTCCATATAGTAGAAGTCTCCATTTTGTGCCTTTAAAGACCAGCAGTGGGATAAAGTGCTTTTTGGCTCAGAAATCTGTACATTTCCAAGACTTGTGGCATATTTTGATGAGGACTCAAAATCTACAGAAAACCAAGTATACATCTTTTTAAAGGCACTTCCAAGGCTTGTGGCATGTTTTGGTGAGGACACAAAATCTACAGAAAACCAAGTATACATCTTTTTAAAGATGCATATATTTGAAAAACGCACACAAACACACTCTAGGAAATTGGGAAAATGAATTAAAAATTGTGTAGTTTTAAAAAATGTGTACCATAATAAGAAAATTTCTCTGTGGAAAGAGAAAAGAAAACACTCTCAAACCCAGCGATTTGAAAATGCTGGTGGGATTTTGAGAGTGCAATAAACGCTTAATGGACAGATTTGCACATCCCTTTTAGGAATGTCAGGGGCAGTTACAGAAACCATTAAACAAAGGATCCCAGATGCTTTTCAGTGAAATTCTTTTCCATCTCTGGACCATGTGTAAAACTGCCATCACTACAGAACTGAAGATTCACTGACCCTGGGACTTCATTGATTATTTTCTTCCCATTGCTTTGATTCATCAGAATCCAACCCAGGCGTTGGAGCTGCTGCATTGATTCAGCACAGATTCTACTATCCCGCCTTAAACAGCCTCAGAAACAATTCATCAGTCAAGAAACCTTTGGCTTACATCCATAGGTGTCCCTGTAACTAACAAAAAGCTTTGTCTGTTCACAGAAATACTGTTTTCAGCCTAGGAGACAAGTCCTGCATGAGCAAGGAGAAACCAAATGGAGATACATTCCTCTGTTTGTGCCCGTTCTTTCTCAAGGTCTTTTAATGAACAAAGAATAGAGAAAGGTTGGCTGGCTGACTAGGCAGAATCTGAACACTGCTGTTAGAAGGTAAGAGGACATACAGGCAACATTTCCAAATGTGTGTATTATAAACTCCCATCTAGATAACTCCAAACCTAACGCCAATCTTTTTCTTATATATCCCTTCAGTTATCATCACCACCACACCTCATAGAGTCATATTTAAAAAAACACAACTAACAATTAGTCATGCTATCCCTACATTTTGTGAGAACAGATGTAATACTAATTATATGAGGCAAATTTGATTCCTGGCAAAGAATACATAATTGCCAGCCTCTCTCGCTAAGAGACCCAAGCAAAGCTCTTCCTCCCCTCCCTCCCTCCCTTGTTTCCTTCCTTCCTTCCTTCCTTCCTTTCACTAAACACAGAGAGATTTTCTTCTGAGTAGAAAGTCATAAGATTCCATTCTCACCCAAAGTGAGGTGAAGGATTTTGGCTAATGTATCTCTAACAAGTCTGTTATGCCCCCTAAATATGAAATCTAGATATACAGTTGGCTCTCCACATTTGCAGGTTTAACCTTCATGGATTTGGGTGTTTGTGAGTTTCTCCAACCCCTGCCCCCTACCTCAGGCACTTCTTTTCCAGAGTAATCTTCCCTCTTGATGGCTCTGACCAGGCTGTGCAGCCCTTTAAAACCCACCTCTGGTCCTCCTCCACCAGCAGCCCACATAAAGATAGCTCACAGCCAAATTTCTCAGTACCACAAACTGTTTCCCAGTGCATCCTGACACCCAAGGAAGGAGATGGGCAAGAGAGAGGAAGTATAGGGTCACTGTTCTGACCCCCCTTCCTTGAGCTGGTTTGGACTCTGGGTGTCCAGTCTGCCCACCCCTGCCACATGCCCCAGCCCCCTTCTCACAGACACACACACATTTTTATATTTATGATTTTTCCGCTTTTGCAAGGGTCCTGTGCCCCCTAACCCTAGCAAATGTGGAGGGCTAACTGTGTTTTGAATATGTGTTCCCAGGCAGATGTCAGCATGAATCCCATGCATACCATGTGATGCAGGTACCCCACATCCAGCTGTCCAATGCAGAACCATAAAGTGTGGGTTCAGGCCCTGGTTATTGGGGTGGAGGGTTGATCAGCAGCAGATCTGCATGATGGATGGGACTACTTCTGGATTATTGTTGAGGCAGCTGGCTGGCCAGGTGAGTGCCTCTGGGTCAAGGTGGTGGCTTTGGGGCTACATCTGAGGCTCCCAGCTGTGCATAAAAGGGAGGGATCCAAAGAAGGGGATCTTCTCCCACTTCACTCCCCCCTCCCTGATTTTCTGCGGGTTGGAAAGAGGCTTTCAAGATCTGCTGCCAGAAGGGCTGCCTAGTAAGACCTTCCAAAGTATTCTGATGGCAAGGAAGGCAGCAGCGTGGATAGGACTGGGTGGAAATCAAGGTGGCCATTTGTTACAGTGGACAAGGAACCAGGGAAGCATCTCCAGTGCGTGCAGCATCCTGAAGCTTGGTTAAGCTGAAGATGGGAACATTTACCCAATAGTTGGGATACTTTGGTTGGCAGCTGCACAAGCAATTCCCAAGGCGCCTGGCTTCCTTTCCTTACCTGCTCAGTATGCAGTTTTGAGTCCTTGGTAGATTGTATAAAAATATGCAATTTTAAAATATTTTTGTTATGTTTTTAAAAATTCACTTGACTTTATAATGATTGTCAAAAAGATTTAACAAATAGTGATACAACCAAGAAAGACAGGAATATATACAACATAGTTGGGCCCCAGAAACTTTTCTGGACCAACCCCCCCACACACATCAGCCTTGATCTTCTGATTAGTGTGCATGTTTTTATCTCCATAGGAAATCTACATGGAAACGACTTTAACAAAGATATGATCTCCCTGGCTAGATATTTCCGCACAAGACTGTTATAGTGCTATTATCCCACTTTCAACATCCTATGGAATCCTGAGGTTTACAGTTTAGGGAGGGGCCTCAAAGGTTCCTCAGGATTCCATAGGATGATGAAAGTGGAATAATAGCACTATAACAGACGACTGCAGAAATGGCCAAAGATAAATGTGTGTTGTAGTACAGCTCATACTTTAATTTCTGCTTTCTTTTGTAATTTCCTTCTCAGGCGAAAGCATATCTTGGCCTTCTTTCGAATCACTATTAAAATGTCAAGGAACATAATGACCTTGATGGTATGCAATAAACTCCTCTTTTCATGGAAAGTCCTGGAAAGTGAGCAAGAATCTTTTGGCTTCAGAGATCTGTCAGAAGGACATTTTTGAAATATCATCTGTGATTTCTTTGCTTCTAATTCCCTCTTCCCTAATTCCCTGTTACCCATAAAATTAAACATTTAAATCACACCTCTGATTACAGTATCTGAGTGCTTTATCCAGCTTCATTGGGAGTGTGTGCTATGTGAATAAGCAAATAAGTAAATCTGTAGCTAAAGTTATATTTAACTCCCATCTGAAGCTTACTGCTCCAGTGGCACACCATTATTTCAAGTGCATGCTTCTACAGAGTAGTCCTTTCTGAAAGTGGAGCCAGAGCTACCCTTCGGCAGGCTGAGGCAGTCGCTACAGGAAGTAGGTTGCTGCCGAGGTGCAAAGGGTAGCACAACATGTTATATGAGACAGTGTGCTTGCAATGGTCTCCACTGTATCAACTAAGTTAGCCTACTTCCCTCAGGTGCTGCGGAACATACATAGAATGGGCAGAGGCAACATTTTGCCTTCACCTCAAGTAGCAAAATATCTTTGGCAGGCCTGAACAGTCCAGAAATTGCTGCCAGGAAGTAGCAGCTATAATCGGAATGAGATGGTGTACCCGCCAGCATTTCCAAGACGAAAACTGATACACTTATGCCCAAGCATCAGAGTGTGATCAGGATGGCAAAAGGTATTAATGAGGAAGGACACACAGAGTAGGAGAGGTTGTAGCCAATTGTTTTTACCTAAGCCTACTGGGAAAGGCAGGATTACCTATTCCTCTCCTTTCCCCCTTTCAAAGTTAACTGCGTGCAACCTACTTTTGCACCTTGAACTCAGTTTGCATCAATTGAGGTCATTTCAGCACTAGGCTGTTATAGCGCTATGATTCCACTTTCAACATCCTATGGAATCTTGGGGTTTGCAGTTTCAGGAGGGGCCCCTCCTGAACCTGCAAGCCACAGGATTCCAAAGGATGTTGAAAGTGGAATCATAGCACTATAACAGCCTAGTGCAGAAAGACACTGAGAGTCGGCTGAGGACAAGGGGAGAAAGTATAGGGAGGAGGGGAAAGAAACAGGGACATTTTATAAATAGCTGAAAAAGCAGGACAACAGAGGATTAACTGGGACTGTCCCAAAACTGATATAGTTGGAGGGAATAAAATGGGCCCAGTATTTCTTCTACTTTACAGCTAACTTCTCTCTTACATTAATCCAATATCTCCAGCCCAAGTATTTGAAGCAGACTTCTGGGTAGTGCAATGTCAAAATCAATGTTGAAGGTCAAACACTGTAACCATTTTCAGTCAGATTGCCCTAATACCAGATCTATGCCAGAAATTTTGGCTTGGGTTTATCTGGTCATAATAAGAGTGACCAGGATAGTTAAATGAAAAGTAGGTGAACTGTGATTTTTAAATGGTCTCCCATGCTTCATTGAATAATGAAGATGCATTATTAAATGGACTCCATTATATGCTTCAGTGGAAAATAAAGATGCAAGCAAGTAGAGCTAGCACATTGATCATTGATCTTACCAACCCCTGAGTAGCAGTAGTAATTCTTGCTGCATTTCAGTCTGGTTACAGCTGCCATTTCTTGGCAGCAGTTTCTGTGACTGTACCAGTAGAAAACTTATCATCTGTAACTGGAGGCATCCCAAATCAAATGGTATCTTCCCCCAGTCTCATTTCCCTCTTGGAATTGCATCCTGGCTCACTCTGCATAATAGAAGTAGTGAATGCCTGAACCCTTATACCCAAAGGAAGAGAAACCTTGGCACATCAGATATTTTGCTCATGCTGCCTTGAGGCATTCTGAGGGTTACAGTCCAAGAAAAGTAACTTGTTCCAATCTCTTCCAACATGGGAGGGATTGTGGGAAATACCTGGTGGCCAAAGATTCTCCACGCCTGGAACAAGTTATTCCATAAAATGAGGGTACAAAGGAATTGTTGTTAATATCCTTTATAGTGTGTGTGTGTGTGTGTGTGTGTGTGTGTGTGTGTGTAAAAGTGTAATAGAATCATGCCCTCTAGCAATGCTTCATGGATAGATAGCACATATGACATACCCTCCAGCATTTCACAGATGAAAATTAGGACATCTGTGGCCAAGCAACATCAGAGGATGGTCAAGAAAGCAAGAGTTATTAATAAGGAGGAACATACAAACTAGGAAAGGATGCAGCAGTTTGCTTTTGCCTGAATCTACTGGGAAGGACAAGATTCTGCCCTCCTCTCTGCTTTCCCTCACTGCTCAGTTAATAGAGACCAAGATACATTTGCACTTTTAATTCAGTTTGCAGCAACAGCAGTAGGCTGAGGACAATGTGGGATAGTGTGAGGAGGGAAGAGAAACAGGAATATTTTAAAAGCAGCTGAAAAAGTGGAACAACAGAGGATTAATTGGAACTGTCCCTGACAAACTGGGACAATTGGATGGTATGATATGAGAAGTGCCCATCCACTGCTTTTTTGTGACACAACTACAGTACTTCCATGGCAAGAGATATCCTCAGCCAGTCTTTGAATCTCCATAAGGTATTGTCCATAGATTGCAAATGATACAGGCAAGTTTTTCTCCCATTTCCCCAATCTTCACTTCCCTTCCTGCAAGAAATCAAGTAAACTCATTTTCATTGACTGGGTGATGATCAGTGGACACGTAGTGGGCCGTAGACTGTTATGCATTGCCTATCTGTGATGATCATAGACACATAACAGCTACACAGAAGATGGAAAAACCATGACCTTCTGCATATAAATTAAAATGTCATTTGGAGAGCCCAGCATCCAAATTTATGAATGTCATAGATACAGCCTCATCCTCAAGCCAGTAAAGGAATAGAAGTATTCAGCACTTATTGTAGATGTGATAAACTAGTTATAAATAACTTGGACAAATGTTTATACAAAGTTTGAAAAAAGCTGTTGGGGCTACTATAAATACACAAAAGTTTGCATGCTGGTTCTTTGTTGTGTTAACAGGCTGTTGCTTAGCCACGTAAAAGTAAGATTTCAGCAGATCTGCTTTGTTAGTAATTATTATTTTATACATTTGTATTCCATCTTTTCCCCAATCTTAGAACTCAAGGTGGTTTACAAATTATTAAAACTAGTGCAGATTAAAAGTATACAAAAACTTGAGTAACCCCCCCACACACACAAATATATGTTATTTTGTAAAATGAAACATTTATAAAATTAAAACCATTTAAAATTCATCACAAGACAGATTATAAATCAACAAAACAGCAAATCATGAAAAGCCCTGTGCAATCAATTCCTAAAAACCTGATGGAACAGGATGGTTTTCACCTACTCACAGAAAGATAGGAAGGAAGTAGCCATGCTACCCTCTCTAAGGAAAGCATTCCAAAGTCTGGAAGCAACCACTGAAAGCCGAAAAGGCTATCTCCTTTATTCCCACCAGACATACTTGAGGAAGTAATGGGACAGAGAGAAGGACTTTGTTTTCATTGGCTTTGCAACAAACTCTGCTTGTTTTAATCTGGGGTAGGCAATGTGAGGCCTTCCAGATGTTGCTGGACTACAGCTCCCTATAGCCCTAGACATTGTAGCCAATGGTAAATGAAGATGGGAGATGCAGTCCAACAACATTGGGAGGCTCCCAAGTTGCACACCACTCTTTTAGACTTTTTTTTCCTGAGTCCAGTTTCAGACTAATAATCATCATAGTCACCTAGTTAGAAGAAGTGAGGTTAAGACAACAGAATACTGATCGAAAACGTTCCTTGCTGGTCAGAGACCAAGCATGTCCACTGTATCTTCTGTGAGGCAAATTTACAGGTCAGTGGCACAGAATAGCTAGGAAAAAGTTGAAAATTCCCTTGGAATATGACAGGCATTTTGGAGAAACTGAGTCATCTTTCTGCTTTCCCTTCAGGAGATAAAGGGAGAGAAGCAGAGTGTGGTATATGAGTCTGAACAACAGAACCATGTTTTGAAATGGAATTAGGAATGGGGTGGGCAATCATTATTTGGCTGAATAATTGGGAATGTTAAAAAGTGCATGCCAATAAAGAGTAGGGTTGAAGCTAAAAGTAGGCAACCCCAGAGGTGTGAGCAGTCCATGGGCCACATGTAGTCCCAGAGCTCCAGATTGCTCATGCAGGCATTAGAGAGATAGGCGAAGCTCTGAGTGCTCAAAAGCAACTGAGTGTGCTGCAGAAATGTTTCTCAGGGGAAATAATGTGCGGGCAACAAATTTGCTCTTTGTTGGAGTGCTACACTTTCCACCAATGCTGGACAAAATCATCATCATCATCATCTACACAAGTTTCCATGTTACAGAAATATGTCCATGATCTTTCTTCCAAAAGGGAACCAAGCCAAACAAGCCTGGAACCCTCAGTGCTTGAGGAGAAGTGGGGAGCATGTAACAACGTTATCTGAATAAAGCCACGTAGGATATATTTACATGTCTATATTAGCCATCATACTCTAAATCAGTCATTACAGAATGATTCTACTTTGGATCATCTTTCAGTTTCAACCAGAGACTTACACAGAATTGTCAAGAGAAAATGGTGTTAAGACTGACCTCTGTCTCTGTTTTTGAAGTGGAAGGGCTGCTGTGTTACTACTTGTCCTCTTGATAATCATAGGCAGCTAGTCTTGTAAAAATGTTTCCATGTAATAAGATTGTAAAGTACCATGTTTTTCATGTGTTTCAGTGAAGGTAAATTGTGATTTTATCATAGGGGGATGGAGTACATAGTGTCATTGTGAGTGCCAAATAACCAGCTCGTGCTTGCTTTTCTTCTTCAGAATTGGTTGTTGTCCTCCGGCGGAAAAGAACTTTGCCTGTGGTGTGCTATTTACACTTTACATAGACACTAGCCCTTCCATTTCCTTTCTGCAGTTGCATTCCAAAAGCAAACATTATTTCTTTTGTGAGCACAGAATGGCACAAATATGACTGGAAACCAGTTTCTATTAGAATTTGAAATAACATCTGTATGCTGCATAGTTGTTCTTCAAGAGCCACATTGTTGTGTTGAGGGTTCCATCCTCAGAGCCAAGTATTGTGGAAGGGATGCTATGGGGAGAGAAGGAGAAATATTAGTGCTGATTTACTGTGCATAAGTTTATTCTTTTATGGCTGTTTCGTGGTTGAAGGAGACATAACTTGAAGATTTATACTTGCCACTGATGAAGACTGTTTAAACCCATCTGGCTTCACAACAGATGAAGGACTGAAATATAATTGCAGCTGTCAGTTTGCCATTTTCTTGGTCCAAGGACCTAGCCTAATTGACTCCCTTGAAGAGATTTACATTCTCAGTGATATATTTATTTGGATGTGGATTAATTTATCTTTTAAATTGTGTAATAATTTAAAAATCCAAGCTATGTGCCTTCAAGTTGCTTCTGACTTATGGTGACCCTAAGGCAAACCTAGCATAGGGTTTTCTGGGGCTGAGAGTTTGTGACATGCCCAAGGTCACTCAGTGGATTTCCATGGTGGAGCAGGGAATGAACCATAGTTTCTAGAGTCATAATCCAATGCTCAAACCACTACATCATGCTGGTTCTCCTACACCAGACTGGAGTTTTATAAATCCATATACTTGCATATTTCAATTTGTTTATTCCAACTTCTGTTGGTCAGTGACCCTACCCACAATGCCTGGCTCTTCTTCTTGCTGTCTCTCAGTACATCCCACACAACCATCAGAAAACCTCTGTTCCACTCGCCTCCCATGTACCAAGGTCTCACCTTGCCAGATCACAGGGCTTGAACCCTCTTTCCCAGTCCTCAGGGGGAGTGGGAGGAATCTCCAGGTAGGAATGCTGCCTTGAAAACTGTGCATGCATGTGTGCATATGTGCGCGCCCATGTGCCTGTGTGCATTTTCATCATTTGATGTCTTTTATTTGAATAATGTGCAATGTGAAATGCAGCTGATGCTTAATGACATCACCTGCTGTTCCCATTTTAGCATCACCCTTGGAATATCATGAGGGCTGTTCCTAAGCCTCGGGTTTTGGCCCTGAAATCTCCAGAGCTGGGGTAGCCCTGACCTGGCAACCCTACAAGGGCCTGTTCAGAGTACGAATATTGTTTGTACTACAGTGTCCAGAAGGATTCATCTCTCATCTGTTTCTGCTTGCTCTGCTTTACTCTGCCTCCTTCACCATCCTGCAATTGATTGATAATAATTAAGCTGTCAGGCATCTCCATGAGGGACAGCCTGAAATGAAGTAGTGACAAATGGGGATGTTTATGTTGCCTATGATTTTTCTTCTAGTTAATGGTGTGGCACAAGTATTGTGCTCAACAGCCCCTAAATGAACTGATGGGCACAGCTGTTCACAGTGACAGTTTTGTGGCTTGAGGAGAAATTAAGGCTGTGAGGGAAGTTTAACAGCACCTATTTGTGGCAATCCTCTGCTAACTCTAGCGTGACAGGTAGAACCATGTGCTCAGGATTGATGCTTTTACTATAAAGGATGGCAGTTTGAATATTTAAACAAAAATCATTGTGCCCATTTGGTTTGCAAACAAAGTGAGATAGAACAGGATTCTCTGTGTCGCCAGTCCAGGAATAAAGCACACACATAAGCTCATGTTGTTGTTTTTTTCCAATGTGGAAAAAATAATAGATTGTGTTTAATTTCCTGTTATTGATTCCAGCACTTTATGTGTTATGTCCTGTTTTATCTCACCCACTTGCAGATGTTGGCTTTGTTAGGTTTGTCTTTTATGTTGCTGCTGTAGTGTGGTTCAGAACGAGACATTTTCATAAGAATTATACTGGGTATATTGGAAAAAACACTTATATTTTAGTTGCTTTTCTCACAGAAAGTATTAGTAAGCATATAATTTGAGTACAAATACAAGAAAGAGTCCTGTGACCATTTAAAGAGTAACAAATGTATTACAATATGGGTTTTTGTGGACTGCCCCAGAGGACATAATCAGAATTAAAAATGATCTTAACAGACTAGTGAGCTGGGCGAAGGTGAATTTCAACAGGGAGAAGTATAAGGTACTACAGAAAAAATGAAATGCACAAACACAAGATGGGTTACACCTGGCTCAACCACAATACATGTGAAAAGGATCTAAGAATTTTAAGTAAACTGCAAGCTGATCATGAGTTAGCAGTATGATGTGGCAGCTAAAAAGGTCAAAGCAATTGGGAAGTGACAGTACCATTCTATTCTGCTTCGGTCAGAGTTCACCTAGAAGACTGTGTCCAGTTCTGGGTACCACACTTCAGGAAGGACATTGACAAGTTGGAATGTGTCCATTAGAGGGTGACCAAAATGGCAGAAGGGCTGGAAACCATGCTGTATTAGGAGTGGCTTAGGGAGCTGGGTATGTTTAGCCTGGAGAAGAGAAGATTAAGAGCTGACATGATAGCTATGTTTAAATATTTGAAAGGATGTTATAAGGAGGATGGAGCAAGCCTGTTTTCTGCTGCTGCAGAGACTAGGACACAGAACAATGGCTTCAAATTTCAGGAAAAGAGATTCCATACATACATTAAGAAGAACTTCCTGATGGTAAGAAAAATTCAGCAGTGGAATAAGCTGCATCAGAGCGTGGTGGAGTCACCTTTTTTGGAGATTTTTAAACAAAGGTTGGGTGGGCATCTTTCCAGAATGCTTTGATGGTGTATTCCTGCACGGCAGGGGGTTTGGACTGGATGACCCTTGCAATTTCTTTCAACTCTGTGGTTCTATGATTCTATGTAGCCCACTTCATCAGATCCAAGAAGTTGTATTGAGAATTTCAGATCTATCATAGAATCATAGAATCATAGAATCACAGAAATGTAGAGTTGGAAGAGACCACAGGGGCCATCCAGTCCAACCCCCTGCAATGCAGGAACACCCTCAAAGCACTCCCGACAGATGGCCATCCAGCCTCCGCTTAAAAACCTCCAAGGAAGGAAACTCCACTACACTCCGAGGCAGCAGATTCCATTGCCGGACAGCCCTGACTGTCAGGAAGTTCTTCCTGAGGTTCAGGTGGAATCTCCTTTCTTGCAGCTTGAATCCATTGCTCCTTGTCCTGGTCTCTGGAGCAGCAGAAAACAAGCCCTCTCCCTCCTCTACGTGGCATCCCTTCAAATATTTAAACATGGCTATCATGTCCCCTCTTAACCTTCCCTTCTGTAGACTAAACATACCCAGCTCTCCAAGTCTATCCTCATAGGGCATGGCTTCCAGGCCTCTCACCATTTTGGTCGCCCTCCTCTGGATTTGCTCCAGCTTGTCAATATCCTTCTTGAATTGGGGTGCCCAGAACTGGACACAGTATTCAAGATGGGGTCTAACCAAAGCAGAGTAGAGTGGTACCAGTACCTCTCTTGATCTAGACACCATACTCCTATTGATGCAGCCAAGAATTGCATTGGCTTTCTTGGCTGCCACATCACACTGCTGACTCATGTTCAGCTTGTGATCTATGAAGACTTCTAGATCCCTTTCACATGTACTGCTATCCAGCCACGTGTCCCACATCCTATATTTCTGTATTCCATTTTTTCTACCTAAGTGTAGGACCTTACACTTCTCTCTGTTGAATTTCATTTTGTTCGCCTTGGCCCAGCTCTCCAATCTATCCAGGTCATTTTGAATTTTGATCCTGTCCTCCGGCGTATTAGCAACCGCTCCCAATTTGGTATCATCTGCAAATTTGATGAGCATGCCCTCTATTCCTTCATCCAAGTCATTGATAAAAATATTGAACAGCACTATTATCTATGTAGATAATGAATAGGGTTCTCAGATCTCAGGGCCTGCACCCTCTTCTCTAGTCCTCAAAGTGAAGGGGAGGAATCTTAGGGTACATTCAGTGCCTTAAAAAGTGTGTCTATGTATTCTCATGTGCTAGATTTCATATTTTTATTGGAATACTCTGTGCAACTATAGTTGATGTTTAATGAAATCAGCACACATTGCCCCTGGTAACATCACCCTTGGAACTTCATCTGCTCCTGTGACACCACATCCTCAGGGTTCAGGTTTGGGTCTTAAAATCTCAGTTCTTAGAATAGTCCTGACAACTCTAATGGTTGAACATGGTTGTAGGTGGAGTTGCAAACAGTAAAGGTAGAAGAAAATAAAGTGCAGTAACAATGCTCTTGTCTGAAGTGAAGAACAAGATGACTTCCTTTCCCTAGTCCATGTACAGATCCTAACTGGACTGGCTGCTATTTCCACATTGGTAATAGGAAGTGTCCTCCAGTCTACCTATAGTAGCAGGCTTGTTTAAGGGAGTTAAAGTTAAACAACATACACAGATTTGTTCTCCAGTGGATGAGAATGCTGGGGAGTTGATGAAGAACAGGTGGGAGCTGCCCGTCCTGGCGACTAGGCCCGGTTACCTGAAACAGCTATTTCACTCTACTTGATGGCAGGGTCAGCTTTGGGGACACAGCAGCCACCCTGGCAGATGACCCAAGGACTATCTTTGGAGAAGCTCTTTCTTTAAAGAATCGAAGAGCAATTTGGAGAGACAGAAGCATGGTGCAACATACTAATTCCTTGATTTTTGCTTGATAGGTGAATGAGGCTTCACACAGATAGTGCACTGACAAAGGAGATAGCATTTTCAATGATATTGGAATATTATCTGAAGTGCTCTTAGAAAACTATACCATAGGTTCAAAGACTGGAAACCAGGTATGCTCCAAATGTGATAATTCAAAGAGTTTATTCCTGTTCTTGGTTCTCTTTTTATACGAAGCCTTTCTTCTCAATACATTCATAATATGCAAGCCTGAACCAGCTCAGTGCTGCACAGAGAGAGCAGCTGACTGAAATAATAATTACATTTAGTTGGCTGAATTTCTATTCCTCTTCTTCTTTTTAACAAGAATGTGCTCATCCCATGGTGTTACCATCAGAAAAGTTTGAGAGGAACACAATGGAACCCCTTTTATTTTAATGATAGAGAAGAAGTTTGTAGCAGTGGCAATATTTCAGAGAAATGGAAGAACTGTTTGTAGAGGGTGCAATGTGTGAAAATCCCTGTGTGACTGAGAGAATGAATTCAGATCATCAGATTATCACTAACAAAAAGCTGACATGGGAAAGACACCATCTCCGTCTCTCCTCACTGTTCCCTTGCTTTGTTATTTTGGCAAATGGCAGGGAGTCTCTCCTTAAACAATGTGCTGCAAATATATCACTACAGTGTGCATGCTTGGTGATGCACCCCTCACAGGTTCAGCTTTCACTCTCTTCCACTTTGTGAATATTCAATTGCTCTTGTGCTGATACCAGTGTATATATTAGCAGGCACCTCAGTCAATCCTGCGAGCAATGTTCAATGAGTCAGTTCTTCCAGGTCTTCTCTATGGCTCTTCTCTTTGTCATCATTTTAAGTTTTAAAATATTTCTTTCAATTTGTGTATTATCAGATATGGATTACTAGAATTTGAAATAGCAGCAACTATTTTAATTGCAAACATTTTGCTAACTTGAAGGGTACAAGTTATGGAAATGGGCTGCCAAAGACTATGCAGGTGAGAAAAGATTGGAAACCACTGCAATAGAATAATTAATAAAGAAGAGAAGACCATGAATGGGTTGTAGAGTGGATGTGGAGTTTACAGTGCCAGAGGCAGAAGGCTTTGAGCATCAAACATATCCCAAACAAGAATCCAATGCTGCACCCTCCCAGTTTCCACAAAGTCCACAAAAAGTAATATTCTTTTGCTTGGGAGAGAGAAACAGTAAAGAAAAGAGGGAGAACAATCCTGTGATATATTATTTCAGTGTTGCTTCCCAAAGCACTGTGATTGGAATTCCATGACAAACTCGTCCAGTCATTTAGCAGCTAAAGATTCCAGTCACAAAGCTACATACCTTGGGCCATTTCTGCACTACATTCTTATAGCACGATTATTCCACTTTCAACATCCTATGGAATCCTGGGGTTTGCAGTTTAGGGAGGGGCATTTAGAATTCTCAGCCAGAGAGCTTTTTGGCCTCAGTAAACTACAAAACCCAGAATTCCACAGGATGTTCAAAGTGGAATAATAGCATTGTAACAGTATAGTGTGGAAATAAACTATGATTCTGCAATTTTTTTTTAATTTTTTTTTATTACTTCCACTGGTTTTAGCTCAAGAAAGTGATTAAAAACTTGTTCATACAATGACTGATTTGGACATAACACTAAACAATAGTTTAGCATTGTGACAAGAAGTTTAGCTACCCTTGGGCTCAGATACTCTTTACCTCTCCTTATCTGGTACTACTATGGACCTTTTCGCACGCAGTTTTGAAGGCGAAAGGGCCCCTTGAGCATCGCGTAAATGGGAGCGGTGGTCCGTACGATGCACTCCCATTTACTGGGGTTTGCAGTTAGGCTCATGAGCCTAACACGAACCGCACATGGATTTTTTTATTTTCGGTTCGAAGCCGAAAATGGTCCGTGGTCGCACAATGCTCCCGGGGCCCTCGCGCACTTACCTGCCGTGAGGTGCATCAGACGAGCAGGCCGGTCGTGCTTTCTCCCCCAGAACAACCTACAGCTCCCAGGCTGCACTGCGGAACGGGGCACTCGTGCGACGGTCGCACTACCAGGAAGCACTGCAGAACTCAAGCAGCAGGGAAGTAACAGCGTTCCCGCTGAGGCTTTACGGGCAAGACGCCCCCCCCAGCCGTGCAAACGGGTAACGTGCAAAAAGGGCCTATGATAAGAACATCAGACATGTTCTCTTCTATTTTAGATCCTTTCTCTTCTGTTTTAGAGTAACCACATTAATCTATCACTGAAACAATAAACTGTGATTAATCCTAACTATGATTAATAAAAATAAGCCATCTTCATCATTTGTGATTTGAAGTCAAATTCCACTAACAGTAGTTAAATTTAACCACAGTTTGTCTGGGTTCAAACAGCTCAGAAAATTATATGCAATAAAAAGTGGAAGCAAAGAAGTTTCCAAATTCCTTCTCACCTCTGCATTTGGGAGTGAGGTGGGGGTATGCAAGCTGGCAACATTGTTCTCATTATACTAAAATACGGTTTAGTTCTGCTGTGTCCAAATCCTCAGAATCTGTTCTTCAGGGTTTATATCCTGAGAGAACATATTCCTGATCCATTCACTGTCTACGACAGAGAAGACAACCTCCCTGTCATATCTTCAAGGGATTTCAGGATATGTCAGCCACATGTTCCTCCTGGTTCTCTTCACAACCCACTTTGTTTTTTCAGACTCTAGAGGACTCTGGACTCTTGCTAGAACATCTGCTAGAGAGCTGCCTTGTGTTTCTCTACACAATCTGTCATGCCATAATAAAAAGAAACAAGCAGAGAGCTGTGCTCTCATTCTTTTTCACTCACTTCAACCTCTGATTCACCCCTTGAATATGTAAACATATCAAAGCTTGTAACAACCACAGCTGATGTTTCACTTGTCATAAAAAACAAACTCATCATAGGGTTTTCATAGTAGCCTATGATCATCTTTGTTGAAATGTGGTGTTGGAGGAGAATTCTGTGGATACCAGGAACTCTCAAAAAGACAAATAAACAAATCCAAGAGTAAATCAAGCCTAATCTCTCCCTAGAAGCCAAGATGACTAAACTGACTGTTGTACTTTGGACATATCATGAGAAGACATGATTCATTAAAAAACAACAACAATAATGCTCAGTAAGGTAGGAGGTAGTAAGAAAAAAGGAAGACTGCATTACAGATGGGTAGAATATGTCATAAAAGCCATGCTTACCCAGAGTTTGTAAAACTTGAGCAGGTCTCTTGACTATTGTGTGACCATAAGTTACCATAAGTTGAAGTCAACTCAACAGCAGTGAACAACAACAACAACAAAAACAAAGTTAAAGGTGTCTTACAAAAGATACCTTCCTTTCACCAATTCTAGTACCAACCAATTGCCCTGTGATGAAGGGGTATAGCTATGGGGAAGGGACCAAAATGACAGCATTGCCATACTTAAATAAAAATTCTTTCCCTCCATGAAATTTTCCTCTACTCCCCAAATTTCAAGCATTGTAGTATCTTAAAACTTCAGTTGACCATTTAGAATTACATAGTTTAGGCATTGCCCCCCCTCGCCAAAAATGGGGAAGACAGGCAGAGTTAACAAGGGGGTGTGAACAGAGCAAATATAAGAGTTCTAGGTGCAAACAACTCTCTCCTATGCTAGAAATTTGGGAAGTGAAAGAAAAATTTGAGGGGAAGAGAATTCTTGTTTCCAGGTCCAGCACCTTCATTTTGCCTGAGAAGGAACTGCCATTTGGAAGTGTAGAATTTATTCTTACTTTTTAAATATCTTACCTTAAGAAATACACTGTCATGATAATCTCCCATCTCAGCAGCTCAGAGCTTGAATATTTTCAGACTGAATTGCACTGACATACTAATATAGCACTTTGCTATCACAGGTGACTTAAGAAGAGGATACAGTTTCACAACATGATCTATCTTTCTCTTATCCAGCTGTGGAGGGGGCTGCTTACTGCTTATGCTGAACATTTTTCATGTGCCTACATCTAATGCAGCATCACTGATGACTGATGGCTCCTGTAGCAGTGGGGAGGTGAATCCATGTTGGCTTTTAGTCCAAACTTTATATGAGAGCTATTCAAAGCACTGACCTTGTTATGAGTATAGAGATCAGCACCTTGAATAGGTCCTTTAATAGGTCCTTTAAAGTTCAGGCTAAACCCCACAGTGGCTTCACTGCATTATTGACATGGAAGCCATCAATCATCATTGTGAAGCACTGAATGATGACTGACATGTTTCCCAATCACTGTATGGCCACACAATGTGTGCATGGACCACCATCTATAATTCATAAAACAAGGGAGCAAGATGGAGACCTGTAATTCTACCACTAGCACTTTCCCACCTCTGCATGCTTTCTTTAATCATTTTTCCCCTGGTGAACAAACCAGTGGACTTTGTAAGCTGGTATGATTAATTTTGTGCTCTTTGATTGGTTTAATAAAGATATCACCTCAATGTGTACTTTGGATTTTGAATGGCTAAGTGATCCATTCCAGAGCGATTGTTAGATACTTTCAGTTCATCTGACGTTGAGACCAAACTGGTGGGTTGGGGTTGGACAGTATTATTTAGCAACAAGGTTTGCACAATCTGCTGAGTGTAATCAAGTCTTGATTGATAAGTCAGTTGCTGAGAGATGAAGACTGATGCACCTGTATGTGTGAACAAACCCTGTTCAATTTCTTCTCACTCAGAGACTAAACAGAGACTAAAACACATTCTGCATTATTACTAGCATGTGTTCTGAAACAAGAGCCCTTAAACTAGGCTGACACACTTTTCAGGGCCAACCCAATATATTTTGTTGTCCATGACAAGGAACAGGATGCTGTCCCCCACCCATTCCATGCACCGAGCCAACTGGACTGGCCACTGACCCTAACTTAAAAAGAGGCAACAGCACCACTTCTTCCCCCACATTTACAGACAGCTGGTTATCTGTGGGGGCTCAAAGCTGGCCATAGGTATCTTCTCCAACTTCTTGCTGCCATCTCCCAGTATCTATCACCTATGGTGAATTCCTCATTTTGTCAAATGTGGCCCTGACAGTTGTATCCACCAACCCAACACCAGCCACCAGCCACATAAGAAGCTCTTAACAATCTCAACCATAGTCTTGCAGTCTCAAGTGAATAGCAAAACCAAGCTCCTGGTGGTTTCCATCCAATGTAATGGGTTACAACTTGTGAAGGCCAATCTTATACCCACTGTTCAAAACCAAGGACCTCCATTCTTTACACATCTGGGACCTACTATGTATTTAGAGACCTACTTTTTTCTTAATATATATTTGATAAACGCAGCTGTTGTGACCCAGTAGGCCAATGTATGAACCACTAATGGGTTCTAATCCATTGGTTGAAGACTAGCATGCTAGAATACTGGAGTACTGCAAGCCAGGAAGTGGTCTCTTGTTTTCGTGGAGAGAGATGAATCATTAGCTGAGGGAGATGCAAGAATTTTTAAAAATGATTTTCTTGCAGCACAGAAAACATTAAGATTCACAGCTGCAAAAAAATGGGAACAGCCTTTGCAGAACCACCAGGGGCCCAGATCATTAAGCAATATTGCTGCCTCACAGAATTCTAATTGAGCATTAGAGAAATGTAATAAAACCTAATGTCACAGTGACACCAGAATTAGAGAGATAATTAGGTATGGGTATATGATTCCATTATATTTATTAAAACACTCTAGATTGATGCTGCTTGATAGCTAGCAATGCTAAAACATGTATTTTTGCCAGTTATTTCAGCTTCATAGTGTATTATCTGTTAGCATCATATTACATAAGAATGATGGCTAGGAGAAATTGTTTTGTCATAATTTTCTTCCTTCTCTTTTCATTTTTGTTTGTTTGTGTGTACTGCATCTTGACTATCTAGCTTGAGAAAAGAAAGATACTGATTTTTATTTGTTCTCAATACAGCTAAATCTCAATTCCTGATTACAAAATAGTAATGTCTAACCTTAGAATTCTGACCTAGTTAAGGTGGCTGACATAATACAATGGCCTGGTTGAGATGTTATCTTCTGTCAGCACAGATATTGTCTATGGAGGTACCATCCAGAACTATTAAAATCAGCACTATTCTGCTGGTGAATTTAATGAGCTGGGAATTATACACTGAGGCTATAAACTGACACACTGTTAATCTGTTTCAGTTTGATTGACTTCCAAAGGATTTAATGATAATGATATTCAGCATTGCAGCCTTCTTCAGATACCTTTCAATGTTTCATTTGGTTAGTTTGCCCTCAGGGTTCCCAGTTTTTGTACACCAAAAACTGGGAATTGTGAAGACTTCCAGGAATTATTGTTGAACCACAGCTCACAGTAGCTTTATCCAGCATATTTAATGGTGAGGAATGCTGGAAGTTGCCATTTGAGAACATCTGGAGATCTTCCTACTTCCCACTGCTGCTTTAGATAGAAACCAGAGGTCCAGTATCAAATTACCTGCTTTTTGTGTTCCTACACAATCATGATACCCACCGGTTTGATTATTGTCCTGTATCCAATTAGAAGGTGGCAATTACATGTTCAGGTACTTGATATGATGCTTGAAAGCATCACTTCAGAAATCAGGTGGGAAATGTTTGTCTAAAAGTTCCCCTCACATGCAAGGCGCCTTGTTCTGCTAGAGAAGTGGGGTTTATACTAGTGTTATGCTACCAGAGTTGTAATGTGATCTTTCACACTTCAGTTTCCATCCCATGATCCTAGTGATCATTTGTACTTTTGCTTTCCCACAGTGGGAGCCATTTGCACAATGCAATAACATCATTTTTTAAAACTGTGTGAAAAATACTGGGAAGGGAAAGCAGATGACAGCTTTCAGAGATATCTAGACTTGCTTCCAACTCCCCAATAAAATGACAATGGAGGGGCTGGGGAAACTCCTTTGAGAACCATTCCCAGAACACCCCCACCTGCAATCTCCTAATCCTTAAATTGGGATAGATGTGAAAGAGATCTTTTGCAGCAGGAAAAAGAAACAAAATAGTACTGTAACTAGGGTTGACAAATGGATATATTTTCATTCTTTCTTCTTCTTCTCTTTTTCCTTCTTCATGGAGGCAAAAATCTTGGAATTACAGCAGGACAAAAGAGAACAGCAGCAATGTCATTCAAAAACCCTCTCTCCTTGCTTATGGCATCCATGCCTCTATTGCGCTATAAAATCCTGATGTGGAAATCATCAAAACATCAGCAGAAAAACTCAAGGGCCTTTCCACACTAAACAGTTATAGCACTGTGAAGTGCCACGGTTCCTTTCTATGGTCTCCTGGGATTAGCAGTTTAGGGAAAGATATTTAGAATTCTCAGTCAGAAATCTCTAGTATCCCACCAAACCACAAATCCCAGGATTCCATAGAATGCAGTGGAGACAGTCAGAGTAGAATATAGCATTGTGCAGCATAAAAGGTCCTGTAGTCTTTCCCAAGTTGGTGCTCTCCAGATGTGCTGAACCACAACTCTCATCATTGATCATGCTAGTTGTGTATGATGGGAATTGTAGTCCAATATACATAGATTGGGAGAGATTGCCTTAGTCTAATTTTCTCCCTTATATACTTTAATATTTTATGTGTGCGGTAAAATATATGGTATTTATTTGTCAGAAATGTCTGTAGCTTACTTGAAAACCCAATGGTCAGAGTCTTATTAAATACATACTGCTTTTCCTCTGTAATTTCTCTACCCCACCAGAGTGAAGTAAAATTGAATCGTTTAACACCTGCAGCCTAGGGTCCCTTACAACTAGATACCTATGGAGCTTTCCATTAACTAATTAGGTCAGCTACCATTTTAAGCCCACCTTCAAATGTCCTAGCAACTGGCTAGAAAGAAATTATAGCATAAGATTGTTCCTATCCCATTTTAGCTCTGAACCTCTTGGGCTGTACTTTTTCACCCTCTGACGCAGTAACATTTTGAAATGTTAATAATCATTTCCTTTCTTCTGAGTCTTAATAACTGGAGGAGGTTATGCAGAAAAAGCAATTAATTGCCTAGTATGTCACCCAGATTAAACTTCTAAAGCTTCAAATCCAAGTACATATTTAAAGGGGTTTCACAGAACTAAATGCAAACAACAATAAAGAAAGGCCAGGAAGAGGAAATTCAGTTCTTTTTAAAAAGATTTCACCTCCCAGAATGATTTATCCCTGCTAAAACTAGACAACACACCTATAAAGAATTATATTATAGGCTAAGCATTGATTCCTATAAAGATTCCATACCCTCTAACATTTCACAGATGAGAAGTGGGACAGGTATGAACAAGTAATCTCAGAGAGTGGTCAAGATGGCAAAAGTTAAGCTCAGAGGAGCTGCAGCAGGTTGCTTTTGTTTGAGCCTACTGGGAAAGGCAAGATTCAACCCTCTCTTCTATTTTCACTCTGAACTGAGTTTGTAGATGTGGACACAGGGAAAAGGGAGAGGAGGGAGAAATAGGAACATTGTAAAAGAAGCTGAAAAATGGGATGACAGAGGATTAATTGGGACTGTCCTTGTCAAATAGAGACTGTTGTTGGGTATGGGACTCTATAATAATATTTTCACATTTACTGAATGCTTCTTCCAGCTCTTCATGCTAGTAGTTGCTGTGAACATCTCAGTAGTCCCAGTTAGCAACTGGGATGGTGACAGTGGCAAACTGTTGAAACAAAAGAACAACCAATAGCAACATTACTTGTACTGTTGCAAGATACAGTCACTCACTGTATGTGAGTATGTATGATTCAAGCCCATTGACCTGTATAATGCTGATCGGGTATGGTGGGAATTATAATCCAAAATACATGAGGAACACCAAGTTGGGGAATGCTGGGCTTGACTGTAGCCAATGGGTTAGCTTTAGACTTTGTCAAACCAAGAGTAGATCCGCCAAAAACACTAAAGTTAGTCATGAGTATTTTAAGTCCCATTTATTTGACTGGACCTTAGCCCAGTGGCTGCAAGCCACAGAAGGCTAGGTATGCTTATGGCCTATTGAAGTTAAGGATGGAAAGACTACTTGGATTTATTCATTGCTATACTGAAAAATGGTTTCCTCATTTTCCCACAGTCAGAAAAACTTGTTGGAAAGAATGATAGACCAAAGAGAATTCTGTGGTATTTTCTCCTTGTATTTGAACTTCTTGAAGTGTGGCAGAGAAATTGTTATTTGATGAAAAATACACGGTTGTGTTGTTGAACTTTTTTTTTTTTTTTTGCACAACTCCCCTGGTTTCTATGTAGAAAAGAGGTTTTCACACACACACACACACACCACACATTTTTCTCTGTAGAATAATTCTTCTGCAACATTTTTGTATGTTTGTGTATAGTAAGAATACTGAGGCGGAATATATTTGTTTTCTTCCACAGTGGGGAGAAAACTATGGTATGCATGTGAGAATGAAATGGTCAATGATTTGCATCCCTAATGGAAACCAAAGTGGGCAATTACTTATCTATCAGACTGCTTAACCAGGCTAATCAGAATAGACTGCGGTAGCTTCAGTGGCATTAACAGTCCCCCACCTGCTGCTAACATCATTTCTGCACTATACTGTTACAGTGCTATTATTCCACTTTTAACATCCTATGGAATCCTGGGGCTTGCAGTTTAGGGAGGGGCATTTAGAATGCTCAGCCAGAGAGCTCTTTGGCCTCAGTAAACTACAAACCCCAGAATTCCACAGGATGTTGAAAGTGGAATAACAGCACTATAACAATACAGTGTGGAAATTGCCTTAAGTCGGTATCCCAAATAGGGTATAATTGGAAGACAAGATTGGCTTCCTTGTCAAACAATGCACAATCTTGGAGCTCTTCCTGTGAGTAGGGCAATGTCGTGGGCAATGTCGTTATGTGAAGGGAGACACTCAGATCATTGCCTTGTCCACACTTTCTCCACATAATTAACCTGCAGACACACATAGTAGAGGTTTAAGACCCTGGTATTAATTTTTTAATTGGAACTCAGGCATACAGCACACTAAATGATTTATTGTCAATTGTTTGCATAAATTGCTGGTAATCTGTTTACTACACTGTGGTTATAATCTAATCTATAATCAGGATTTTTTCAGGATTTGGGCAACAGGTACTCAGTGGCTTTCTAGAACAGTGGAACATTTTGCTTCCTGTCAACATGCACAATCCCTGCCTTCTCCTAAGATGGTTTTCTCCGTATTGGACAGGGTGCTATTACAAACTCTGCTTTCTGGGAGGGATCATGGGACAGAGACCACATGCAGTCTCTACCACTTTGACTATAAGTGGAAATAGCTCAACAGCATGTTAATTCCAGCCCTTCTCAGCTCCATCCCTGGAATTAACATGCATGATGGGACCATGAGACTTGTCTGTAATTGTGCCCATCACTGTGGACCAATAGGAACAGAGAGCTCTGCAAAATGAATAGCCCTCATCAGGATTGGTTCAGCGTGTGACCCCCTGTGTCATGCTCCATTACCAATAAGAAAAGGTTTTGGGGGGATTGGTAGCTGGTGGCTATCATGTTAGTGTGGTACTGAATCTACTCTAGGTTTTAGTCTGAACCTTAAAGGAGCTATGCAACGTGCTGATCTCTATCCCCAAAAACAGGCTGAGCAAACTGGTGAGCTATTTTAAATTTTAGGGTAAAACGTGCAGCGGATTCACTACTCCAATGATAGCTGGAGCCACCAGCTGCCACCATTTTGAGGCCCAGAAATATCTCCACAGCCAACTGAAAGGGAAGGATACAGACATTTGATAGTGAAATATCTTTTGTTCATCAAATTTGATCTAAGAAGAAAAGGAGATATTGAGGCCAGGCTAGCATATGTAATTTCAGTCCTTCCTTTTTCGTGTTCTCAGAATGAATGTAGATGATTGCAAGAACCATGTGGAGAAGCAGATGTAGTTATTCACCACAGACAATGGCCATTTCCACACTACACTGTTATTGTGCTATTATTCCAGTTTCAACATCCTGTGGTATTCTGGGATTTGTAGTTTACTGGGCCCAAAGAGCTCTCTGACTGAGAATTCTAAAGCCCCCTCCCTAAACTGAAAACCCCGAGGATTCCACACGATGTTGAAAGTGGAATAATAGCACTATAACAGTATAGTGCAGAAATGGCCAAAGAGAGAGGAGATATTGGGAAACGCAAGAGATAGCACTGAAGTTCTCAAGCAGAGTAATCATATTGGCAAGTCAGAAACTGAAGAATAATCAGTCTCACAACCCTCCCCCCACACAAGTGTCTAGGAGAGAAAATAAATGAGCTTAGTCTTCTTTGTAAAACATTTGAAAGTAGCTTTACCTACAAAAATTTGCCATAATCAAATACATTGTCAAGTGGAAGAGAAAGAGAGAAGAAAAATGGCTGCAGGTTGTTGATACAGGGAGACAGAGGATGTGCAAAAGCAAATAACAAGTCACTATAAATATATACTGCCCCTAAATGCTTATAGTGTAACATGCAAACAAACAAATACTGAATACAGGCATGCAGAGCTTGTTAACTTTAAAAGGAGGAATAATACATTTGTAATATTTAGTATAGGTTCATCCTGTATTTGCCATCATTTAGCATAGGATCATCCTCTGTTTGGAAACGTAAATATAGAAGACTGGGAACAAGCATCCTCTCTTTAAATGGTGGGGATCGTGTGGCCCTCCAGATGTTAATGAATTGCAAT